>OX401409.1:6479645-6932145 GCA_947846245.1 Cerastoderma edule | reverse complement strand
CCCCCTTTTTTTAAGTGCAGTATACATGTACCTTGTACACAGCTCTATTTGAATATAAACCAAGTGTTCGCTTATTCAGATAATATATATGTATGAAATAGAGAAAGGGAGAGAGGAAGAGAGAAAGAGAGAAAGAGAGAGAGAGAGAGAGAGAGAGAGAGAGAGAGAGAGAGAGAGAGAGAGAGAGAGAGAGAGAGAGAGAGAGAGAGAGAGAGAGAAGAGAGAGAGAGAGAGAGAGAGAGAGAGAGAGAGAGAGAGAGAGAGAGAGAGAGAGAGTGAGAGAGAGAGAGAGAGAGAGAGAGAGAGAGAGAGAGAGAGAGAGAGAGAGAGAGAGAGAGAGAGAGAGAGAGAGAGAGAGAGAGAGAGAGAGAGAGAGGGACAGAGAGAGAGAGAGAGAGAGAAGAAGAAAAAGAAGAAGAAGAAGAAGAAGAAGAAGAAGAAGAAGAAGAAGAAGAAGAAGAAGAAGAAGAAGAAGAAGAAGAAGAAGAAGAAGAAGAATAAGAAGAAGAAGAAGAAGAAGAAAAAGAAGAAGAAGAAGAAGAAGAAGAAGAAGAAGAAGAAGAAGAAGAAGAAGAGGAGAGAGAGAGAGAGAGAGAGAGAGGTAGAGAGATAGAGAGCAAGAAAAGGGAGGAATGGCGGAGGGAGAGACAGGTAGACACGCAGGATAACAGAGAAAGATGAGGGACAAGAGAGAACGAAAGAAAGAGAAACACGGCATTCGTTTTGATGGAATAAACATATATACTATAAAAAAAAAGACGGAAGATCTCCGTCTAAAGTGGTTATGTACGTAATGTAAGCATAAGCCAGTGGTCTGATGTGATAATGATTTCCATAGTTTTCTGTGATACTTACATAGCCAGCTGCCTGATGTGATAATGATGTCCATAGTTTTCTGTGATACTTACATAGCCAGCGGTCTGATGTGATAATGATGTCCATAGTTTTCTGTGATACTTACATAGCCAGCGGTCTGATGTGATAATGATTTCCATAGTTTTCTGTGATACTTACATAGCCAGCGGTCTGATGTGATAATGATTTCCATAGTTTTCTGTGATACTTACATAGCCAGCGGTCTGATGTGATAATGATTTCCATAGTTTTCTTTGATATTTACATAGCCAGCGGTCTGATGTGATAATGATGTCCATAGTTTTCTGTGATACTTACATAGCCAGCGGTCTGATGTGATAATGATTTCCATAGTTTTCTGTGATACTTACATAGCCAGCGGTCTGATGTGATAATGATTTCCATAGTTTTCTGTGATACTTACATAGCCAGCGGTCTGATGTGATAATGATGTCCATAGTTTTCTGTGATACTTACATAGCCAGCGGTCTGATGTGATAATGATGTCCATAGTTTTCTGTGATACTTACATAGCCAGCGGTCTGATGTGATAATGATGTCCATAGTTTTCTGTGATACTTACATAGCCAGCGGTCTGATGTGATAATGATTTCCATAGTTTTCTGTGATACTTACATAGCCAGCGGTCTGATGTGATAATGATGTCCATAGTTTTCGTGATACTTACATAGCCAGCGGTCTGATGTGATAATGATGTCCATAGTTTTCTGTGATACTTACATAGCCAGCGGTCTGATGTGATAATGATGTCCATAGTTTTCTGTGATACTTACATAGCCAGCGGTCTGATGTGATAATGATGTCCATAGTTTTCTGTGATACTTACATAGCCAGCGGTCTGATGTGATAATGATTTCCATAGTTTTCTGTGATACTTACATAGCCAGCGGTCTGATGTGATAATGATGTCCATAGTTTTCTGTGATACTTACATAGCCAGCGGTCTGATGTGATAATGATGTCCATAGTTTTCTGTGATACTTACATAGCCAGCGGTCTGATGTGATAATGATTTCCATAGTTTTCTGTGATACTTACATAGCCAGCGGTCTGATGTGATAATGATTTCCATAGTTTTCTTTGATATTTACATAGCCAGCGGTCTGATGTGATAATGATGTCCATAGTTTTCTGTGATACTTACATAGCCAGCGGTCTGATGTGATAATGATTTCCATAGTTTTCTGTGATACTTACATAGCCAGCGGTCTGATGTGATAATGATGTCCATAGTTTTCTGTGATACTTACATAGCCAGCGGTCTGATGTGATAATGATTTCCATAGTTTTCTTTGATATTTACATAGCCAGCGTTCTGATGTGATAATGATGTCCATAGTTTTCTCTTTGAACGTTTATTCAAATTAGGAACCTAATGCATCGTTTGAGAGAACATGCTGGTATATATATATAGACAACACAACCCCTCAGTGTACGACAGTGTTTTTTACTGATCGGATGTGTTTGAGTCTTTGAATAGGTTCATTTGCTCGGTTCGTTACGCATGCATCTTTCCTTGCGCTTCATATTCATATCTTGCTCTTTTTAGACACCTTTATTCGTACCGAGTTTTACCTTAATAATACGACTTTAAAGTGCTGACACCACGCTGCTTCCCTTTTTCGTATGGACGCCATGCATATATACACAGTTTCACCCGAAGTCCCTTGCATCCACTTATACTTCTTGTATTACCATCAGTCAGCCTAATTTATGGTAATTTATCTCTCTCCTGCATACAAGCATATATTTTGTGTCATTTGGTTAACCCTTTACCCAAACGTTTAATTTTCGACCGTCCAAAATTGAAAGAGTTTACAGACAACATTTCAAAATGTGATTAAATTGAATAAGCAATCTTCTGACAGGACAGAAAACATTGTGGGAAAATTAGAAATTGCTTGTCAAGAGCAATTTCTCTTTTCCCGCAATGTTTTCCAGAGTTGTCTGCAACAAACTAGTCAAATGCCGTTGTCGTCTGGTAATGGGTTAAATAAACTATTGCGCGTGTAAAAATACAATACTGGGACAATAAGGGATGGCTGATATTTTTCACTAAAAAACATTTTTTTTTGTATGAAAATCTATTTCATGAGAAACTGTGTGTATGCAATTAAGAATGAGGAGATAAAACCTTTTTAGTTTTTTGGAAAATGTGTCTTAGTTTTTTTTTAATTAGATATTATCCCCCGAAAAAGTCCTTTATTTTCGTCCAATAAACGTTACATGGAAATTCAGCCTTCGCGGACTTGCTTATTATTTTTTAAATGTGAAAATAAAAACAACAGTTAGTATACTATTGCGCGCGCAAATGCTTGTCTGCTTGTCACAATATAACGTTTTTTTCATATTCATAGGGGGAATGTTATTAGATGTGTGCAACGCTACATGTATTCCAAATTTTAATTAAAGAGACAAAGCTTACAGGCGACAAAATCGGTCAATCATATTTTCATAACGATTTTCGACTGTTATATGACTCTCTTGCAAGCAAGACAGGAAACCTCATTGGAGCGAAATGGCCGAATCAATATGCATACATTGGGTGTAAACGCGGTGAAGCCTAACAAACCAAGCGTTACCTGTGAAATTTAACCCTTAAAATACAGGGTTATTTTCTAAAAATAGATTTTTGTAGCGTGTGCTTTCCAAAACCTTAAATATCTGCTTGAGTTTGATGAAGACCGATACTAAGAGTAGCAAACAGGTTAGATCACAGGTTAGCCTTGCATTGATCTAACCTGTTTGCATAATCATGAAGTCGGTTCCAACACTATAAGGGTTAGAGATTCATTCAATTCATTTGTTGTATTGGTATTTTCTATGAGTTCGTGTGTAGAATGAACAACGCATTATACTAGATCCCACTACACTCTAAGCAGAGTACACTATTCTGTATGTACATATATTTACTCATAAAATGTGTAGAGGTAAATAAATACTACACAGACTAGTGACAAACGTTTCTCAAAACAAGCATGTAGGCTAAATTTATTCGGACGCGAATGTTTGCTACGTTGTTCATTTCTCATACATCAATATGAACATACTCGAGTGGTTTGGCGACGATTCGTTAGTGACTGTTTTGATATTCTTCATCACTTTCCTGGCGGTTTATTATGCCACCAGACGGCGCGCGGGCGTTCCTCCCGGGCCGCCATTGCTCCCCGTCATTGGAAACTTGCTGAGCGTCTCCGGGAAGGATCTATTCGGCCGGTTGGAGGAACTGCGCGCACGCTACGGGGACGTCTTCGCACTGTATATCGGTAGCGAGCTAACCATCTTTCTGAACGGGCACGACGCGATTCACGACGCGCTCATCAAGAAGGGGAGCAAGTTCGTGCGGCGGCCGTTTTCAAACTTTCACAAACTCGTCGTGAAGGACCCGGTGATCGTGTTCGCGAACGATGCCACCTGGAAGGAGCAGAAGACATTCACGCAGAAGGGGCTACAGGAGCTGTGCTTCAGAAGGGGAGGTAACCATATCGAACACGTGATCATCACCGAGGTCTCCCACCTCGTGGATACGATCGGCGCCATTAGGGACCCCTTCGATATCGACGAGTTTATCACCGTGAGCGCCACGAATGTCATCAGCAGCGTCCTGTTCAAGCATCGGTTTGAATTCGGCGATAAGGAGATCATAACCATCATGAAGCTGATCAGCCGCTCGGCAAGAGAGACGCTGCGTCATCAACTGCTGTCCAACTGTTTCCCGTACCTCTACAACCTACCTGTAGACATATTCGGCTACACCAAGATGAACAAGATTTGCTACGAGGATGTGGTCGAGAGACTCGAACCGTACCTGGAGATCAACAAGGACAACACGGATACACTGCTCGGGATGTACAGAACACGTATTGACGAGGCGGTTGTCACCGGGAATGCGCAAAGCACTTTTACTAAATACCATCTTCACAAGCTTTGCTATGAGCTGATTGGCACGGGCAGCGAGACCACAGGTACCACGCTCAGGTGGATTCTGTTGTACCTTTTAAGGGAACCCGAGATCCAGGAGAAAATGTACCGCGAGATAGAACGAGTTATCGGTCCTGACAAGCTACCATGCCTGGAGGACAGGAACAAGCTGCCGTACACACACGCCACGACTCTTGAAGGTCTCCGAATAGCCAACGTGGCGCCTCTGGCCATACCGCATTCACCTTCGGATGACCTCATGTTTCGAGGATACTTCTTCCCGAAGAACTGCACCGTGATGATTAATCTGAACTCCGCGCTGAAAGATCCGAAGGCTTGGAAAGATCCGGAAGCCTTTAGACCGGAGCGGTTTTTGAATCCGGAGCAAACTGAGGTCCTGATACCCAAGGAGTTTATTCCGTTTTCGCTGGGGCCCCGGTCTTGTTTGGGTGAGACGTTGGCAAGAACTGAACTGTTTCTTTTCACGACGATGTTGATTCAGAAGTTCCAATTCCTACCGGAGACGGATGGCTGTGTTCCGGAGATTGAAGGAAATCTAGGCCTGACTTGGAGTCCGAAAGCTTTCAAGTTGAGGGCTGTACCGAGAAAGTAATCGGTTTCCATGGCAACCGTGCGACCTTGTGATTCTTAATTACGTGTTGAGAAGGCAGACATGCAAAGTAAACATGGATGTTTAACTAAGTGGATATTGTTATTATTATTGTTGTTGTCGTTTGCAGAATGTCGATTTTGGGCTGTGCTGAAGGTAAAGTACCCATAATCCGCCATTTTGAAACTCATTTTATCGTCGGTTTACTTCGGTAGACCTCGTTGTGCATCGGTCTGGGTCGGAACTATTCGCATTAAACCGAACAGTTCCGACCCCTACCGGTATATACCGAGAACGCCCGAAGTAATCCGACGAAAGAATGAGTATCAAAATGGCGGATTATGGGTATTCTACCTTAATCGCGTCCATGTAATTTGTGAATCTCTTAATTTCTTGTTCTATGCATTTGAATCGCAAGTATTGAAATGATGGTAAAATGTTGATAGCTAGTTAAAGTTTCCCCTTTGAAATGATCTCGGTTAATTGGTTTGTTTACATGTAGACATTTAATTATAAGTGCGTGACCTACTTACGCTTAACTCGTATTAACGGACTTTTTAATGTCTAAGGTCACTTGTCATCCTAATGATCCTAATTTGTTTGTAACTTGAGTTTATATGAAGGCATACGCAATTTGTATTTGCTAAGATGGAATGTATTAGACCAACACCGGCGTAGAAGAATTGTCAAATTCTGTTTCTAGCAATACTAACATATGCAGACATGCTAGCAGCAATAATAAATTTATGAGACTGTTTACAATCAATTCGTATTGATACAGTGCTTTGCCATAGATGAAACTCTTCATAGAGACATGTAAATGAACACAACTATGGAAAAGATGAACTATATTTGTTAACATAAGTAGATTAAGGAAAAGTAAATATTGTGTAATGTCTTACACCTACACTTGTATTAGCTATGAACATGTTAAAGGCTCGTGAAAGGAGATTAATGCTATATCAAACTATTTTATTTGGTAAGCCTTTGGTCAAATTCAAAACGTCATCACCAAAAACATATCAGCACCACTTCAACGTGGAAGTCAAAAAGAAATAACCCAGATCAGCCAGTTTAATTACTCAGATTGCCTGATATTTCATCTCTGACCTGGTCATGTGATACACACATTTTTGAACCGACCATTCAGAATTCATTATTGGATATTTGTTCACAAACAGATTGTTGATAAACATAATTGAATTAAAGACTATATTTCAAGCACAAAATGATATATGTTAAAGGAGTTTTTTTTTAATTAAATTGGGTCTCACAGCATTCATAAATTTATTTGTATGACTTTTATGGACTGTATAATAAAATAACTCAATATATTTTTTGAGAAACTTTAGATCAAGGAATGATGACCACAAAGAAATGACACACATCAACCTAGTTTGTAGTTGCTGTATGATATAATCTTGTCAACTAAGATGTTATTTGAACACACAATGATTGTGTTCGTCATCAAAGGATCAGACTTTGAGACCAGAACCTTTCTCACAACTAGGCTCTTTTAATGAAATGTTAAAGGCTCTTGTTCAGACATGAGGTAATTTGAAAGTCGAAATAAAATGTTTTTCAAAAGATACAATGTTTTTATTGTAGTGTACTATTTTCTATATACACCAGTCGGGACCAGTATTGCGTTCAGTAAGGAAACAAACAATCTGCGACATACAATTTGTCCCACAAATCACTATTGAGCATAAAAGCTCTTTGCAAACATTCGCTCTGCTTGGGGAAGATAAAGAAAGCATACTTTTCTTATAAATTAAAAATAACAACAACATATTTGAAATTTAGTACGATTACTTCTGTGTACAAACACGGTCATGACGTTACAGAATTGTCAAATTATTTATTTTTTGGATAAATGACAATTTATGTCTCACATTTCTCATTGTGTCAATTGAAATTAAGACAACCGTGAAAGATTTATTTAAACTCTATTATGAATATCATTTTATTCATTACACAATCAATGCAAACATTTCAACAAGCAGTGAAAGAATCCCAAGTCCTCCTTTTTTCCAGTTTATAACAACAACATGATTGAAATAAGGTACGATTAAGCAGAGACATATATAACGTATATATCTCTGGATTAAGTTTTGTGTGCCATCTATGTCTCTGGATTAAGTCTGTGTGCCATCTATGTCTCTGGATTAAGTCTGTGTGCCATCTATGTCTCTGGATTAAGTCTGTGTGCCATCTTTGTCTCTGGATTAAGTCTGTGTGCCACCTATGTCTCTGGATTAAGTCTGTGTGCCATCTATGCCTCTGGATTAAGTCTGTGTGCCATCTTTGCCTCTGAATTAAGTCTGTGTGCCATCCATGTCTCTGGATTAAGTCTGTGTGCCATCTATGTCTCTGGATTAAGTCTGTGTGCCATCTATGTCTCTGGATTAAGTCTGTGTGTCATCTATGTCTCTGGATTAAGTATGTGTGCCATCTATGTCTCTGGATTAAGTCTGTGTGCCACCTATGTCTCTGGATTAAGTCTGTGTGCCATCTATGTCTTTGGATTAAGTCTGTGTGCCATCTATGTCTCTGGATTAAGTCTGTGTGCCATCTATATCTCTGGATTAAGTCTGTGTGTCATATATGTCTCTAGATAAAGTCTGTGTGCCATCTTTGTCTCTGGATTAAGTCTGTGTGCCATCTATATCTCTGGATTAAGTCTGTGTGTCATCTATGTCTCTGGATTAAGTCTGTGTGCCATCTTTGTCTCTGGATTAAGTCTGTGTGCCACCTATGTCTCTGGATTAAGTCTGTGTGCCATCTATGTCTCTGGATTAAGTCTGTGTGCCATCTATGTCTTTGGATTAAGTCTGTGTGTCATCTATGTCTCTGGATTAAGTCTGTGTGCCATCTATGTCTCTGGATTAAGTCTGTGTGCCATCTTTGTCTCTGGATTAAGTCTGTGTGCCATCTATATCTCTGGATTAAGTCTGTGTGTCATATATGTCTCTGGATTAAGTCTGTGTGCCATCTTTGTCTCTGAATTAAGTCTGTGTGTCATCTATGTCTCTGGATTAAGTCTGTGTGCCATCTATGTCTCTGGATTAAGTCTGTGTGTCATCTATGTCTCTGGATTAAGTCTGTGTGCCATCCATGTCTCTGGATTAAGTCTGTGTGCCATCTATGTCTCTGGATTGAGTCTGTGTGCCATCTATGTCTCTTGATTAAGTCCGTGCCATCTTTGTCTCTGGATTAAGTCTGTGTGCCATCTATGTCTCTGGATTAAGTCTGTGTGCCATCTTTGTCTCTGGATTAAGTTTGTGTGCCATCTATGTCTCTGGATTAAGTCTGTGTGCAATCTATGTCTCTGGATTAAGTCTGTGTGCCATCTATGTCTCCGGATTAAGACTGTGTGCCATCTTTGTCTCTGGATTAAGTCTGTTTGCCATCACATGTACCACGCTCAGGTGGGTTCTGTTGTACCTTTTAAGGGAACCCGCGATCCATGAGAAAATGTACCGTGAGATAGAACGAGTTATTGGTCCTGACAAGCTACCGTGCCTGGAGGACAGGAACAAGCTGCCGTACACACACGCCACGACTCTAGAGGGTCTCCGAATAGCCAACGTGGCGCCTCTTTGCCTGGGGTCCTGGCCCGTTCGTATACCGCGAACTAGCCTGGGGTCCTGGCCCATGCTAACCCGCATTAGGGCCAGGTGTCAGAGAATGAATTGTCGCTTCTGATTGGCTAACGGATTGCCACTCGTCTCATATGAAATGATGGCGTTTGAATTGTGCATTTACCCTTTTTTACCCTTATCATTTTTACCCTTTTCCATCCCTTATTCAGGTTAGCCTTTACAAGAGACATAGATCTATGTCTCTGCCTTTACCTTTTACAATTGTCATACAATACTCCATTTTTATAAATTAATTGCATTTAATGGATTTTGTTCATTTCATTTCAATTTTCTATCAATTTATTGTTGGATTTAAATATTGAGATTCAACATATCAGATAAAATTAATATCTTTTGTAAAAGAATCAAACTTTTTACTTTAGTAGTTCTCTCTGAATGAATTCTACCAAAAATATTGTTTATATATTTAAATGAGTTTTAAATCACACACAAAACAAATTTAATGGAAACAAATTGGAAACATATATCTCCACCAATCAATATTACATATCATCTTATTTCCTTCGGTGCTTAAATTTGAGGCTTGTGAAGTGTTCATAGGCGACTTTGAAGAAAGAAAGACCACATAAAAATGTGAAAAAAAAATGGGATTTTCTTCTATCTTTCCCATAACATCTTCATTTAAATCAAATTCAACGACACATAAAAGGAAAGGGTAAAGGGTTTCACTTATCTCTGGTTAAACAATCACGAATTCAATTAACAGGCAATAAAGATAAGAATCCCACCGACAAGAGTTATGGTATATCAACGAAACGGCATCTGTATTTATTCCCTTTATGCAGTCATAAGTTAAATAACAAACAAGGAAAAAGGAACGTGGGTTTTCTTTTCCAATAATAATCAAAAGCCAAGCTTCTCGACAAATTAAACACCTTTATTTTTCGTTTTGACAAAATCATATGAAGCCTACAAGATCAATTATAATTAGTGTTAAACATTATCGCTTAAATAAGCTTATTTAGTGTTGTTTGAAAGTCTGATTTAACATAAGAACCGGTAGTTGACGAAGTCATCAAGAAGATGGGGAACGCATGATCTAAGAATAAAATGCTTTAGACACATTTAAATCTCAAGAATTTGATATCAGAATATATACTATTCAAACATATACTGCTTATCAAACGATTTTTTCCAGACATATTCTTGTCTCGTCATATCTCGTCTTTTAAAACCACGTTTAACTCTAACCTTGAAAGATTGACAAGCCTTCCTTTATTCTGTAACTATCTTGTCAATATTTCAATGGGGCCATACGAAATTCCACCATTAAGTTTACTTTGATATACTCCGGATTTGTTATATGGTAAAACACGACGCAATGAGCTTTTCAATACTTGTGTCACACAACGCTATAAAATACAATAAAAACCGGAGTCACGGCTTCATCTCAAAAGGATCCAACGCTAAGTAGGGTGTCTAGCTAAATAGGTGCATTTTCTCATGAATCAGCTTGCAGACTCTTAATCGACGCGCATGCGCAGTCGATGTTGTTTCATTCGGAATACCTCGGCATAACCGAACACTATTGTGTTCGGTAAACTTTCTCTGACACCTAACTCGGATGATCCAAGCTGTAACTGCGTGACAGCTTGGAGGCGCCCTGGGATAAAAACGCGTCAGTATTCCCCCTCTGTGTGTGAGGGGTCCAATCGGCGACGAGAAAAAATATGGGCACCAATCAGAAAGAAGATAGGATTGACCAATAAGATTGCTTATTGCTTCCATTTCCGGTAATTTACAGATAATAAAAAACACTAACATTTGTAGACATATGATTGACGGGAAAAAATGAATTCGTTTTAAACCAAAGCAGAGTTATTTGATGATATCCATTGTCGAAGGAAAAGACACTTCAATTTTGATAAAATATCTCTTACATAAAATAGGGTCATCTGTACCCTATATATATTAAAACTTAGCATTCATTCGGACTGTTTGTCAACTCTATATCACGATGCTAAAAATGAAACACTTTCCCAAACAATAACGATACTTGACCACTTTGTTGCAGACGACTCTGGAAAACATTGTGGGAAAAGGAGAAATTGCTCATGATGAGCAATTTCTCATTTTCCCGCAATTTTTTCTGCCCAATTAGAAGATTGTTTTTCAATTTCATCACTTTTTAAAATGTCGTCTACGAACTCTTTCAATTTGGGACAGTCGGAATTTGGTGTTTTGGAAAGGGTTTAAACAATGTCGTTGGTGTTGAAGGGATTTGCTTCGCCACACTTATTTCGAAATCAATCCTTTGTGGTTATTTGTGTTGGTAAAAAGATAGTCACATCTTTTTATATGTGCGCTAAATAACCGTGGATTTTGATGCACCATTAAAAAAATAGCCCATTTACCAATCTAGTGACAATCAAAATCGGTCTGTCGTGACCATTCTAAAATTCAAACTGCAATAAAACACACAAACTATTCGATTAGGTAAAATACAAACTTTTACTATATCAAGAAAGTAATCGATATTGTATTGGCAAAAAGGATTTGGTTTTGACGATTACCATTTCGCTGCAAACATAAATGATATTCAGAAGAAACTTGCTCTTAAATCTGTAAATTTGATTAATATTAATATACTTAAGAAATAAAAATCTATGTCAAATGCGTATTCTTTGAGGTCAAAACTATGATGCTATTAACAAGATAAAGGGTAAGGCACGTGTTGTGTGATGTAGGCCTACGGCGGTGTACGGATTATATCTGTGTGCGACGCGCGTCGCTCCCGTCTGGGGTAATAAAACTAGGCGTTTGATATTTAGACCCATTCGGAACACCTCGGCCATTTCTTAAAATAACCTCGGAGGTAATGGGGAGCCATTTTTGAAAGTAGGTCAGCAACGAAGGGCCAATCGTATCAACTCGGCAATCTCCGTCACTAGTCGGGGATTGCCGAAAAGAGCTGATTGACAAAATATGAAACAACGATGTGTTGATATGATCATCTTTAATGAAAAGGGTAAAAAAACATTCAATTGTGATATATAACCAATTTGTGTGTATTTAAATACATATTTAGTGCATGTGTGCATTTTGCGTTATCCGCCGGAAATAAGGCGAATTACCCCAGGATTTCTGGTGTATTCATGTACTGCCTACGAGGTATATCTACCGACTTGTTACGGGGATTGCCGAGTAGATACGATTGATTTAGACCAACAACCCGAAAGATGTACTATTCGATACTCCCCCTTTATAACATGCCCCGAAGTTGTTTATATAGCTTTTTTTTTGCTTTAGGAATCATTTGTTTAAAAGACATAGCTGTTATCTATATATCTGTTTTCCATTCGCGCTCGTCCAACCTGCAAATAATATACTTTGAGATAGTTTCTAGATTTATAATTCAGATTAGGCCCATAACGCCGATTTCTATAATCAAGAAAATATCAAATTGAGAGCCTATTTTCCCATAGAATCGGCCATCAGAAATAATAAGCTAAAGGCTTCTTTTGTGGCAAAAGTTTCCATAAAAAAATTCTCTGATGGTTTGAGTGTTGTCTAGATTTTCGCTTAGAGTCACAAATATCTTTACTCAATGAATGAATATCTACGTATTCAATCGAAATCAACTGTTGCAAGACTTTGGCAATTGACAAAATTCATATGAGGAAAAGGGAATCTCGGTTTTAATGAAAATAGATCTATTCTACCAAACGAAAAGGAACCAATATTATATTCCCGCCAGAATTTACCTGTCATTTTAACTCCGCCCCTTTCTACAGATTTCCCAACATGCACCACCTCGAAAAATCGATATCCGCTTGACGCGCTTTTACATCGAATGCATCCAGACGGAGAGTGAAATATCTACGTCTGGATCATTCGGACTATCTGACACCTGGCCCTAGTTCGCGGTATACGAACGGGCCAGGAACCCAGGCTAACCGCGAACTAGGGCCAGGTGTCAGAGAAAGTTTACCGAACACAATAGTGTTCGGTTATGCCGAGGTATTCCGAATGAAACAACATAGACTGCGCATGCGCGTCGATTAATAGTCTGCAAGCTTATTCATGAGAAAATGCACCTAGCTAGACACCCTACTTAGCGTTGGATCCTTTTGAGATGAAGCCGTGACTCCGGTTTTAATTGTATTTTATAGCGTTGTGTTTTGTAATGGAACACAACTGCAGTACACCGCGCAAATCACCCAAACAGGGTTGTGTTTGTGACACAAGTATTGAAAAGCTCATTGCGTCGTGTTTTACCATATAACAAATCCGGAGTATATCAAAGTAAACTCAATGGTGGAATTTCTGTAATAGATGGTTTTGCTTAAATTGTTATAGAAAGGTATTTAGTATGGCCCCATTGAAATATTGACAAGATAGTTACAGAATAAAGGAAGGCTTGTAAATCTTCCAAAGTTAGAGTTAAACGTGGTTTTAAAAGACGAGATATGACGAGACAAGAATATATCTGGAAAAAATCGTTTGATAAGCAGTATATGTTTGAATAGTATATATTCTGATATCAAATTCTTGAGATTTAAATGTGTCCAAAGCATTTTATTCTTAGATCATGCGTTCCCCATCTTCTTGATGACTGCGTCAACTACAGGTTCTTAGGTTAAATCAGACTTTCAAACAACACTAAATAAGCTTATTTAAGCGATAATGTTTAATACTAATTATAATTGATCTTGTAGGCTTCATATGATTTTGTCAAAACGAAAAATAAAGGTGTTTAATTTGTCGAGAAGCTTGGCTTTTGATAATTATTGGAAAAGAAAACTCACGTTCTTTTTTCCTTGTTTGTTATTTAACTTATGACTGACTGCATAAAGGGAATAAATACAGATGCCGTTTCGTTGATATACCAAAACTCTTGTCGGTGGGATTCTTATCTTTATTGCCTGTTAATTGAATTCGTGATTGTTTAACCAGAGATAAGTGAAACCCTTTACCCTTTCCTTTTATGTGTCGTTGAATTTGATTAAAATGAAGATGTTATGGGAAAGATAGAAAAAAATCCCATTTTTTTTCTTCACATTTTTATGTGGTCTTTCTTTCTTCAAAGTCGCCTATGAACACTTTACAAGCCTCAAATTTAAGCACCGAAGGAAATAAGATGATATGTAATATTGATTGGTGGAGATATGTTTCCAATTTGTTTCCATTAAATTTATTTTGTGTGTGATTTAAAACTCATTTAAATATATAAACAATATTTTTGGTCGAATTCATTCAGAGAGAACTACTAAAGTAAAAAGTTTGATTCTTTTACAAAAGATATTAATTTTATCTGATATTTTGAATCTCAATATTTAAATCCAACAATAAATTAATAGAAAATTGAAATGAAATTAACAAAATCCATTAAATGCAATTAATTTATAAAAATGGAGTATTGTATGACAATTGTAAAAGGCAAAGGCAGAGACATAGATCTATGTCTCTGGTAAAGGCTACCCTGAATAAGGGATGGAAAAGGGTAAAAATAATAAGGGTAAAAAAGGGTAAATGCACAATTCAAACGCCATGATTTCATATGAGACGAGTGGCAATCTGTTAGCCAATCAGAAGCGACAATTCATTCTCTGACACCTGGCCCTAATGCGGGTTAGCATGGGCCAGGACTCCAGGCTAGGCGCCTCTGGCCATACCGCATTCACCTTCGGATGACCTCACGTTTCGCGGATATTTCTTTCCGAAGAACTGAACTGTGATGATTAATCTGAACTCCGCGCTGAAAGATCCGAAGGCGTGGAAAGATCCGGAAGCCTTTAGACCGGAGCGGTTTCTGAATCCGGAGCAAACTGAGGTCCTGATACCCAAGGAGTTCATATCGTTTTCGCTGGGGCCCCGGTCTTGTTTGAGTGAGACGTTGGCAAGAACTGAACTGTTTCTTTTCACGACGATGTTGATTCAGAAGTTCCAATTCCTTCCGGAGACGGATGGCTGTGTTCCGGAGATTGAAGGAAATCTAGCCCTGACTTGGAGTCCCATAGCTTTTAAGTTAAGGGTGGTATCGAGAAAGTAATCGGTTTCCATGGCAACCGTGCGACCTTGTGATTCTTAATTACGTGTTGAGAAGGCAGACATGCAAAGTAAACATGGATGTTTAACTAAGTGGATATTTTTATTATTTTTGTTGTCGTTTGCAGAATGTCGATTTTGGGCTGTGCTAAAGGTAGAATACTCATAAACTGCCATTTTGAAACTCTTTTTATCGTCGGTTTACTTCGGTAGACCTCGTTGTGCATCGGTCTGGGTCGGAACTATTCGCATTAAACCGAATAGTTCCGGCCCCTACCGGTCTATACCGAGAACGCCCGAAATAATCCGACGAAAGAATTAGTATCAAATGGCGGATTATGGGTATTCTACCTTAATCGCGTCCATGTAATTTGTGAATCTCTTAATTTCTTGTTCTATGCATTTGAATCGCAAGGATTGAAATGATGGTGACACCGTATTTAAATGTTGATAGCTAGTTAAAGTTTCCCCTTTGAAATTATCTCGGTTAATTGGTTTGTTTACATGTAGACATTTAATTATAAGTGCGTGACCTACTTACGCTTAACTCGTATTAACGGACTTTTTAATGTCTAAGGTCACTTGTCATCCTAATGATCCTAATTTGTTTGTAACTTGAGTTTATATGAAGGCATACGCAATTTGTATTTGCTAAGATGGACTGTATTAGACCAACACCGGCGTAGAAGAATTGTGAAATTCTGTACCTAGCAATACTAACATATGCAGACATGCTAGCAGCAATAATAAATTGATGAGACTGTTTACCATCAGTTCGTATTGATACAGTGTTTTGACATAGATGAAAGTCTTTATAGAGACATGAAAATGAACACAACTATGGAAAAGATGAACTATATTTGTTAACATAAGTAGATTAAGGAAAAGTAAATATTGTGTAATGTCTTACACCTACACTTGTATTAGCTATGAACATGTTAAAGGCTCGTGAAAGGAGATTAATGCTATATTAAACTATTTTATTTGGTAAGCCTTTGGTCAAATTCAAAACGTCATCACCAAAAACATATCAGCACCACTTCAACGTGGAAGTCAAAAGGAAATAACCCAGATCAGCCAGTTTAATTACTCAGATTGCCTGATATTTCATCAGTGACACGATTGTTAATTGTTTATGTCATGGATTTCTCCGGGGATTTTCGTGATTTGTGATACAAGCATTTGTGTAATGTTTCGTGCTTTTTTTCTTTGTTTGTTTTTCACTAGCCTCACGGGAGCCTTGAGCTCTTCCTCGTTGGGTTTTTATGTGATAATGTAAAATCCATAACCTTAAAAGTCTAACAAATAGAGAAATTTTGAGACAGAGAGATAAAGATAGAGAGAGCATGAGAGAGCATGAGAGAGAGTGAGAGAGAGAGAGAAGAGTGAGGGACAGACAAACAGAAAGAGAGAAAGAGACATACAAACCCAGACAAACCCAGACAGACAGACACACACAGACAGACATACACACCAACAGACACACATACACATACTTAGATACACAGACAGACATACAGTAACACACTCACACAGACACTCAAAGTCACACTGACAGACAGACATACACACACACACAGAGGCACACACAGAAGCAAACACAGACATACACACATACACATTCACAGACAGACAGACAGACAGACAGACAGACAGACAGACAGACAGACAGACAGACAGACAGACAGACAGACAGACAGACAGACAGACAGACAGACAGACAGATAGACAGACAGACAGACAGATAGACAGACAGACAGACAGACAGACAGACAGACAGACAGACAGACAGACAGACAGACAGACAGACAGACAGACAGACAGACAGACAGACAGACAGACATAGACAGACAGACAGACAGACAGACAGACAGACAGACAGACAGACAGACAGACAGACAGACAGACAGACAAGACAGACAGACAGACAGATAGACAGACAGACAGACAGACAGACAGACAGACAGACAGACAGACAGACAGACAGACAGACAGACAGACAGACAGACAGACAGACAGACAGACAGACAGACAGACAGACAGTGAATCACATCCTCGTGACTTGCATGTGCGTTTATCAGATAACCAGCATCTAACTATCCCATATCCTCATACCGGGCCTTGAGAGTAAGGCTAGTCTACATATTGAAGGCAACTGCAGGCAACAATCAAACAGTATAAACAATATTTCTTTTAGAATACACAGGATAGTAATCAAAGAGACATTTCTCTTTAAAGTTGCTCGTTCACAAAAAATAATAAAGTCAATGAGACAAAACATGTGTTGTATTGTTGTTTGACATACAATTTAATGTAGACATTGAAAACAAAGTTGAATCAGGAAGCATCACTTTATCTAAGAATGTATCTTTGTTTGTACAGTCTTTATTCAGTAGCTCATAAGCGATGTAACGCTTTTGGATTTGAATACATATCAATTCACTGTATATGTTACAGGGAAACTGTGAAATCAGGGATTTCGTGAAATCCCTGAAAATCTCAGCGATTTCATGAAATCCCTAATTCACTTAGGGATTTCGTGAAATCCCTAAAAATATCAGGGATTTCACGAAATCCCTGAAAAAAGTCGTCAGGGATTTCACGAAATCCCTGAAAATAATTTTAAACTTATCTTAAACTTTTTTTGTTCAAAACTATTTTGCTTATGAAGAAATTGTTAATGAAATTAAAGATAAGAATAACAATAAGTAAATATAAACATTTTGATATTTTTAGATATTTTTTTTCACAAACAAATGACTATTATCAGTGGCTTTATAAATCAAAGTTATTCAATACAAAGATGAATTAAGTTATACAAAGTTTGCTTATAAAACATGATCAGTGCAAAAAAGAATTAAAAGAATAATAATTGTATTTTTTATACAAATGTTCAGTACAAAAATGATTTAGATAAAAACTAATTGTATTCTTAAAGAAATATTTGTATTCTAATAAAACATGTTTGGTGCAAAACCAGTGTAAGCGCCTAATGAAACACACAGGCTCTTAGGTGTGATTTTCTCTTAACATGCGTTGGGTCAATGCAATAAGATAGTAAGTGCTAAAGATAAATCAGGCTATTGACAGACATTTAACGCTGAACTAACGATTTACATTTTAACACTTATACTTGTTCAGTATAAAACAGTTATAAATGCTGAATAAAATATGAAGGCTCTTGCATTCGATTTCCACTAAACCTATAGTCAGGTTAAATGCAAAAAGATTGTAAGTGCTAAAGAAAACTCAAGCTATTGACAAACATTTTTCGCTGAACTAATGATTAAAATTTTCGATGATACCGAAGAACTTGTCTTTAGGGATAAGATACTTTGGAGTTTTGTTGTATTTCTCAATCAATTTAGCCATAAACTGACTCTCTATGGTTGACGGTATCACCTTGATTTTTTTGTAAGCTATACACATGTTTTTTGATGTTTAATGCTGAATAGAATTATGTTATGTTATTCAAAGAACAATAAGCTAATGATTTCAAAACAGAAGGGGCTGCTAAGCTAGGATAGGAAAACGCAGTATGAAAGCAGTTGAGTAGATATTTTAGTTGGCATATTACACAATACACTGCCCATCTACCTTTATCAACTATCTATGACACCTGCAAGTCTAAATAAACACACATGGGGAAAACTTGACAGGTAAGTGTCCCCTGCTTATAACCAGCCCCTGTCATATCTCCCAGACAGAACAGGATACTAACCCTTTTACATAACAAAGTTATTTACTGTCGGCTGCTGTAAATGCACGAAGAAGGAGGAGAGGTTTATCAATGAATAAACTACTTTAAGTTGCTTATATATTATACCAATAATTTCAAATAAGTTAAACTAAATAATTATTGTAATAAATTAAATTGAGGGCTTGGTTCAAAACCATTGTATGTCCTTAATGTAATGTAATTTAAATAGATAAATGATAAGAGTTTGAATGGATATATTCAGGATTTCATTAATGTATAAAATAAAACTTGTCAAATAATCTTATCAAGTATCTACATCAAAAGCGATGATGATCAATTTGTGACCGACTTGTACTTATACATGGGTATACGGACATTTGCCCACCCCCCCCCCCCGGACATTTGCCCTCCTGGACATTTGCCCCCTTTTTGGTATAGGGCGGACATTTGCCCCCTCGCCGCAATGTAGAAGGCGGACATTTGCCCCCTCATATTATTTTTTCAACTTGCTTGACCTGATCATATTCCGTTATGATTAAACAGGAATTTAAATGCAAATAATAATTTGATCAGACTAACATGTCAATTTTGCTCTATTACGCCGATGGCACTTGGTCAATTATGCTCATCCAACCGTGAAACGGTGATATACGTGCATAAGTTGATTTGACCTTATTTTTTCATTTTCAGTTTAATTATTTCTCTCATAATCAAAAGTGATGGTGATTGTCATACCGACACAAATTGGAATACCTTTTGCCTTCTTTGTTTTTTATTGTTAGCCTTGAGTGAGCCAAATCGGTAATAAGATTAAAGATGTGATCAGTATGTTAATTAATAAATAAATTCAATTCATTAAATTCAATTCATTAAGTTTCATGGTTGGATGAGCATGATTGGCCAAGTACCATCAGAGTGTTTTTGATTCGTTGTCTCGATTTTAACACCTATAGGGATTAGGAGGGAAGAGCTAATAGAGTAAAATTGATAGAAATATTATTTGTCCGGGGTGGCAAATGTCCGGGGGGGGGGGGCAAATGTCCGGGATTCTAAACATGTCTTAATGCAATTTATGATATTTTAAAGTGTGAAAACAAATTGATAATGTAAAGGGTACTATAAACTGGTTAATTACTATCACATTTCAATTTTTTGTTTAAATACATTTTCGGTCCACAACATAATAGGCCTGCAACCAGCTTGTCTGGGGGCAGAATACGGTCCACAACAAAATAGGCCTGCAACCAGCTTGTCTGGGGGCAGAATACGCCTGGAGGAACCTTAAACCTTACCACTTATCAATCAATCAATTATTTCAAACTGATACTGTTTATAGTTGGAAAGAGAAAGTTCAAAGACAGGTGTAAAACAAATGAAAATAAAATCCCTCAAGCTGCATTTTCCTGTTTCTTCTGGAAGAAGTAAAACTTAAATCCTTTACTTCAATTTTTACAAATCTCAAATTATTATTTTCAATATTTTTCATTTGAATAAACTCATATATTTAAGATAATTTACTGTTTAAAGTTGATCACATGTTTTACTAAAGAAAAAGAAAAAATAGATATTAAGCTTGCACAATTTAAATAAATAAAGTAAATCAAAATATGAGATGTAATGAAAAATATTTTTTTTTACTAAATTAACAGTTTACATAAGTCTCAAAGTCAAAATGAACAGTTATCTATGAAACTTTTTTAGTATCATTATATTTCACTACTTCCCTGAATCTAATCAAATGGTCGTCAGTGAAACTGTGTAATATGACCTCTCAATTTTCAGGGATTTCGTGAAATCCCTGACATTTTTTAGGGATTTCACGAATCCCCTAAGTGAATTAGGGATTTCATGAAATCGCTGAAATTTTCAGGGATTTCACGAAATCCCTGATTTCACAGTTTCCCTGTAACATATACATGCTTTAAAATGCGAATAAAAACTGATTTTGCATTTAATGAATATTTTCTACTGTTCATCATACAACAGTTCATCTGTCATACAGTTTTAAAGGAATTGAGTATTAATTCTAATTTGAGAACCGGCAATTTATTTCCTTATTGATGCTCATTAACCATTCCAATGTTATCCTTCTTTTAAAACAAAGAAACCTAACAGTTTACACAGTACAAACTCATTTCACAGTCATGATTTTTAATATCTTATCCGAAGCAACGCATCATCGGGTTTATAACAGGGTCTGATTCTCGTTTTTTGATAACGCTTCGACGTCTCATTTAACAACTTATTCCTACTAATGCAGGCTTTTTAAACGTCCAACCAACTCTATATGAAGCGCATAAGCTCAAGGTATTCCACGCCTGATGGAAAACTGGTATTTGCTTTGGTTAAAGAATAAATTGAAATGTAAATCATGATACAATTATCAATTCAAAGGCATCACCGAGCCACTTTTCCGAATTTGTCTGATTTTGAGTTTATATTTACAATTTGAATATCAATAATTATGCTATTAATTAAATCCATCGTAATTACACCACCCCCCCCCTTAATCATGAATTTTTCATTAAAATCATGATTACACAAACGAAAGGTGGCAAATAAAAATTTCATTTTATAAGAAATTCTTATTATATAAAACGTTATTTCATAACGGCATCTGTTCTGTTAAAGTTTTGACTTTGTTATTCTGAATTTTCTTAAGGTTGGAATACCTTAACCTTTTACCAAACACCAAATTTTCGACTGTCCCAAATTGAAAGAGTTTGCAGACGACATTTCAAAATATAATAAGATTGAAACATAATCGTCTGGTAGGGCAGAAAACATTGTGGTAAAAGGAGAATTTGCTCGTTACGAGCAATTTCTCCTTTTACCACAATGTTTTCAAGAGTCGTCTGCA
Organism: Cerastoderma edule; assembly: GCA_947846245.1. Taxonomy (NCBI): domain Eukaryota; kingdom Metazoa; phylum Mollusca; class Bivalvia; order Cardiida; family Cardiidae; genus Cerastoderma; species Cerastoderma edule. The sequence goes on along the minus strand of OX401409.1, from coordinate 6,910,525 downwards.
ACAAAGTGGTTAAACGTCGTTATTGTTTGGTAATGAGTTAAACCCAGAAACATTATGTGATAAGACACGAAAAGCTGATATCGAGTGCGGGCAAAGTCTAATGCAACACGTGGTGATTATTCCTTTATCCTCTTCATGTAAATTACAGTCCCTCAACACACGCACACACACACCCCTTCACATATTATGTTAACCATTTTAGCTACTGGTTTTTAGATTAAAAAGATTAGATTAGAGTCATTACCCGACACAGGTCCCATATCGGTCTTCTTCGTCAGGATCGTTCCTACATTTTTCAGTTCTGAACGGTATTGTTTATCGAAAGCCTATTGTCCACCGTCAACTACGTTTGCCTCATGCCTCGGTTGAAATAAAGTGTTTTTCTTCCTTCTCAACATAATAACAAACGCTTTCTCTATGCAGCACCGTCTACATAACCCTTAGAGAATGATGGGTAATTTTCTGAAAATAGATGTTTGTATCGTCTGCTTTTCAAAGCATTAGATGTCTGCTTATTTTGTTGAGGAAAGATACTAAGAGTAGCAAACAGGTTATATCACAGGCCAGCCACCAATTTACTTGGCGGCCTGTTTATATAATAATAAAGTCGGTTTCAGCACTACATGGGTTAATACAGGCTGTTACAATGCCTGACCCGATCTTCATTGGGCGAATAAGTACAAACCCATATATACCATGACGTGATTGGTTGAGAAAAGCTGGTAGCGTGTGTGGAAAAAGTCTATGCGCAAGAGAAAGCATTTATTTCCTTCTTTCTATAATACAATATGATGTCACTACAAAGCTTCAGACTCCTTTAACTCCAACTTTACTGTGCCTATGAACACAAACATAACAAAGCACAGCCCGCCCGAAATGCTCGATTTGGCGCCAAAATAGAATTGGGTCATGGCCGAAAAACAGCGTTATCTCAACGGAAAGCAGTACAACATAACTGTGCATATGGTTTACAACTTGTATAGGGTCTCCTTAACCTAGTGGTTTATATAAAGGATAGGACTTTGTATCATAATGATCTCTACGCGTTATATCTAGTCATCCCTGGACTTTATTATTAAACCATTTCCTAAACAATAACGACATTTGACGACTTTAAGCTCGTAACAAGGTTTTCTGCTCTTTCCGAAGAATATTGTTCAATTTCATCGCATTTTGAAATGTCGTCGGTGAAATCTTTCAATTTTGGACAGATTTGAACATTTGTTGTTTGGGAAAGGGTTAAAGTTCACAATGGGTCGACTATATTTACTGAACAATCGTGTATCGGATGTTCTACTCAGACGCTAGGTCGGTTATTTACATGAAAGTTAGTTGGGGTTTTATCCTCCTCGGTGTAGTACCAATCTGAACACATCGGGTTTATCCAATGAAAACTCCTCTGAAATAATAGGGATTGCGCAATATTGTTTCCCGAGGAATGACGTCACTTCACTTTCGTTTTCAAAAATAGATCTTAAATGTGACATCTAAAACTCGTTTAATTTGATTAACGAAACAAGTTTAAATGTCACAACTTTTAATTTCGCTAGTTCGTATGAGTTACCGATAAAAATGGCTTAAAGGGATGCCAAGCACTTCCATATACATTGAACTACTTTACCTGCACGCTCAGAAAAGGTGTTAATCGCCAGGGCCGATTTACCCAAAAAATTATAACCCTACACTATGTATTTCACAGCTCACGGAAATACCCGAGTAGTTCCGATTGATATCCAAAATGTATTTCACAGCTCACGAAAATACCCGAGTAGTTCCGATTGGTGTAGTACAATGAGAAACACGAATGCATAGCCTTAGATCGTACAGTTTATTTATCAGTTTCTTATGAGCATCCGTAGTACTAATTGTTTTTCGATAAACCCTTATATAGTGCTGGAACTGACTTCATTTGTATGTAAACAGATAAGATCCAGGCCAGCCGCCAAGTAAATTGGCGCCTGGCCTGTGATCTAACATGTTTGCTACTCTGAGTATCTTTCCTCGTCGAAATAAAGTAGATTTTGAAGATGTTGGAAAGCAGACGACTCAAAAACATATTTTCAGAAAATTACCAAGCATTCTGAGGGTTAACGTTATTGCCGGACCATGCAGTGACGCTTCGTCAACTAGGACCTTGACCCATTACCAAACAATAACGACATTTGACATGTTTGTTGCAGACCACTTTTGAAAACAATGTGGGAAAAGGTGAAATTGCTCTTAACGAGCAATTTCTCCTTTTTCCACAATGTTTTCTGCCCTATCAGAACTTCGGGTTCGTTTTGTTGATATAATAATATTTTTTATCTCGGGAAAACGAACTTTGGTTTGTTTTGTTGAGAAAATTTTTTTTTTTTATTTCAGGAAAACAAACTCTGATTCGTTTTGTTGAGATAATATTTTCATTATATCGAAAAAACAAATCTTTTTCGTTTTCTCGAGATAATATTTTTTTTATGTCAGGAAAAAAACCTTTGCCTCGTTTTCCCTTGATAATAAAATTTATTATCTCGAGAAAACGGAATTGGAAACAAATTTATACATATGTCACCTCAGTGCCACCGTACGTTTCACATGAAGTGCGCACATTTATTAATTAATCATTCTCGAACATTCGTTTTACTTTCGCTTTCAGACAGGGTATTTCCAGTGAAAGAATAATGGGGATTTCATTAGTCTCTTTTCTTGTCTCGCCCACATATTCCAGAACAATACACGACCCTTAATTCAGTACACACAGAAATCTACGGTCGCTCAAAGGAGACATGTGGTTTATCCCTCGATATAACGAGTAAGAAAGTCATTATAATGAGATAGTAAGTCGTTTTAGTGAGTTAGTAAGTCGTTTTAGTGAGTTAGTTAGTCGTTTTAGTGTGTTAGTAAGCCGTTTTAGTGAGTTAGTAGGTCGTTAGAACGCTTAACCCTTTCACAAACAACAAATTTTGGACTGTCCCAAATTGAAAGAGTTTGCAGACGACATTTCAAAATGTGATGAATTTTGGCAAATTATTTTCTGATATGGCAAAAAACATTGTGGAAAAGCAAAAATTGCTCGTTACGAGCAATTTCTCCTTTTTCCACAATATTTTCTAAAGTCGTCTGCAACAAAGTAGTCAAATGTCGTTATTGTTTGGGAAAGGGTTAAGTCGATCAGCGTAACAAATACGTACGTCGTGACAATGAGTTTGTTAGACGTTATAAACAGTAAGTCGGGTAACTAAGTCGTTATAACAGAAAGTCATTCTTATAATGAGTAAGTTAGTCGTTATTATGAGTCAAACTATATTCATGATGAGAAAGAATATCATAATAACTAGTTATGAAGTTGTTCTGGTGAGTTAGTAAGTACGGTGGCATAGAGGTGACATGTATGCGAATTTTTTCTCGTTATTCCGAGTTAGTAAGTCGAAATCACGAGATAGTTAAGTCGTTATTTCGACATACTAACTCGAAATAACGAGATAGTTAAATCGTTATTTCGACATACTAACTCGAAATAACGAGATAGTTAAGTCGTTATTTCGACTAACTAACTCGAAATAACGAGATGGTTAAGTCTTTATTACGAGTTAGTTAACCAATCAGATTCACTCACTCTTTAACTAAAACTATAAAGTACCCGCGTGCGTACAAAAAACAGGAGTGGTTAACATTGCGTCACGCTGTACGTCACTTCAAATAAATTCGTTGAATACAACAAATTATCTGATTGGTCAACTAACTCGTTATAACGACTTAAATATCTCTTTATTTCGAGTAAGTAAGTCGTAATTAGTCATAATGACTTAGTATATCATTTCTTGGAGTAAGTAAGTCGTTACAAGGACTAAGTAAGCCATTATTAGTAGTAAGTAACTAAGTCGTTATAATGGCAGTAAGCCATTAATGAGCGCAAGTAAGTCTATAATGACTTAGTATATCATTTCTTGGATTAAGTAAGTCGTTACAAGGACTAATTAAAGGTCATATGTACAGGTTGGGTTTATTTCATAAAATTAAAATATGAAGTAAAAGAATCACATTGAAATTATTTGCAACATTTTAGCATAACGCATTACGCCATAAATCACCGTCATAGCGCACCGATTAATAAGAGTTCGTATGACTTACTTCCCTTTGCTGTGACGTCACTCGTGATCCACTGAATGCGCCATGTAAAGTGCGTGAAGAGCGATCGCTGGTTAGAATTGGTGTTTTTCTTCAAATAAACGATCCTAAAGTCATTGTTTGGATTGACAGCGCATTTTCTTTATTGAATATGATTCATATTATAAGAATATCAATTTGAAAAAAAAAATTAGTAACTTAACCCATGAATTTGCATGGATGTGTCATTGCGTAAACCTGTTCATATGAAAGGAACGGCTTGAAATTTGGACGCTTTTCCTTGAAATAAATGATTCTTAAGTCATTGTTTGGATTGACAGTGAATTTTCTATATTGGATATTTGTCATATTAAAAGAATATCCATTTGAAAAATTAGTGACTTAGCGCGTGAATTTACAAGGATATGTCAATGTGTTCATATGAAAGGAACGGCTTGAAATTGGGACGATTTTCCTCGAAATATAGCAATCTTTTAGTCAATAATTAGATTGACAGTTCATTTTCTTTATTGGATATGTTTCATATTATAAGAATACTCTTCTGAAAAAAAAAGTAAGTGATGTAACGCGTAAATTTGCAAGGATTTGTAAATGTTTTCATTTGTAAGAATCGGCTTGAAATTTTGACCGTATTCGTGAAAACAGCTATTTTTATTAATATTTGTTGAAAAAAAAACACGAGTACTTTATCGTCAATGATCGTGTATTAGCATTAAGGTTTTAATTGAGCAGTAAACAAAGACATAGATCTGAATAAACGAATTGCCTTAAAACCGTACATCGTATAACAGTTAAACTATTAACTGTCAAATTCACCCTGCATTGTCTTATCAATACATGAAATGAAACGGGAGAAGATCATAAATTGCGAACAAACCGACCGTATTATAACCCAACTTACTTGTGATACGAAGGTTATCCTTTAACTCACATTTTCACCACTTATCCAAATTTCAAAACTAAACACTGGCACATTCAAGAGTATTTGTTAAAATCATCCGGCAACTTTCCAGTAACTCCACCCCAAGTAAGAGGTCTATGATTTCGAAATTGATTCCGATGTCGTCTTTGTAGATCAACTGTTTTGTCTTAAGAATTGTTCTTCATATTCACTTTACATTTATGTTCGTTTTCTCTCGTGAAAATAGCCTTGACATACTGAGCAATAATTTTCGGACAGGGTTAATAATTAACAGCTAAAACAGCTAAAAATTCGTCAAAGTTTATTCTACTTACAACCTTAAATAAACATATTTGAATTTATTTTTTATGATTTTGGAATTGAAATATCATTTTGACAAAACTTGATTTTGATGTTAAAACGTTTTTTTTTTGTTGAAAACATAGAGTTAATTCCGTTTTGGTGAATAATGATTATCATATACTTATTGAAGTGTCAAACTATTCTAATAGAAAAGACAACATTTTCACTGCTTTGAATATCATAACGAAAAAGTATCAGACGTAAGTCACATTGAGAGATAAATACGTCCTGACACCTTATCAATCCAAACATCCTGTGAAAGTTTGGTCTTGATTGGTTATATCTTAACAATTATTCAATTTCAATTATTTTATTTGGCAAATTCAGCACAAGCATGCCTTTGGCCATAACATTTCAGTTGACTATGCATACAAAATAAAAATACAGTTTCAATCTATCTACAAGAATATTCAATCAATACACATATAAACATACAAACATACATATTTATTAACTCCCTCCGAAAAGAAGAGCATTCTATTAACACATTGTATTGCGTAATTCAAAAGCTTCCTTTAAATAATGAGAAAGTTTAAAAATAGCCTTTCTGCCTTTAGACGACATTATGTTTATAAACATATGCATATTAGGCCATGGTATATTTCCAAAATACTTAATCCTTATATTTGAATACGCTGGACAACATAGTAAAAAGTGATATTCAGACTCTATTTGATTATGATTACATAAATTACAAATTCTATGTTGTCTTTCAGTTCCATTATACCTTCCAGTTTCAATTGCTAATGAATGGGAACTTAATCTAAAACGACTCATGTATTTTCTTAACATATCACCCTTGATAACATCAATATAGCTTTCACAACAAAATTCAGTTTTAAAACGTTTATAAAAATCTAGTTTAGACATCGATTGTATTGAACTATTCCAGTTCTGAATATATTGATCTCTTAGGCGCTGTTTAAGTATTGGATAATAATTCATATTGTTATCATAGCTATTTAAAATATCATTAAAACCTAGACTATCCAATAACCGTTTAATTCTTGACGCCCAGTTGTGTGCATTGTTACTATTATACTGTTCAAAAAAGATTTTGTACATAGGTGAGTCAATATTACTCATCACTTTAAGCCAGTGTTTTAAGGATCGTTCTTTGCAAATAACTGATAGCGGATAGCGTCCCAATTAACAATGGATTCTTTAGCAAAATTTAATTGCCGCGCATTGAAAGTGTGAGATTTGCCGCTTGTTATTTCATGTCTGGAATAGCAGGACGTGTCTGACCTGTTAATTAACAACAAAGATATTTAAGAGATTAACGCCAGAGGCTATCGATCGCCTAAACAATAAAGGACTTGAGACTTGAAACATACTGTGCAAATGTGGCAGATTGGTGTTAATTTGCATCACGACCCTTAATCCTTGTAATGTCCGATGTTTGTTGATTGACCCTTTGTATGTGAGGTAAACTGGCAATAATCAATTAAATTGTAAACAAAGGGATTATGTTAAAATGTGTAAATTATATATTTAGTGATCTTATTACTAAGTTATCAATATAAATTTGTAATAATTATGTTTGAACACCTGCATTTCAGTGTGACATATGTCATTTAAACCAATATTACCAATGGCAAAAAAAATTAGGTGTGTGATTAAAATAATTCCGAAAAGCAGACGCTTAAGTTAAGATCGAACCCATTATCATTTGCGTTGATGAGTTCAGAGACAGTTTGCGGATATCAAATATTCATTATTTTGAATTTCAAATCAAAGACAACGGCAGATAAAAGAAACTTGCTTGTTTTAATCGGTTTGTTATCATAGCAATCAACGTACATTTTTCATTTTGTCTCATTTATGTACAATGGCAACATTTCTACGATTGTGTTAAAACATAAAACAAGTTTTGCAACTAAGAACAAGATGCATTTAAGCGTTTTAAAACCCAAAGACATGGCAATACAATAACTTATGATGTTGGATGAAATCAACATATTCTTGGTTTGCATTGACATACTTGAAACCAATACATCAAGGTAAAATGAAAGCTGCCGGTGTGTTTCAAATAAGGGAAATATAACAGTTACTCAATAAGTAGAATGAATTTGAAGCGTCTTCACCTGTATAAATTACTTTGAATTGAGTCCGATCATTTAAAGATCAATAAAATCAATTCTCTGGAAACGCCTAACAATGCGTAAACTTGACACCTTCGAAGTGAAATAACACAGCCTACTGTTCTTGTTTGGGGAATATATCTTTTGCTTATTTGTAAAGTAAACACGGTCCAGTTTACTTATCGAAACTTTTTGCAGCTTTTATGTTCGTCGGAAAATGGGAGAAACTCGCATCCCTGCGACCAAAAGCAGAATAACACCAGAAGACCTGTCAAAATACCATATTCAATATCCAATTTACGTTTCCCAAAACACAATTCAACACTTAAAATGTCCGAAATTTGTGGAAAAACACCGTCGTTACTGAGAACTAGATTCTTCTTACTGATAGTTCATATGACTTTGAAGCACAAATGACGTCACAACAAGGGAGATAAGTCATTCACAAAAATCGATAAAGGTGAATAAAAGTAGTCAAAAACAACCTTTTTCGCTTCTGAATGAGAAAAAAATCATTACCTCCGTCATATCGAAACCATAACCTAATTCAAAAACCATAATTAAAGAAAATTTTGTTTATCGGGAAATATGACCTTTAAGCCATTACTAGTAGTAAGTAAGTCGTTATAATCCATTATTGAGCATAAGTAAGTCTATAATGACTTAGTGAACAATTTCTTGGAGAAAGTAAGTCGTTACAAGGACTAAGTAAGCCATTACTAGTAGTTAATAAGTAAGTCGTTATAATGACAATAAGCCATTAATGAGCGCAAGTAAGTCTATAATGACTTGGTATATCATTTCTTGGAGAAAATAAGTCGATATAACGACTAAGTAAGCCATTATTTGAGTAAGTTAGTCGTTATAACGAGATAGAATTACATGCATGCACATAAGTCACCTCCGTGCTACCGTAGGTAAAGTTGTTACCAGTGTATCGAGATAAAGCGTTGCGTTATGGGAAATTGTATATGCGTGACTCAGACGTCGATATTAACCCATTACCAAACAATAACGACGTTTAACCACTTTGTTGCAGACGACTCTGGAAAAAATTTTAGGAAAAGGAGAAATTGCTCGTAATGAGCAATTTCTCCTTTTCCCAAAATGTTTTCTGCTCTATCAGAAGATTATTTTCTAACTTCATCACCTTTTGAAATGTCGTCTGCAAACTCTTTCAATTTTGGACAGTCCAAAATTTGTTGTTTGGTAAAGGGTTAACCGATATTCGTATCGTAGTCTGGTCTCTAGAAAAGAGGGATATCTCAAGTAAACGGTAAAGGTGCGTGATATATTACGAGGATCTTCACAGTAAAGATCTTGCATAAGCGTCTCTTTATGGCCTTCATACTCAAAAATAAAAAAGGTGACCCACTCTCGCTGTACTTCTCTAATGAAAAGAAAAAGAACGCCGAATGAATTTGTCACTGTAAGAGGCGAAATAAGATCGCATAATTCAAGATTACAAGAAAGTTAAAAAGTAACATACCCGGCATCTCGAATTTCGATACAGTTCACCCTATACACAGGGCTTCCGTTGGAATTTTTGTATAACAATCAGCTAAGCTAGTTTGCTTGTGTGAAGAAAATACCAGACTTAAGAACCTTTGAGATATGATTTAACTGTGAAAATCGCAAGGTCTCTTGCCCATTCGAGTTCGAGTTCCTCCGTGTAAGGATTCGAGTTTTGATATGACACTGTTTCCGGACTGACTTGGGGAAATAATGTGTGTTGGCCAATGGCGTTGGCTTAGCCCCAATGAACTGTCAGATACTTAGGGAGACTTCCTACAGCCTTACCTGTTCCAATCGTATATACTCGGCAATCCCCGACACAAGCCGTTAGAAATGCCTTCTAGGTAGCTCATGAATACACCAGAAATCCTGGGAAAATTCGATTGTTTCTGTTGAATAATACACATAATTACAACATCACACCCAGGTACTAAATATCTATGTAAATACACACAAATTGGTTTAACTGGTTAAATATCACAATTGAATGTTTTGTTTCTAATTTCATTAAATATAATGATATAAACACATCTTAGTTTCATGTTTTCTCAATCGTATCTACTCGGCAATACCCGGCTTGTGCCGGGTATTGCCGAGTAGAGACGCTTGGCAATGCCATTCGTCGCCGCCATGTTGCCGGACTACTTTCAAAATGGCTCCTGATTACCTCCGAGGTTATTTTTAGAAATGACCGAGGTGTTCCGAATGTACTTGACCCAGAAAAGTAAAATAACGTCAACATTGTTGGCACGGTATGTAAAGATCTTCCTTTATCGTGTATCGTTGAGCAACGTACAATTTGCAGTGTCGTGTTTCATAATCTTTGTGTAAAAAGGAGACATATGGCCAGTTTGTTGCAGATGACTATGGAAAACCTTGTCGGAAAAGGAGAAATTGCTCTTAATGAGACAGTCGAACATTTGGGGTTTTGTAAAGGGTTATGTCACATATCTGACAGACTTTAACGTTTTGTACAACTCTTTCAGAAGACAAAAAAAAAGATTGTTCAACGATGGATAACTCTTGAGGAAATATTTCCAATTTATTCAACTTATCTTCCATGTTCTCAAAAAATCGCTTTATTAATTAGACATTATCAATTCGTGTAACAAAGTGTCCTGGGGCCCGTTTTACTTAACAACTTACGGAAAATGTTTGCGTAAGTCATAATTGATAAACATGGATAGTATCTTCAATGAAAGTACAATGTTGCAATGTGGCACTTCATTGGAAGCGTCTCGGAGAGATGTATTATATCATATTATATCATATTATATCATATTATATTATATTATATATTATATTATATTAATATATTTCAGTGATGTTTTCCATCAGCGTCACCGCTGCGACAGAGCCGTCGGACTGTGTCTCGGAAATGATCGGCAGGTCTGGGTTTACGGAATGCGTACACGGGTTCACCAACTTTTTGACAAACTCCGGCGACCTCTCCTCCCCAGGCGCTGACAACACCCTGATTGTAAAGACAGTTTTCTGCTCGTGAGTATTGAACAATGTTTAAAGTGGCTTGTTCTCACATGCGGAAGTTAACCCTTAGAATGATGAGGATTTTCTAGAAATAGACTTTTGTGTCATCTTCTTTCCAAAACCTTAAATGTCTGCTTAATTGTGATGAGGAAAGATAATCAGACAGAAAACAGGCTAGATCACAGGCCAGCCGCCAATTCATTTGGCGACTGGCTCCTGATCCAACCTGTTGGCAAAAGCATTAAGTCGGTTTAAGCACTTTACGGGTTAAAACTATTTTCCTGAAAACTGTACAACAGTCGTACTGTCCATGATTTGCAATGTAGAAAAGTATGTGGAAGCAAAATCGATTCGTTTTAAATAAGGTAAGACCTGGGTAATGAAGAAAAGTCAGAATAACAAAATTAAAGATTAAAAAAAACAGATGCCATGTTTAAATCAAGTTTCATATTATAAGAATCTTACCTGGATTAGAATTTGTTTTTGCCAACTTCATTTATGAAACTAAATTTTAATGTGTAATTAATATGAAATAAATAACAAAATCGTTGATATTCATTTTGTAAATATAAATTCGAAATCAGACAAATTTTGAAAATTGGCTTGGTGAATGCCTTCGAAGCGATGCATTTTTCATGAATTACGTTTAAACCAAAGCAATAACCAGTTTTCCATTACCAAGGACTTACCTTTAGTTTTTAAGTGTGTATACAGTGGATAAACGTTTATCTTAATTCAAAAGTGTGGCATCACTTTTGATATAATACTACATATAAACAGCGCCTACTTTAATGCATTGTAGCTTCCCGAACTCACTTTGCATTCAATAGCTACTAAATAAATTGTATCCCAAACAACACTACAAAGAAATGATTTGTTACAACGACATCTTATTTTGACTTTCAAACTTTCTCATCTATGAACAAGCATTTTCTTATGTCGAATACCTAATTCACAACCTGGACACATCGGATTTATCCAATGAAAACACCTCTGAAATAATTGGGATGACGCCATATTGGTTCCCGTGGAAATGACGTCACTTCTCTTTCGTTTTTAAAAATAGATCTTAAATGTGAAATCGTAAAAGTCGTTTAATTTGATTAATGAAACAACTGCATATGTCACAACTTATACTTTCGCTATTTCGTATGAGTTACCGATAAAAAATGATTAAAAAGGATATCCAACACTTCCATATACATTGAACTACTTAACTTGTACCTTTAGAAAAGGTGTTAATTGCCGGAGGCCGATTTACCCGAAAAATTGTTACCCTACACTTTTATGGTCTCGTACCTGTTACGGAGTACTTCCGGGTCGTAGTAACCAAAAGTAGTCCCATTTAGAAATTTTGAGTTTCGACTTCTGGTGCATGGTTTTGCTAGTAAGAGATGAGCTGGTAGAACACTGATGTGTTTCCTGTATAGATGATAGTCCTGCAATGCTCCCAAAGTTTGTTTTGATTGCTTATTGCAGGACTAGTTGTTTAGGATGTATGAACACAAATGCCGGTACCTCGGCTTGATTTGACAGATAGTGCACTGATTTTCGGACGGTACTAATACACTTTGCTACGAGAGTTAAATGGCCAAACTTGATGTTTCTGTATATAGCTAAGCGTAAAAAACACTATTCTTCACTCAGCAGTCTTGAAAATGCCTGATTTAACATTGGAGTCAATGGGAATTCAAGATCTCAAAAGTAACAGGTGTATGAACATATCCGAGGTGTATTTCACAGCTCACGGAAATACCCGAGTAGTTCCGATTGCCTAATACATTCCGAATTTTCTGTTGCAGTGATGAGGGAAAAGCTGCGCTTAGATGCATGGTACCATACGTACAAGAGTGTCCCGGCCTAATTCAGGAGACAGATGGACCCAACTTAACCGCCCTACTATCGCCGGGAGTTCTTGAGCACACATGCTCATTGTTAACTGGTATGACGTAATACATATCTACATCTACATTCATAAACAAATTACTCACAGTGACCTTCCTTTATTGGATTGATCACTGCAACCACTTAACGCGCATTTTCTCCTTTTCCCACAATGTTTTCTGCCCTGTCAGAAGTCAATTTTTCGAAATGTCATCTGCAAACTCTTTCAATTTTTGACAGTCGGAAATCGGCGTTTGGTGAAGGGTTAAGTTGAAGTACGAAATCATATTTTTCAAGAAAACGGTTCTTGTTCTCTCACCACTAGGCCACAGATGCATAGTCTTGACCAAACTCCTCACGGTGATCTCCCTTTATGGGGTTGATCACTGCCATCACAAATGTCACATGACCACCTACTTAGATACGAAAATGGCGCTAAAAGATGGCGGCGAAACTAAAAAATAGTAATCCATTTGTGCTTTATTTATAAACAAAACCATTTTTTCTTTTTCAACTTAACTGGTCAGAAATCAATACAACAAGATATTGTTAGTAAATTAACTAAGATATCCGGTAATCTCTTAACAAAACAGCATCATTTGAATTTCATCCAAATCTGAATGAAAAATCTTGTGGTGGCAGTGATCGATGCAGCGTAGCAAGGGGAGATTACTGTGAGGAGTTTGAGTCTGACATGCCCCTTTTTACCTCAATGCTTACCCACAGATGAGAGAAATTGGATGTCAAAATAAAATGATCTGGAAACAATACAGTTTTTTTTTTTGTATTGTTATATAAAATACAACAGAATAAATTCAAAAGGCGTCAACAGTTATGCATGTGTACAGCCACTATGCAGTAGACCCCAAAAGCGATGTCACGCTTTTGGATCAAAATATATTTGAGTTCATTGTTTACAGGCTCTCAAAACAAACATAAACACTTCTTTTGTTTTTACTGGATCTTCTTTCGTGTGTTTCATACAACAGAACACGTTGCTGTACATATTTGAACGAATTAAAACTAAATCCAAAGTTAACTCACATCTGTGAACGAGCAGCTTTTACCCTTATAGTGCTGGAACCGGCTTTATCCTCAGCAAACATGTTTGATCACAGGCCAGCCGCCAAGTATATTGGCGGCTGGCCTGTGATCTAACCTGTTTACTACTCTGCCGACGACACAAAAATATGTTTTCTGAAAAAAATAATACCCAGCATTCTAAAGGTTAAAGACATAGACATAGACAAAGACAAATTTTATTGACATAAGCTAGTACAGCTTCTAGTCATACACACAATACATATTTACAATTACTTTACATAACATGTTACCGTCGTCTCAACAAAGAAAATGATAAATAATAGACAAACAAGGAGAGTTGTAAGGGGACTTTTACTTGTTGTGCAGGTCCATGTTCCGGGATCCAGAAAAACTTCACGCTCAACAACGACTGGGTCACAAGCAGCGATAAGAATCCGTTCGTCAAATTAGTCCGGGAATCAGCCATGATATGCGGGTAAGGTTTGTGGGGTTGGAATCTTTGGGGTTTTAACCCATTACCAAACAATAACGTCATTTGACGCTGGAAAACACTGTGGGGAAAGGTGAAATTGCTCTTTACGAGCTCTTTATGAAGCACTTACTATAGTCTTGCACTGAACCCTCGATATGCTCGTAAAACAGCCATTTCGGCCCCGATCACAACGCTTTCACGACAAATTCCACCTTTATGCCTAACCCATCTTTCGTACACTGTTAGATCTCTACGGAGAAACATGGCGATCAACAGTTTCTTTTTTCTCCCTCGGCCAACTCTTTATACCACCCTTTAGAATGGCATTCAAAAATGATGGAGTCAGCAAATAAATACCCAATAAAAAGCCAGGTGAGAGGTACTTGCTTTTCCAAAGTTGACTTTAAAATGGAGTCTTTGCCATATCTTTAACCCATTACCAAACAATAACACCATTTAATCAGTTTGTTGCCGACGACTCTTGGAAACATTGTGGGAAAATGAGAAATTGCTCTTCACGAGCAATTCCTCCCATTCCCACAACGTTTTCTGCCCTATTAGAAGATTGTGTTTAAATTTCATCACATTTTGAAATGTCGTCTGCAAACTCTTTCAGTTTGGGACGGTAAAAAAATTGGCGTTTGGTAAAGGGTTAAAGGTGCCTTCACGGAAAAGAAAATTTGAAATTTGTATAACATTGCAAACAAAATTATTGTATTGTATTATTGTATCATAAGATCATTACTACTCTAAATTAACGCTGTTATTTTGTAATATGCAAATGACTTTGTATAACATTGCAAACAAAATTATTGTATTGTATTATTGTATCATTTCTCATCTATTCTAGAGCATGACTTTTGCCACAACCTCTGCAGAAAAAGGTTCCAGGGCTGCTTTTCCACGTGAAAATGCAGAACATTGATGTGGTAAAAATAAATGATATCACCTTGCTTTCATTGAACGTAGGGTGTGAGAGGACGTTATGTCATTTGAGAGGATGTCATGTCATTTGAGAGGATGTTATGTCATTTGAGAGGATGTTATGTCATTAATTTACTTTCATGTCGTACTCATGTTAATGATAATTAGCCTTTACATCGTGTCGACGATGATTCAGTTATATTTGGATGGCCGGTTCGTAACGTCCTATTAATTTTGCAATGACTGCTCCTTGGATGGACACTTAACCGTAAACAATTCGCCAAGTGCGCGACAGGTTTTCAGAGGTAAAGCGTCGGCCTCTAGTACCGAGGGTCCCGGGTTCGAATCCCGATTAGGTGGAATTTTCCAGAACTAACCTTTGAATCGGCGCAAGTACTTGTTCAGTATCAAGGAAGCAGAATCGAGAGTGATTTGTCTAAGTTGTAAAAACTTGTTTCGCAATCGACGTTAAATTAATAAGTTTAAACTAAACTAACAATTCGCCTTCAACATGCGATTATGGTATATGGATGGAAATAGTTTGTCACTGTCATTACATATAATCTATTTTACACTTAAGTGGACAATGGCGCTTGAATTTCGCAACATTTAACCCTAATAGTGCTGGAACCGACTTTATGCTTATGCAAACAGGTTAGATCCAGGTCAGCCGCCAAGTAAATTTGCAGGTGACCTGTGTTCTAACCTGTTTGCTACTCTGAGTATATTTCCTCATCAAAATTAAGCATATACATTGTATTCAAGGTTTTGGAAAGCAGATGACACAAAAATCTATTTTTAGTAAATTACCCGGTATTCTAAGGGTTAGATTAAATAAGTTATGTTATACTTAGTGAACAACGAAGATTGCATTTCGAGTGTCAATCTACATCATCTATATAACACTTAAGTTGACATTAACGCTTAAATTTCGCCACTGCCAATCAGTACACTTTAGTAAACACCTCAGTGGAAAATGATGCTCGAATTTCTTCATTTTAAACCAATATTTAACACTAAACCCATTACAAAACAATAACGATACTTAACCACTTTGTTGCTGACGACTCTGGAAAACATTGTTGGGAAAGGAGAAATTGCTCGTGACGAGCATTTTTTTTCATTTCCCACAATGTTTTCTGCCCCTTCGGAAAATTATTTTCCAATTTTATTACATTTTCAATTTGGGACAGTCTAGAATTTGACGTTTGGCACAGGGTTAAACGGACACTGGTGCTTGAATCTTCTCTTCTTTTTCTGTCCATTTAATATATTTAACACTTAAGTTGACAGTAATACAGTCCAACTTGTGTTAAGCAACCATCCTTTTAAGCAGCTAACCTACCTTAAACAACCACTTCAGAAAGTCCAATTGTTTGATCTATAGTGTACATCAATCTATGTTAAGCAGCCAATTTTCTCAGTTCAATAGGCTGGCCTTTAAACACAAGATTGACTGTACTTGAATTTAGCCTTTGCCAATCTGCATAATCTAATTAACAATGTACAATAATGATTGCTAGCGTAGCCCTTCTCACTTTGTACAATAATGAATGTTATCGTAGCCCTTCTCACTTTGTACAATAATGATTGCTATCGTAGCCCTTCTCACTTTGTACAATAATGAATGCTATCGTAGCCCTTCTCACTTTGTACAATAATGAATGCTATCGTAGCCCTTCCCACTTTGTACAATAATGAATGCTATCGAAGCCCTTCTGACTTTGGACAATAATAATTGCTATCGAAGCCCTTCTCACTTTGTACAA
This sequence comes from Cerastoderma edule, assembly GCA_947846245.1. Classification (NCBI taxonomy): domain Eukaryota; kingdom Metazoa; phylum Mollusca; class Bivalvia; order Cardiida; family Cardiidae; genus Cerastoderma; species Cerastoderma edule. The sequence continues at coordinate 6,893,974 of OX401409.1, read as the reverse complement.
TAATGATTGCTATCGTAGCCCTTCTGACTTTGTACAATAATGAATGCTATCGTAGCCCTTCTCACTTTGTACAATAATGATTGCTATCGTAGCCCTTCTCACTTTGTACAATAATGATTGCTATCATAGCCCTTCTCACTTTGTACAATAATGATTGCTATCGTAGCCCTTCTCACTTTGTACAATAATGATTGTCATCGTAGCCCTTCTCACTTTGTACAATAATGAATGTCATCGTAGCCCTTCTCACTTTGTACAATAATGATTGTCATCGTAGCCCTTCTCACTTTGTACAATAATGATTGCTATCGTAGCCCTTCTCACTTTGTACAATAATGATTGTCATCGTAGCCCTTCTCACTTTGTACAATAATGAATGCTATCGTAGCCCTTCTCACTTTGTACAATAATGATTGTCATCGTAGCCCTTCTCACTTTGTACAATAATGAATGTCATCGTAGCCCTTCTCACTTTGTACAATAATGAATGCTATCGTAGCCCTTCTCACTTTGTACAATAATGAATGCTATCGTAGCCCTTCTCACTTTGGACAATAATGATTGCTATCGTAGCCCTTCTCACTTTGTACAATAATGATTGTCATCGTAGCCCTTCTCACTTTGTACAATAATGATTGTTATCGTAGCCCTTCTCACTTTGTACAATAATGATTGTTATCGTAGCCTTTCTCACTTTGTACAATAATGATTGTCATCGTAGCCCTTCTCACTTTGTACAATAATGATTGTCATCGTAGCCCTTCTCACTTTGTACAATAATGAATGCTATCGTAGCCCTTCTCACTTTGTACAATAATGAATGCTATCGAAGCCCTTCTCACTTTGTACAATAATGATTGCTATGTTAGCCCTTCTCACTTTGTACAATAATGAATGCTATCGAAGCCCTTCTCACTTTGTACAATAATGATTGCTATGTTAGCCCTTCTCACTCTGTACAATAATGATTGTCATCGTAGCCCTTCTCACTTTGTACAATAATGATTGTCATCGTAGCCCTTCTCACTTTGTACAATAATGAATGCTATCGTAGCCCTTCTCACTTTGTACAATAATGATTGTCATCGTAGCCCTTCTCACTTTGTACAATAATGATTGTCATCGTAGCCCTTCTCACTTTGTACAATAATGATTGTCATCGTAGCCCTTCTCACTTTGTACAATAATGATTGTCATCGTAGCCCTTCTCACTTTGTACAATAATGATTGTCATCGTAGCCCTTCTCACTTTGTACAATAATGAATGCTATCGTAGCCCTTCTCACTTTGTACAATAATGATTGTCATCGTAGCCCTTCTCACTTTGTACAATAATGATTGTCATCGTAGCCCTTCTCACTTTGTACAATAATGATTGTCATCGTAGCCCTTCTCACTTTGTACAATAATGATTGTCATCGTAGCCCTTCTCACTTTGTACAATAATGATTGTCATCGTAGCCCTTCTCACTTTGTACAATAGTGATTGCTATCGTAGCCCTTCTCACTTTGTACAATAATGATTGTCATCGTAGCCCTTCTCACTTTGTACAATAATGAATGCTATCGTAGCCCTTCTCACTTTGTACAATAATAATTGCTATCGAAGCCCTTCTCACTTTGTACAATAGTGAATGTTATCGTAGCCCTTCTCACTTTGTACAATAATGAATGTTATCGTAGCCCTTCTCACTTTGTACAATAATGAATGCTATCGTAGCCCTTCTCACTTTGTACAATAATGAATGCTATCGTAGCCCTTCTCACTTTGTACAATAATGATTGCTATCGTAGCCCTTCTCACTTTGTACAATAATGATTGTCATCGTAGCCCTTCTCACTTTGTACAATAATGATTGTCATCGTAGCCCTTCTCACTTTGTACAATAATGAATGCTATCGTAGCCCTTCTCACTTTGTACAATAATGATTGTCATCGTAGCCTTTCTCACTTTGTACAATAATGATTGTCATCGTAGCCCTTCTCACTTTGTACAATAATGATTGTCATCGTAGCCCTTCTCACTTTGTACAATAATGATTGTCATCGTAGCCCTTCTCACTTTGTACAATAATGATTGCTATCGTAGCCCTTCTCACTTTGTACAATAATGATTGTCATCGTAGCCCTTCTCTCACTTTGTACAATAATGATTGTCATCGTAGCCCTTCTCACTTTGTACAATAATGAATGTTATCGTAGCCCTTCTCAATTTGTACAATAATGAATGCTATCGTAGCCCTTCTCACTTTGTACAATAATGATTGTTATCGTAGCTCTTCTCACTTTGTACAATAATTATTGTCATCGTAGCCCTTCTCACTTTGTACAATAATGATTGTCATCGTAGCCCTTCTCACTTTGTACAATAATGATTGTCATCGTAGCCCTTCTCACTTTGTACAATAATGAATGCTATCGTAGCCCTTCTCACTTTGTACAATAATGATTGTCATCGTAGCCCTTTTCACTTTGTACAATAATAATTGCTATCGTAGCCCTTCTCACTTTGTACAATAATGATTGTCATCGTAGCCCTTTTCACTTTGTACAACAATGATTGTCATCGTAGCCCTTCTCACTTTGTACAATAATGGATGTTATCGTAGCCCTTCTCACTTACACTTCTCGCAAAAAGTAGCTCTAAACGCCATTAGTAAAGGAACGTAACGTGTATTTCTAGTATGAAGGACAGTTTGGAGAACTGCAGACAGGCCGATGAAAATCCCAGGCTAATGCTGAAGTTGTCTGCAGAAATGGCCATGAAGGGTGATCCAGCATTCAGATATGACGAGTATATAGGTTTAAAATGCGATAACATGCCCAAAGGTAACAGATACAATGCTTGAAACTTGTTCTTGTTCTTGAAACTTGTTCTTGAAACTTGTTCTTGTTCTTGAAACTTGTTCTTGTTCTTGAAACTTGTTCTTGTTCTTGAAACTTGATCTTGTTCTTGTTTTTCTTGTTCTTGTTTTTATTGTTTTTATTGTTCTTATTTTCTTGTTTTTCTTGTTTTTCTTGTTCTTCGTCGTTCTTCGTCGTTCTTCGTCGTTCTTCGTCGTACTTGTTCGTCGTTCTTCGTCGTTCTTCGTCGTACTTGTTCGTCGTTCTTCGTCGTTCTTCGTCGTTCTTCGTCGTTCTTCGTCGTTCTTCGTCGTTCTTCGTCGTTCTTCGTCGTTCTTCGTCGTTCTTCTTCTTCTTCTTCTTCTTCTTCTTCTTCTTCTTCTTCTTCTTCTTCTTCTTCTTCTTCTTCTCCTCCTCCTCCTTCTCCTCCTCCTTCTCCTCCTTCCCCTAGCTCCTCCACCACCTCCTCTTTCTTCTTCTTCTTCTTCTTCTTCTTCTTCTTCTTCTTCTTCTTCTTCTTCTTCTTCTTCTTCTTCTTCTTCTTCTTCTTCTTCTTCTCTTCTTCTTCTTCTTCTTCTTCTTCTTCTTCTTCTTCTTCTTCTTCTTCTTCTTCTTTCTTCTTTCTTCTTTCTTCTTTCTTCTTTCTTCTTTCTTCTTTCTTCTTTCTTCTTTCTTCTTTCTTCTTTCTTCTTCTTCTTCTTCTTCTTCTTCTTCTTCTTCTTCTTCTTCTTCTTCTTCTTCTTCTACTACTACTTCTTGACCGTTTTCTTTTTCTTCGGATTTTCTTCTTCTTCTTCTACTTCTTGACCGTTTTCTTTTTCTTCGGATTTTCTTCTACACATTTACACTTCAAGAAGCATTTACCTTGCTAATTATATGTAGTTTACAATACTGCCTTATCCCAAGAGATCCCCAAATGTTTATGTTTGAATTTCTAGACTTTGGAAGAGGATGTTTAGTAAATGCCTTACAATCGAAAGAGTGCTACCCAAACTCGTTAGATGAATACACATTCGAGCAGCAGCAAAATAAAAATAATTGCAGGTGGGTGGAACTGTCTTCCGCTTTTTTACCAAGATTGTTGGGTAATTTTCTAAAAAGAACAACAGAGTTATGTGTCGTCTGCTTTCCAAAACCTTGAATATCTGCTAGGTTGTTGAGAAAATATAGTCAGAGAAGCAAACAGATTAGATATCAGGCCAGCCGCCAATTCACTTGGCGGCTGGCCTGGATCTAGCCTGTTTGCATAAGCATGGAGTCGGTTCAAGCACTTTAAGGGTTGACAGCACATTTCGATTTATTTTTCATTCAATACTTCAATATCTTCCCAGAAATTGTGCTAGTCAGTTCGGAATACATCTGAATAGTACTTTACTTAAACTCTTTCGCTAACAATTTGCGTAAGTTCTAAACAAAATTCCCTCCTGTTTCAATGTAGAGAAAGCATTATTTGCAAAGTAACACATCATTGGAATCCTCTCTGCAAGACGCTTCCAATGACGTGTCACATTGCAATACTGTACCTCTGTATAGCATCTATTCATATCGATTTTGATAAAGGCAAATATTTTCCTTTTTCGTTTCGAAAACTACTACTCAGATGCAAAGAAAATTAGAAAATGCTTAAAAATGGTTCAAACAGCGTAAAATTACATTTCAACAAACCAACCTAGTTCTTATATCCTTTTCGTTTTAACCAGTCAGTTTATATTATTATAAAGAGTAAATTATATATAAACATATATAATGTATATATACCTTGGACATCCAATTATCGAACTATACGTTGATGTAAATACGGGACCACATACTATTTGTTCATTATTTCTATGTCTTTATATTCCAGACAATTATAAGTCGAACTCTCTCTATGTCAGATTTCTTAATGAGGTCCGTTGGCGGTATAGATATTGTACTGTATAGATAAATAGATACTTTATTGATACAAAAGGTCATAGGCCCATCAGTACACAAAGTATAGATATTGTTCTGTATAGATAGATAGATAATTACTTTATTGATACATAAGGTCATAGGCCCATCAGTACACAAGGTATATATATTGTACTGTATAGATAGATAGATACTTTATTGATACATAAGGTCATAGGCCCATCAGTACATAAGGTATAGATATTGTACTGTATAGATAGATACTTTATTGATACATAAGGTCATAGGCCCATCAGTACACAAGGTATAGATATTGTACTGTATAGATAGATAGATACTTTATTGATACATAAGGTCATAGGCCCATCAGTATACAAGGTATAGATATTGAACTGTATAGATATATACTTTTTTGATACATAAGGTCAAAGGCCCATCAGTACACAAGGTATATATATTGTACTGTATAGATAGATAGATACTTTATTGATACATAAGGTCATAGGCCCATCAGTACACAAGGTATATATATTGTACTGTATAGATAAATAGATAGATACTTTATTGATACATAAGGTCATAGGCTCATCAGTACACAAAGTATAGATATTGTACTGTATAGATAGATATATACTCTATTGATACATACAGTCATAGGCCATCAGTACACAAGGTATAGATATTGTACTGTATAGATAGATAGATACTTTATTGATACATAAATCCATAGGCCCATCAGTACACAAGGTATAGATATTGTACTGTATAGATAGATAGATAGATACTTTATTGATACATAAGGCCATAGGCCCATCAGTACACAAGGTATAGATATTGTACTGTATAGATAAATAATTTATTGATACATAAGGTCATAGGCCCATTAGTACACAAGCTATAGATATTGTACTGTATAGATAGATACTTTATTGATACATAAGTTCATAGGCCCATCAGTACACAAGGTATAGATATTGTACTGTATAGATAGATAGGTACTTTACTGACACATGAGGTCATAGGCCCATTAGTACACAAGGTATAGATATTGTAGAGTATAGATAGATACTTTATTGATACATTAGGTCATAGGCCCATCAGTACACAAGGTATAGATATTGTACTGTATAGATAGAGACTTTATTGATACAAAAGGTTATAAGCCCATCACTACACAAGGTATAGATATTGTAGTGTATAGATAGATACTTTATTGATAAATAAGGTTATAGGCCCATCACTACACAAAGTATAGATATTGTACTGTATAGATAGATATATACTCTATTGATACATACGGTCATAGGCCATCAGTACACAAGGTATAGATATTGTACTGTATAGATAGATAGATACTTTATTGATACATAAGATCATAGCCCATCAGTACACAAGGTATATATATTGTACTGTATAGATAGATAGATAGATACTTTATTGATACATAAGGCCATAGGCCCATCAGTACACAAGGTATAGATATTGTACTGTATAGATAAATAATTTATTGATACATAAGGTCATAGGCCCATTAGTACACAAGCTATAGATATTGTACTGTATAGATAGATACTTTATTAATACATAAGGCCATAGGCCCATCAGTGCACAAGGTATAGACATTGTACTGTATAGATAAATAGATACTTTATTGATACATCAGCTCATAGGCCAATCAGTACACAAGCTATAGATATTGTACTGTATAGATAGATACTTTATTGATACATAAGGTCATATTCCCATCAGTACACAAGGTATAGATATTGTACTGTATAGATAGATACTTTATTGATACAAAAGGTTATAGGCCCATCACTACACAAGGTATAGATATTGTAGTGTATAGATTGATACTTTATTGATAAATAAGGTCATAGGCCCATCAGTACACAAGGTATAGATATTGTACCGTATAGATAGATAGATAATTTATTGTTACATAAGTCCATAGGCCCATCAATACACAAGGTATAAATATTGCACTGTACAGATAGATGGATACTTTATTGATACATTAGGCCAAAGGCCCATCAGTACGCAAGGTATAGATAGTGTACTGTATAGATAGATAGATACTTAATTGATATATAAGGCCATAGGCCCATCAGTACACAAGGTATAGATATTGTACTGTTTAGATAGATATATACTACATTGATACATTAGGTCAAAGGCCCATCAGTACACAAGGTATAGGTAGTGTACTGTATATATATATGGATACTTTATTGATACATAAGGTCATATGCCCATCAGTACACAAGGTATATATATATTGTACTGTATAGATAGACACTTTATTGATACATAAGGTCATAGGCCCATCAGTACACAAGGTAAAAATATTGTACTGTATAGATAGATGGATACTTTATTGATACATAAGGTCATAGGCCCATCAGTACACAAGGTATAGATATTGTAGTGTATAGATAGATACTTTATTGATACATAAGGTCATAGGCCCATCAGTACACAAGGTATAGATATTGTACTGTATAGATAGATGGATACTTTATTGATACACAAGGCCATAGGCCCATCAGTACACAAGGTATAAATATTGTAGTGTATAGATAGATAGGTACTTTATTGATACATAGTGCCATAGGCACATCAGTACACAAGGTATAGATATTGTACTGTATAGATAGATAGATACTTTATTGATACATAAGGTCATAGGCCCATCAGTACACAAGGTATATATATTGTACTGTATAGATAGATACTTTATTGATACCTTAGGTCATAGGCCCATCAGTACACAAGGTATAGATATTGTACTGTATAGATTGATATATACTCTATTGATACATAAGGTCATAGGCACATCAGTACGCAACGTATAGATAGTTTACTGTATAGATAGATAGATACTTTATTGATACATAAGGCCATAGGCCAATCAGTGCACAAGGTATAGATATTGTACTGTATAGATAGATACTTTATTGATACATACGGTCATAGGCCATCAGTACACAACATATAGATAGTTTACTATATAGATAGATAGATACTTTATTGATACATAAGTTCATAGGCCCATCAGTACACAAGGTATAGATATTGTACTGTATAGATAGATACTTTATTGATACATAAGGTCATAGGCCCATCAGTACACAAGGTATATATATTGTACTGTATAGATAGATAGATACATGTACTTTATTGATACATAAGGTCATAGGCCCATCAGTACACAAGGTATATATATTGTACTGTATAGATAGATACTTTATTGATACATTAGGTCATAGGCCCATCAGTACACAAGGTATAGATATTGTACTGTATAGATAGATAGATACTGTATAGATTGATACATAAGGTCATAGGCCCATCAGTACACAAGGTATAGATATTGTATTGTATAGATAGATAGATACTTTATTGATACATAAGGTCATAGGCCCATCAGTACACAAGGTATATATATTGTACTGTATAGATAGATACTTTATTGATACATTAGGTCATAGGCCCATCAGTACACAAGGTATAGATATTGTACTGAATAGATAGATAGATACTTTATTGATACATAAGATTATAGGCCCATCAGTACACAAGCTATAGATATTGTACTGTATAGATAGATGGATACTTTATTGATACATTAGGTCATAGGCCAATCAGTACACAAGGTATATATATTGTACTGTATAGATAGATATATACTCTATTGATACATAAGGTCATAGGCACATCAGTACACAACGTATAGATAGTTTACTGTATAGATAGATAGGTACTTTATTGATACATAAGGTCATAGGCCCATCACTACACAAGCTATATATATTGTACTGTATAGAAAGATTCTTTATTGATACATTAGGTCATAGGCCCATCAGTACACAAGGTAAAGATATTGTACTGTATAGATAGATATATACTCTATTGATACATTAGGTCATAGGCCCATCAGTACACAACGTATAGATAGTTTACTGTATAGATAGATAGATACTTTATTGATACATAAGGTCATAGGCCCATCAGTACACAAGGTATAGATATTGTACTGTATAGATAGATAGATACTTTATTGATACATAAGGTCATAGGCCCATCAGTACACAAGGTATAGATATTGTACTGTTTAGATAGATAGGTACTTTATTGATACATAAGGCCATAGGCCCATCAGTACACAAGGTATATATATTGTACTGTATAGATAGATATATACTCTATTGATACATAAGGTCATAGGCACATCAGTACACAAGGTATAGATATTGTACTGTATAGATAGATACTTTATTGATACATAAGGTCATAGGCCCATCAGTGCACAAGGTATAGATATTGTCCTGTATAGATAGATACTTTATTGATACATAAGGTCATAGGCCCATCAGTACACAAGGTATATATATTGTACTGTATAGATAGATATATACTCTATTGATACATAAGGTCATAGGCACATCAGTACACAAGGTATAGATATTGTACTGTATAGATAGATAGATACTTTATGGATACATTAGGCCATAGGCCCATCAGTGCACAAGGTATAGATATTGTCCTGTATAGATAGATACTTTATTGATACATAAGATCATAGGCCCATCAGTACACAAGGTATAGATATTGTACTGTATAGATAGATATATACTCTATTGATACATAAGGTCATAGGCACATCAGTGCACAAGTATAGATATTGTACTGTATAGATAGATACTTTATTGATACATAAGGTCATAGGCCCATCAGTACACAAGGTATATATATTGTACTGTATAAATAGATACTTTATTGATACATAAGGTCATAGGCACATCAGTACACAAGGTATAGATATTATACTGTATAGATAGATACTTTATTGATACATTAGTTCATAGGCCCATCAGAACACAAGGTATAGATATTGTACTGTATAAATAGATACTTTATTGATACATAAGGTCATAGGCCCATCAGTACACAAGGTATAGATTTTGTACTTTATAGATAGATAGATACTTTATTGATACATAAGGCCATAGGCCCATCAGTACACAAGGTATAGATATTGTACTGTATAAATAGATACTTTATTGATACATAAGGTCATAGGCCCATCAGAACACAGGGTATAGATATTGTACTGTATAGATAGATACTTTATTGATACATAAGGTCATAGGCCCATCAGTACACAAGGTATAGATTTTGTACTTTATAGATAGATAGATACTTTATTGATACATAAGGTCATAGGCCCATCAGTACACAAGGTATAGATTTTGTACTTTATAGATAGATAGATACTTTATTGATACATAAGGCCATAGGCCCATCAGTACACAAGAAGTAAACATTTAAGAGACAAATCAGTAAGTCTAGATGTAGGATATAGTTGCACTTTATCAAAACGTCATTAAAAGTATTCACTATCAATATGAAAACTCAAGCAATGTATTGCCTGTAGTGTTTTATAAGATGAAGCTACAACAATATATAAATAGAACAGAAATACGATATAAATGTTTACTTTTTTTATTCTTCTATTCGCAGGCTCTACGATATGATGTGTGAGTGCCTTACGCGGATCAATCTTGGGAACTGCTCGTCTCATGTACAGTTTTTCAGCTCCAACATGAATGTGATCAACAATAAGGTCCCGGCTACCTGTAGGGTCTGCACGTCTGACACCGGCACGTCTGCCTCCAGCATCGTAAATATAGCCGCCATGACTTTCCTTGTCAAATGCTTGCTACATGTAATCATTGCCTAACCTTGCAGCCCAGGGCACAGGCGCTTGAAACAATATTCGATAATATAAGAGAAAATAGTACAGTCAAACTTTTGTTAAGAGGCCAGCCTATGGGACAGAGTAAATTAGCTGTTTAAGACAGGTTGGCTGCTTAACACAAATTGATGTACACTATAAATCTAACAATGGGACTTTCTGTAGTGGCCGTTTAAGGCAGATTGGCTGCTTAAAAGGGTGGCTGCTTAACACAAGTTAGACTGTATATGTAGTGCATTAATTAGGATATTATCGAGGATTGTTTTGACCACCTGTCTCACTTAGGTTCTTCCTCCATCTTTATGAACCGGGTATTGCAATATAACATAAATCAGTTTGATGTAATGTGAATTTATTATGTATCGCTACCGATTCTCCAAAGCTGCGTGTCAAAGACTTTAAGTGCAGCTATTTTTAAGAACCATGCAGAAGGTGATTTATCCATGGTGACAGAATTGCAAAAATTTTAGCCAGATGTATAGCATTTATGACCAAAATAAGTTTGGCTGAATATTTCTTTATTCCTGTTACAGTTGCCATGGAAACGGGACGTTTTCTTTTTTGCCATTTATCAGCCCAAAATGGCAAAAAAGAGTGATTTTTGGTCATTTTCACAATAAAAAAACATCCATACACAATAAAAAAAGAGTTTATTTGTTAAATAACTTCTTCAGATTATCATATGGTGAAAAGAAATTTCAATACAAGTCGCTCCTCAACTTAATACTTTTTGACATATGTCAATTCAGGCTTCAACAGGTTTTGCATATATGGGATTTTTAAGGATTTTTGGAAAATTGACACATTTCATCTCCAATTTTCTCTCAAGACCAACCTAGTACAGGGGGCTCATACTATTAAAACAGTAAAAGAATATCTCCTCTTACATAAACATAAAAGAAAACTGTGTGTTTTTTCTTCGTTTTTGAGAAATCTTGAAAAAGAATAGGTACCATAGCAACAAGAATGAAATTTGTCTTTCCATCTTAAAGCACTCAGAGTTAAATAAAAAAAGCAGAACAAAGCAATATAAAATGTGCATTTATAAGTCTAAATATGAATAAGATGAAATATTGAGACAAACATTGGTTGTCAACCAAAAAAACAGTCTTTTAAAGGGTTGCCAAGGAAACAAAAATATAAAAAAATCACAAAAAACATCAAATTTCGTCTCCAATTTCATCTTAAGACCAACCTAACACAATGGGCTCATTATATTAAAACACTGAATGGATTTGTCCTTATACTTTAACAAGAGAGAAAAGTGTGTGTTTTCTCTTCTTTTTTGATAAATCTCAATAAGGAATTGGTCTCATAACAGCAAGAATAGAAATTGTCATTCCATCATTAATCATACTGATTTCACTCAAAAAAGCAAAACAAGGCAATACAAAGTGTGCATTTAAAAGTTCAAATACCAAAAAGATAATTTGTGGAAATAAAAATTGGTTGTAGACTTAAAAAGATTGTTAAAAGGGTTGCTATGGAAACAAAAAATTGAACCCCTGCCCCCCCCCCCCCAATAGGGCATATTTCATCGCTAGTTGTCTGCTTTGATACATCTTCTTCAAGAATGCAATACTGATAAAGAAACATAAACTTATATAAGTATTCAAACTGTTAGAAATATGTGTTAAGCTTCTATTGTGAGCATAAAAGTAAGAATCATCTCCCTTACGCGTGAAAAAGCCTTATAATTCACAAGCCTTATAATTCACGGCAAAAACCAAATATTCTCTATGTATTGAATCTTTTTTGCCATTAACAGCCCAAAATGATAAAAAAAGAGTGATTTTTGGTCATTTTCACATTGAAAATACATACATAAAATGTAGGAAATAGATAAATTTGCTATAACAGTTTCCAAGAATATCATTTTGTGGAAAGAAATTTCAATAAATGTTGCTGCTCTACTTGATACTTTTTTACTGAGGTCATTTCAAGATTAAACTGGTTTTGCATTTTATTTATTTATTTTTTTTTGGAAAATTGACATATTTCATTTTAGATTATCTCTCAAGACCAACATCATACAGAAAGCTGATATGATCAAAACAGTAAAAGGACATCTCCTCTATCAAAATCATGTAAAAAATCCGCGTGTTTTTTCCTCTTTGTTGAGATATCTCAACAAGGAATAAGTACCCTAGCAACAAGAATAGAAATAGTCATTCCACCTAAAATCATTCTATTTTAACTATTAAAGGCAACAAAATGCAATTTTAATTTGGTAAACAAACTTTTGATACCAAAAAGATGATACATGAATATATAAAATGGTTTACAACATGAGAAAATCATTTAAAATGTGTTGCTATGGAAACCAAAAAGAATGAAATAATTCAAAAATGGCATTTTCTTGTTTTGATTTTTTTCTTGATGCACCTTACTTAGAAATGAAACACATATAAAGACATAAAAACATGTTTAAACTAAAAAATTAAGCAAATAGAGATGTGCGTTTCATATCTGACCACAACTCATAAGGAACAAGTAATGTAAGAAAGCATCAAATGAAAAATTTGAGCGACTGTGATTCAATATTTTTCACTCCAGTAAAGCTATCTGGACTTTTCACAAAATGCATTTGAACTCTTTTAGATTGATTACTGAGCTCATGTTAGAAAACATAGTGCAATACAATTCTGTTGCTATGGAAACATGAAGAAAACAACACCTTCCTGGTTGGACCTTTTCTAATATGTAAGTAAAAGGGGCGATAGACTTGCTTTAATTTATCAAAATAAAAATTTCTTTGATATTCATTTTGGAAATTACAGCAACATGTATGAAGAAATCGTTTGACTCCAAACCGCTTCTATAGGATAAAATGTCAATGTTTTATCATTCAAGGGGCATAACACTTATATTTTGAGTACTGATTGATTTAAAAAATAATAATTTCATAACATTTGATGAAGATTAGATAAAGTTTTTTTTCCATCATCATATTGTGGACAAGCCGAAAATGTCTCATTTTTATCATTCAAGGGCTTGAACTTGAATAGTTCGGGGAGATGGGGGGGGGACTTCTCATCAGTGCTGATTTCTGTAATAGATGTCTTCTTATGAGCATCATGGTTGGTCTGTCTTGTCTTTCACACAAGTTATTTCTGAATAAGATAAAAAAAAAGGACTGGTAAATAAGTAAGTCATTATAAGACTAATAACATATTTCAGACTCAGTTAAAGTGAAGACATGTGCTGAATAATTTCAGAATGGAATGTAAAGTACATTGTGTAAATCAAAATAATCTATCATAGAAAATCAACCTCATGTAAATGGACTGCATGATTGTCTTCAAAACCAACTGAGAGAACTCAAATTTGGCTTTATTTGGCATGACTTTAGGTATGAATTCAGAAATTTTTACACATTATTTCATACAACCATCATTGTTAAGTGGTTTGTTTGTTTGTTTGTTTATATATATATAGAGAAAGATATTGTGTCAACAATTTTTCAGTCATGTGACAGCTCACCTGGATTCATTAGTATTAGGCTAGGGATCTAGCTAATGTTGTGCCTTAAACAGGGGATCCCCAAGTACTAACACCAGCACCTTAACCATTAAACCAATCAGGACCCTTATTATTAGGTGGTAACAAGAATTCATCAGGTTTTTGATGTTATTGATTATTCAATTTTTCAATATACTTCATAATTTAAAAACTTGAAATAAATACTCACCCATTGCACAAACAGTCATTCCTACTTAGTCTCGTTAACTTTAATATAAGGAACACCTTTCTGTCATCAAAGGAGGGTCTCACCATTGCTTGTAGATGATATGTTCATGGAGCCACTTGGGCACAACCCTAAAGAAATAAAAAAACATAGTAAGTTACAATAAAACTCTACTGCATCTTATAAAGCAGATAAGTTCTTTTTTATACATAAACAAACAACTATTGCATAGGTGTTTCCTTTAAAGATAGAATTAATGTGAAAAGGAATATTTGCTATAAGCCTCTTAAATTACCAAACCCTCTCCATATCTGTTAAAATCGTGGTAACGATATATTTGAATTCTCATGAGTGCTTGACTCTCGCCGAATAATGGAATTGGGGATGGCTTTATTTATCTTGACCGGCCCTGATGGCTAAAGGTAAAATAAGGGGTCTCCCTCCATCAAATTGCATCAATGATGAGTCGGGTATCCCAATATAACTAAAAAACTGTTGACATAACGTTAAATCCAAATAAAATAAGACAAACATGAATGAGGAAATCCTTAGTTGGACAATTTGGCTTAGGAATTAAGATATGAACATTATGGGAAATGATCTTGAAATATAATATATGGCATATTTAGTAGTATAAGACAGGTGAATAATTCTGAACATAACAACACAATATGAGCAAAATACTTTACATATTACTTTAAAAGGAAGCTTATTTTCATCTCAAACTAAGTTTCTTCTAATCCATTGACCATGTGTGTTTTTGTAACTGATAGGAACTGTGAAATGTCTTTCATAAAGACTTTTTTTAAGAAATGATCATCAGAAATGGAAAAAAAAACACTCAGTGGTCAGTGAGTCCCTTTAATATAAGAGTATCACAAACTCATTATCCAAACAATTTTTTTGACATACAGTATGCAGAATTATTACTCCACCCATCACAAAGAAATTAAGATATTTCAATAACATAAGATAAAGAAATCAAGCCATTTAATAGAAAATCATTTAAAGCATTATCTTACCTTTCTCCATTGCAGCTGTCTTTTGGGATAATTAAGTCATTCACTTTTTGTGACAAGGAAAACAATCTGTCATATTGAGACTCCTTCCTTCAACTTTTCTATCAGTCTAAAGCACTATGAGATTGCACTATAAAATATTTCCTACACTTTGTAAATGTGAACAAAGCTGAAGCCCTTGTGTCATCTTTTTCATTCTCATCAATATCAAAAGGAGATTATTTTTTAAACAATACAGCCATTCAACAATGGGTCAACAACGTTTACACGAGGCCTCTTTACACTGACAACAAACTTTAAAACCCGCCATTTTTGCTGTTGTTGTTGTTGTTGCTAAGGGAGTCATTTGTAAATAAGCTGACAAATGAACAACTATCAATAAAAAGAGCAAAAACAAGTGGTTTTGATTTTGATTTGTATGATTATTAGATAGAAGCAATTTTTAGATGATAATAACATTTAGTTTGAAGTACTAGAAGATGTTATTGGAAAAGTTTTGATATTGATTACTACCTCCCTTTTGGGGAAGTAATCCATGAAACCCCAGGTATACAGAGTTGCTTCCCTTGGAAATCAAATAAAATTGTTGGTTGAGCTAGTAGTGGATCGAAATTATGACGACAAAGTGGATAGAGTTTTGACGCATATTTGCGACAACGTTTGCGACATTGTATTATATAGATCTAAATCTTCCTCAGAATGAAATTGAATACTTTGCATCATAAGAAATCTTATGTGAAACAATGAAAGATATAAATGAAAAAAAAGATATTATTTATAAAAACATAATCCCTAACCCTAACCCTAACCCTAACCCTAAGCCCATTTACGTCACCAGGCCACTTTACGGTTGTGTTAAAACTCAATCCACTTTGTATATTCAAGCGATCCACTACTACGTCGTCGAAAATTGTTTTGTGTTAATTTACATCAAAATACAAAAAAAAACACGCAGGTTTTAGATTTGAAATCAACAGATGATTACCGTATGTACCCAATGAAAGCATATTATTTGATGAACGAGGTTGGTCTTGGGAGAAAAATCGAACTGAATTTTGCTATATAAACCCTTTTGAATTCACCAAAGAGCCATTTTTTGAAACGCTTCCAGAATCCACCAAAATCAAATTTTTGAAGAAAAAAATACTTGTTTGCTTATTTTTAGGCTGTTATCTATCCGAAAAACATAACTTTGTTAGATTTTGTGACATGCGATAAATCACTTTCTGCAGGTTTTGCATGGTTTTTAGGCGGAGTTGGACTTAAGGCAATAAGGGATTTTTGACCTCCTACATGAATGTGATGATCAATAATGTGCCGGCTACCTGTACGGAATACACGTCTGGCTCCGGCACCGTAAACATAGCCGCCATGACCTTCCTTGTGATACGCTTGCTACATTTGTTCATTGCCTAACCTCGTAGTCTGGCGTCTGTCTCACAAAGGTTCCTACGACAAGTCTCATTATAGACATAAACCTACATAGAAAGTGTCTCACAAAGGTTACTACGACAAGTTTCACTGAAGACATAATCCTACATAGAAAGTGTCTCACAAAGGTTACTACGACAAGTTTCACTGAAGACATAATCCTACATAGAAAGTGTTTCACAAAGGTTACTACGACAAGTTTCCTTGAAGACATAATCCTACATAGAAAGTGTCTCACAAAGGTTACTACGACAAGTTTCCTTGAAGACATAATCCTACATATAAAGTGTCTCACAAAGGTTACTACGACAAGTTTCCTTGAAGACATAATCCTACATAGAAAGTGTCTCACAAAGGTTACTACGACAAGTTTCCTTGAAGACATAATCCTACATATAAAGTGTCTCACAAAGGTTACTACGACAAGTTTCCTTGAAGACATGATCCTACATAGAAAGTGTCTCACAAAGGTTACTACGACAAGTTTCCTTGAAGACATAATCCTACATATAAAGTGTCTCACAAAGGTTACTACGACAAGTTTCCTTGAAGACATAATCCTACATAGAAAGTGTCTCACAAAGGTTACTACGACAAGTTTCCTTGAAGACATAATCCTACATAGAAAGTGTCTCACAAAGGTTACTACGACAAGTTACCTTGAAGACATAATCCTACATATAAAGTGTCTCACAAAGGTTACTACGACAAGTTTCCTTGAAGACATAATCCTACATAGAAAGTGTTTCACAAAGGTTACTACGACAAGTTTCCTTGAAGACATAATCCTACATAGAAAGTGTCTCACAAAGGTTACTACGACAAGTTTCACTGAAGACATAATCCTACATATAAAGTGTATCACAAAGGTTACTACGACAAGTTTCTTTGAAGACATAATCCTACATAGAAAGTGTCTCACAAAGGTTACTACGACAAGTTTCACTGAAGACATAATCCTACATAGAAAGTGTCTCACAAAGGTTACTACGACAAGTTTCCTTTAAGACATAAACCTACATAGAAAGTGTTTCACAAAGAATCGCAAACTTAAGCATAAACCCATAGCCATTGAGGTGAATTCGACCCTTCTCCCCTTTGATTCAAATTTAGTGTTTAACCTACATTTTCATCCAATGAGAATGCGTCAATTTGAAATTTTTTGTTGGTTTATTTTCCATAAACTACTATTCGAGTGTTCTATCTGGGCTCTATGAGACCATTACTCTGGTATCACGCATGCGCATAAATGTGTAGTTTTAGGCTCCACCTCCAAATCAATGACACGTGTAAGCTTAGCCTACGGTAGCGATTGAAAGATCGCTGTGACGTCGCGGGGGAGAAATAAACACAGAAATAAATAAAAAGGAATTACAATTAACTGGGTATCCTAAAATCGTAGAGAAAAAAAGAAACTGAACTATATTAACCTTTTACCCCAGTAGAAATAATGTGACGGGTACAAATTGAAAGCATCAACAGACAACACATATATACATTATGAAAAAACACAGTTTCTTTTTGAAATTGATAAGAAAATATTGTGACAAAAGGAGAAATTGCTCGTTACAAGCAATTTCTTCTATTGTCACAAGGGCTTCTCAAGTTTTCTGCTATAGGTGAGGAATGAATTATGGAGTAAGGGATTAAACTCAAAACTACATTGCAATCTACATCACTGGGTAGTGCAGTTTTCTTCTTCCAAATATGGTATGGCAGATTCTTGGCATGCAATTGACAGCCGCGGAAGGCGTGGTTTATGTCGAATTTCAAAATACTGAGCAGCAGTTTTATGCTATTCGCAGATCATACCCGTAGAGGCGTGGTTTGCCAGCGTCAAATAGAGCGCTCTATGGAAATGTAGGTTAAACACTAAATTGTTTAGAGGCTATATAGTGAAATTTAAACGACATAGAAACCCCGTCAGTCGCTATCGCTCCTTCCTTGGGGTTTCTATATCGTTTAAATTTCACTATCTAGCCTCTAACCTATATTTAGTACCCTGGTTCTCCAAGGTGGCAGAGTGGGGTACAAATTTCTTATAATATTTAGATAAATGCAGTACATCTGTCTTTCATTACGACGTTAATATTTTTGTTAAAGCTGTTAGAATAGATGAAAATAAACTTAGTACATGAAAAAAACAGAATATGCATGATTTAAATCATCATTTTTTGGTAAAAAATGCACAAATAGGTATATAATGACATGTATGACCATGCTAAGAGTTTTTGCTCTGTTTTTTTTTTTAAATTTGCGTTTTCTATGTTTCATGCAAAATACTGACATGTTCACATGTATAGAGAATATACAGGCAGACAAGGGAACACACGCTAACTTACAACCGAATTTTAGAATAGCTTATATTTCTTTTTTATTATTTTGTAAGACTATTATTTGTTTCTAGCCTCTACGTTTGTGAATAACATTTACGTTTGCGACTCAAAGTACCGTACTACTAAGCAACTTAAGGAAAATGTATTCGTAAGTCGAAACTGATTATCATGGATAGTTTCTTAACCCTTTCCCAAACAATCAAGACGTTTGACCACTTCGTTGCAGACGACTTTAGAAACCATTGTGGGAAAAGGAGAAATTGCTCGTGACGAGCATGCTTTTTATTTTCCCACAATGTTTTCTGCCCTATCAGAAGATTATTTTCCAATTTTATCACATTTTGAAAGCTCTTTCAGTTTGGGCAGTCAAAACTATGGTGTTTGGTAAAGGGTTATATCAGCGTAAAAAATTACATAGTGACACGGCATTGGAAGCCTCTCGTAGAGACAATTCCAATGATGTGTAACTATGCAATATTGCTTAGCCCGATATTGAAATAAGTGTGAACGTTGTTTTGAAATTACGTAAAGTTTATGCATAAGATGTTTAAGTTAAACAAACCCTGGTCCCGCGGCTCGGTACTAATAGTTCACATGATATAATTGGCAACAGAATTGACAAGCAGTCCACATTGGCAAATGTTAACCAACGCAAAACAACGCACAACAACGCACTACAAAAAAAACAACGCACAACAACGCACAACAAATCACACAACAACGCACAATAAATCACAACAACGCACTTTAAAAACCAACGCACAACAAATCACACAACAACGCACAACAAAGCACAACAACGCACAACAACAACCTAATCATTATCGTGATTGTGATCTCAAATTCACAACTGATATTGAATTCGTTTTTTTCTGGTTCAAGTTGTAAGCAATATCACACGACAGTCAGAAGGCTGGGCAAAACATTTTCTTTAAAATTGTACAAAAACCATTGTAACTTTGTAATAGAATGATTAATTGCTAGATAAGAGAAATTTATCTTTTTGTCTCGGATGTTTCTGAAGATTTCTGCTGACTTCAATCAAAGTGTAAGAATAAATGCAAAATAGAACGTAGATATAGAAAAATAGTAGAGTAGACCTTTTAACATAGTTGAAAATGAAAACCGATTTGTGTTCGTTTTACTGGACACCAGGACTGATATTTCCTATTTATCAAAAATTGTAATCATTTAAAATATTGTGTTTAAGAGAAAACATTTAAAAAAGGTGAAAACAGTATTACCGACCTTCTTCAATTTTCTAAGAACAGAACAGAACATATTTTAATAAACATAAACATAGTACATAGTCATATTATACATAGTTCGTACAAAGTTTTATACCATGTAGTTTTAAAGGAAGGTTATGCTAATAACGATAATCAATATTTGCTTCCAAAGAATGAAGAAATTATATATAAAAATAAAATTAAGAGTATTGTGTATGATAATGAACACTTAAGAATGTTTGACGAGCCTCCTGCCTTTGTGTATTTTGCCAAATCAATTTTTAAGTTTTATTTGTTCATCATTTGAAGACATGAGAGCATTGAACTTAAAAACACGTTTTTTATATAGTAATACTAATGATATAATTGTTTCCTAATTATTTGGAAGGTTTTACAAATACAAATAAAGTGATAAACGTGGTGTGCAGCACATACAACATCTCTCGTTTCGAGGTTTAGCATTCAAACGTGAAAGCCAACTAGAAATAACCCAGATAATTTGTTACCGAAGAGGCACTTGCATAGAAGTCGGATAAACGTTTATATTCGGATACTGTATGTTAATTGTTCAAGGAAAAATCATATTATCCCTTAAACTATTAAAGGTTATAAACATAATTTTATATTTTCATGCATAAAAGCTCCTAAGCTTTTATCTTTCAAGATAAAAGTTATTTTACTCGTTTTTTGTAAATGGTTTTTCAAATACTCGTCGACCTGCATTTCTTTCTTTTTTAACTTTTTAATTCACAATAAGAATTCAAATACCATATTCAAAATTTAGAAATTTCTATGAAAGGATTATTTTCTTATAAAACTGTACAAAATGTATTTACGTTATTTCACTACAAGACTTATTTTATAGTGAAATATCAGACATAGTACACAAAATACCAAACGAATTCAATGTAACATGTAAAGGACAATGTAAACTTATTATCGAACATATAATTCACTTTAACATACTAAAGGTTTACTAATTATGAACGCATACTTCCATTATTTACCATTTATGCTATGTATACCTATATGGTGGTGTTTATATACAATGCCAGACATCATACCTTTTTTTCCCATTTCATCAATGTACTTGAATACTCAATGCATCATCTTCTTACACAGACATCATTAATCATATTGTGTTTTTCTAGTCATAATAAAAACTTTGTAACTAGGTTAAAAATTTAGATCATTAAGAACAAAATAAAAAATGTGATGAAAGATGTAAACGACTTAGGTATGTTTGGACATTCAGCCCTTTGATTTACGTAAAGGAAGTGGTAACGTAGTGGAAGGAACCGATTTAAGGAGATCGTGAGTTAACGGCACATGATATTGAGACTTTTTTGTTTAAAATTATAAAAAACAAATCGTGGAAAACAATGCATACTTGTTGTTGAACATATAAGTCACTTCAACAATCCGAAGGCTTACGCATTATGAAGACATGTTTCCTTTAGTTTAAACATAGTTTAATCTTCAATTGATACACAATATACATAAATATCAAGTTATACAACACAGATGAAATGGATAAGAACGAAAGCAGACGATTACCATGTTTCCTTTGTTAACAATATAAGATAAGTGCCATATCGTTTAACCTTTCAGTAAGGTAATTTAATACCAAATGTATCATCTTCTGTAAAGCATTCACCATTTATCATGTTGTATTATGCTAGACATAATGAAAAACTGTGTTTTTAGGTTACTCCCTTATTTCAAAACATGGATGTAAGATATGTATTATGGGCCTGAGGCCGAAATTATTGAAATAAACATTGGTATTTGTATAAAATGTCGTCTTGCCAATAGGCTTTAAGTCAAATGTATTATTGAAATGTTTTAATATTATTACATGTGTCGATTTAAATTGCCATAGAATTGAACACCCACTTGTTATGTATACAAATACACATTGATTTACAATGCTTTAGTGTGGATGTTCCTAACCCTTTCCCAAACAATAACGACATTTGACCACTTTGTTGCAGACGACTTGAGAAAACATTATGGGAAAAGGAGATATTGCTCGTAACGAGCAATTTTTCCTTTTCCCACAATGTTTTCTGCCTTATCAGAAGATTATTTTCCAAGTTCGTCGCATTTTGAAATGTCGTCTGCAGTCGTAAATGTGTTGTTTGGGAAAGGGTTAAATCAGTTTGTTTGCTGTGTCTTTATCTTTTGCTTGTCGTTTAAATGCACTTTTATTCGTTTAGGATGAAACATTGTTTTTGTATTCAACATACTATGTATGTATATGTGTTTGTGTCTTGTATGTGTACGGGTGTGAGACAAAAAATCATGTATGTATATATGATTCGCTTCTTTCAGTGCTTTGATGAAAAACGCGCCATTTTCAACCCAGATCCAAAATAAATTAATTAGAATGTTTTAAGCGGAGCTCAGCGGCTAACTATTACAAAACGTAGCAGTGTGACATAAATGACCAAACAAGATGTGATTTCTGTGGTATCTCAAACTATTTTTGAATGTAGGCTTTACTTTCATTCTCAGCATCAAACCTTGGCTCATCTTAGGTGTTTAAACATTAAATCTAAATATTGAAACAGAAAGTCATTCGAAATTTGAGGGATATGACAAGCAATATAGCGGCTTCTTTACAAAGATGTTTTAAATATTGGGGACAAAAAAAAAGCATTTTCAATTTTTGAAGAAATCCTTGTTATCTGAATTATTGACATAAAGCCTGTACAAGCAAGCAAGACACGTTGTACAATCTTCCAACACTCATTAATAATAATATAACGTTGGAGACTTTATCATATATTGAACTATAAAGAAAACATTCAACTTAACAGGTGTAAAAGCCAAGTTCCTAACATCCTGTAGATGTCATGACCTGATTTTCTTAAGATATTTTGACAACGGAATGTTAACTTTCATTGTTGATTAATTTTGATTCAAAACCATCTTAGCATAAGATATATTGTTATATATCATAAGAAATAATTTGTTCGATTTTGTATTACTTTTTATTGTTTTGTAAATATTCATCTGAATAAAGTATTAGTACATAATCGTATTTGATTAGTCGTTCGAATATATACGGTAATACGTGTCTTGGCTCATCTTATATGCTCACGTCTTAACCCTTTCCAAAACAACACATTTTTTACTGTCCCAAATTGAAAAAGTTAACAAACGACATTTCAAAATGTTATGTTATGGCAAGGGTTAAACCATGCCAGTTGGCTTTACCAACAATACATCCGATGTTTCCAATCGTATCAACTCGGCAATCCCCGTCACAAGTCGGTAGATATACCTCGTAGGCAGTACATGAATACACCAGAAATCCTGGGGTGATTCGCCTTATTTCCGGCGGATAACGCAAAATGCACATAGGCACTAAATATGTATTTAAATGCACACAAATTGGTTATAAATCACAATTGAATGGTTTTTTTACCCTTTTCATTAAAGATGATGATATCAACACATCTTTGTTTCATAATTTGTCAATCGGCTCTTTTCGGCAATCCCCGGCTTGTGCCGGGGATTTCCGAGTAGATACGATTGCAAACGGACATGCCCTTCGTTGCTGACCTTCTTTCAAAAATGGCTCCCCATTACCTCCGAGGTTATTTTAAGAAATGGCCGAGGTGTTCCGAATGCCGATGTTTCCTCATTAGGATCGTACAGTATTATTACAAGAGAAAATTGATGCAAGCCTCAAAGTCGCCCGCAAAACATTTGATTTGTCTTCCTAAACAAAACCTTCAACATAACATAAAAAGAATAGAATAGTAGAAATGTACTTATAAAACGTGCAAACGTATCTCGTCATTCAAACTCATTAGAAAGAGCCCGTTACTCGGCTAATGAAAGCAATTGCCGAGGGAATAGCTGTCACAAAGTTTAAACATAGATTTGTGGCTGACTGTTTCAACAAAAGTAGAAGAAATTAATCTGAAACGACTCATGATGAAAGACAATCAGATCTACTAGTCAACATATGTTGGAGGAGCGTTAGACAGGCGCTGTTTTTAAGAGACTATTTCTTATAATCTTGCTTTCATGCTTTAAAAAATTTCGTTCTTTTAATTGTTTTAAAGCTATTGAAACCAGAAACTTTTAAGACATTGTAACAAACCAAGATATATTTCTTGACTTTTTATACTTATCTTTACCGTTTATCACTTTGACTTCTTCCAAATTTCACAATATTAATTTTGTGCATGTGTTTTCAATTTGGAGAATTATCTTATTCCAATAGGATCAAATGGGTTAAGAAATATGCAACAGAAGAATTTGAAATTTTCTAAACTTTTATAAAAGTTGTCTGTAATTGTTTCCATTTTTGCCAACAAAAAGTATGTATTGAAAACTGCTTGTTTAATGATATTGAATTTGGAAACCGATGTCAAACAAACACATGATAATACTCTTGCAGCAGAAGCTAGAATCTATTAAGGAGGAAGAAGAAAAAATTGTTCAATATAAACAATTTCTGTTCTCATTTGTAATACATTGTAATTTTCCTCAGTTTAAGTTACAAATCTGATTATTCTTATAATCTCATATACAAAAAAGCCTACACAATGTAGATGGTCATGAAAACTGTACCAGTGTTCATTTTGTTAAAATGTCTACCAACAATGATTAAACAGATAAACCTGAAACCTGTCATTTATATGACAGTTTGGGAAATCATTGTGATGGTAGAAGACATTCCTTACAATGAAGCACATTTCTCCCATTATTATTTACACTTGATACCCCCTTTTTTTTTTTATAATACAATCAATTTAATCATAACCTTAGATGTACCTTATGATGAGTTTTGTTTTCAATATTGATATAGTACTAAGGAAAAGGTATAAAATGTATGGCAAATTACTAAAGATAACTAATCAAATATGTCTTTTAACCCTTTCCCAAACGGCAACTTTTCGACTGTCCCAAATTGAAAGAGTTTGCAGACGACATCTCAAAAAGTGATGAAATTATGGAATATTCTTCAGATAGAGCAGAAAACCTTGTGGGAAAAGGAAAAATTGATCTTAGCGAGCAATTTCTCCTTTTCCCACAAAATTTTCCAGAGTCGTCTGCAACAAAGTGGTTAAATGTCGTCATTGTCCGGTAATGGGTTAAGAATGTTATTAATATATATTTACATGGCATACTATGGGGAAAAGGCAATAATCTTTAATTCTAAAGAACGTCGAAAATAAATGCAGGCAGCAATAATAAGATATGAAGACAATATTTTAATTGCATTATTGGTTAGTTGAAGCAGAGACATAGATAACAGTTATCTATGTCTCTGGTTGAAACCATAGCAAAAGAAAAGCAATAAACAAACTGTCTACTTATTACTTATATAACTTCATTTCTTTGAGACAGCATTGATAGCACACTACAACTTTTAAGTGAGTATTAGCACTAATCAATCTAAGTATTTAAGAACGTGTCATCAAGTAAAGTGGTGTGCACCAACTTCGTACAGAAGACACATTTGTCTTATGCCAAAACAAACTATTACATATAACAACTTTAAGAAAGAGCAGGACGTGGAACATTCTATGTTGACCTAATTAGAACTACACAAAGACCACATCTTCACATGTTCACATTTTACAGATATCTTACTACTGTCATTTTTGAAACACAGAGTTCGCATCACATTTAGGCTTGTTGTTGATACTATCGAGCTAAGTGACTTACAATTAAATGTACGGTACGAACGTAATATTGGACGAATGGAAAAAGATCGAAGTGTTTTTGGTAATTACCTTTTTTTTTATCAATAAAACCTAAAAATCATCTGTATATATACTTTCTGATTATGGGCTGTTTCTTTACCGAAAGAAATTGAGTGATTTAAAGGAAAGATTGACGATAATTCTGCTTAAAGGCTGAAAACCGCATTTTTATCAGCACGAAGACCGTAACAGCTACAGTTTTATTTTGTTTTTTTCGTCGATCAAAAAGGATTTTGTAGGCGCTGGACAAAAGACTTAATCACTGCATATATAACTTATTATTAAATCGTAGACAATTATATACAATCAATGCTCAAGCGGTTAAAAATAAATGTTAAAGGGAATAAATTGAGCGGTCGGTATTTTAACAAAGGCGATTTGACAGTTGAGATGATACGGGCACCTGCATACGTATTTCATTGGTCAAATTGATTGACTGTCATCTCGTTGATTACGTTATAAAATATAGGGTCTTAGAATATATATCAGAGAGACAGTCTAACGGACCTCGTCAGACGACTTTACACATTGGACTGGCACTCGGTACCATCTTTTTGATAAAGAAAACCGATTTTAAGACTAACTAAAAGAGATACAGGCTGAAAAATGGACCTGTTATTGGTTGAGATGGATCTTATTTTAAACTATTTCTCCAAATAAAAACCTTTTAAGAACACAAAATCAAACAGAATTTTTTTTTTTAAACAATGAATAAAGGAGAAAAGGTCAACGACTTAAAAAAGAAAAGCCTTTGTTATGAATTATTTTCAAATAAATGATAACAAAAATTAATATAGCCTCCCTTTCCCCATGTGCACTAACCAAAAGCTTCTACAAATATGATCGCCGCCTTCTGGCGGGCGATCAATAAAACAACATTTCAGTTACACCAGAGCGATTGGCTTAACCTTTTCCCAAACAACAAATTTTCAACTGTCCCAAATTGAAAGAGTTTGCAGACGACATTTCGAAATGTGATGAAATTGGAAAATAATTTCCTGATAGGGCAGAAAACATTGTGGGAAAAGGAGAAATTGCTCGTCACGAACAATTTCTCCTTTTCCCTCAATGTTTTCTAAAGTCGTCTGCAACAAAGTGGTCAAATGAATTCCGTTGATTGCTTATGAAAGAGCTTTGTATGTATCAAATGGCTAGAATTGCGTTAGATTTGAAATATACGTCTATAATTTAGCCCACCCACAGCTTGAGGGTTCTGGTAGCGTTTAACCCTTTCCCAAACAACACGTTTTCGACGATGCCAAATTGAAAGAGTTTGCAGACGACATTTCAAGATGTGATGAAATTGGAAAATAATCTTCTGATAGGGAAGAAAACATTGTTGGAAAAGGATAAATTGCTCGTTACGAGCAATATCTCCTTTTCCCACAATGTTTTCAAAAGTCGTCTGTAACAAAGTGGTCAAATGTCGTTACTGTTTGGGAAAGGGTTAATACACATCATATTCAAAGACTTTAAAACAACATTCCCTCTCATTTCAGGGCCCTTTTTCCTTTAATTGGAACTAGGCCAATGAATGTTGGTCGTGCATTATTATATCGATAAAATTGCTGAGTTGGGAAACCAAATAATGCTGATGTTACTTTGATTTTT
Organism: Cerastoderma edule; assembly: GCA_947846245.1. Classification (NCBI taxonomy): domain Eukaryota; kingdom Metazoa; phylum Mollusca; class Bivalvia; order Cardiida; family Cardiidae; genus Cerastoderma; species Cerastoderma edule. Next base: position 6,866,435 of record OX401409.1, on the reverse strand, counting down.
TGGACACGCTGCATGATTTTAAAGAAGTCCCAAAAGCAAGAAAAGGCCTCGAAGTTCTATGTTGGGAAAGGCAATGTCGCAGAGTAACGCGTCATTTGAGTCGTCACTCCGAGACGCCTCAAAGAACGCGTCACATGACAACATTATGCTGAACATATTCTCGCGCACCAAAACACCCCGAAAACAAACACGAACACTTGCACAGAAAAAAAGAAACGCACGCGCAACAACTCATGAACAAAAAACGCACAGATTTATTAACAAAAACGCCCAATACTCATGAACAGAACCCATACAGACTCACGAAGAGTAACGAGTGCATACATTCATGAACAGAAACACGCACAAACTAATGTACAGAAACGAGCCCACACACATGGAAAAGAAACGAGCACGCACTCATGAACAGAAGTCGTACACACTCATGGACAGAACCCCGCACGTACTCGTGAACATAAAATCAAACACACTCGTGAATAGAGACGCGCGCACACTCATGAACAGAAACAAGCCCACACTCATGAATGGAAACGCGCGCAAACTCATGAGCAGATATAAACACACACACACACTCATTAACACACACTCATTAACACACACTCATTATAAGGAACGTACACACACTCATGAACAGAAACTCGCACATTCTCATGAGCAGATATACACACATACTCATTATCAGAAACAAGCCCACACTCATGAACAGAAACTCGCACATTCTCATGAGCAGATATACACATATACTCATTATCAGAAACAAGCCCACACTCATGAACAGAAACTCGCACATTCTCATGAGCAGATATACACACACACACACACCAACAGGAACGTATACACAATCATGAACAGAAACTCACATATACTCATGAGCAGATATACACACATACTCATTATCTGAAACCAGCACACACTCATGAACAGAAACCCGCGCACACTCATGAATGGAAACCAGCGCAAACTCATGAACAGGATCGCGCACACACTCATAAACATAAAATTTAACATAATCGTGAATAGAGAAACGCACACACTCATAAACAGAAACAAGCACGCATTAATGAATAGAAACACGCATACACTCATGAACAGGAACGCGTATACATTCATGGGCAGAACAACGCACATACTCATGAACAGTAACAAGCACTCACTCATTGAAAAAAAAACGAGCACAAACTCATGAGTAAAAAAGAACAAACACTCATCAACAGAAACGCCCACATTCTCTTGGACAGACACGCACACACACACCCCCACACACACCCACGAAAAGATATGTGCAAACTCTCATGAAAAAAATCGAGCACACACTCATGAGTATTATCGCACACAATAATAAACAGAAACACACATCCATACTCCTGAATATAAACGTACACACACATGAACATTAACGCACACACTCATGAATAGTAACCAGCACACACTTTTTATACATAAAAAAACACATACTGATGGACGGAATCACGCAGACAATAATGAACAAAAACGCGCGCGCACTAGTGAACAGCAACATGCACACATCTGTGAACAGAAACACGCACACCCTCATGAAATGAAACGTGCACATACGCATGAACAGAAACAAGCACATACTCATGAACGGAAATGCGCACACACCCATGAACAGGAACGTGAATACATTCATGAAAAGAAACAAGCACACATTCATTAACAAAAACGAGCACATACTCATGAGTAGAAAATCACAAACACTCATCAACAAAAACGCTTACAAACTCATGGACAGAAATGGACACACACTCATGAAGATATATGCGCACACTCTATGAACAAAATCGAGCATACACTCATGAACAAAAACGCACACACATTCATGAACAGGAACGAGCACATACTATTGAATAGAAACACGCATACATTCACGAACAAGAACGCGCACACATTCATGGACAGAACAATCCACAAACTCATGAATAAAAACAAGCACACACTCATTATCAAAAACGAGCACACACTCAAAAGTAGAAACACACAAACACTCATTAACAGAAACGTTCATATACTCATGGACAGAAACGAGCACACACACACACACACACACACACACACATGAACAGAAAAACACATTCCCAAAAACAGAAACGCAAACACTCATGAGCATAAACGCAAAAGAAAATCATGAACATAAACGCACACACTCGTGAAAATAAACGAAAAAACAAACAAACAAAAAACAAAACAAAAAACATGAACATAAACGCACACATTCGTGAACATAAACGCAACAAAAATCATGAACATAAACGCACACACTCATGAATAGAAACAGAAATATACTGATGGACAGAATAACGCAGACAATAATGATCAAAAACGCGCGCGCACTCATGAACAGCAACATGCATACACTCATGAACAGAAACTCACAATCATGAACAGCAACATGCACAAACTCATGAACAGAAACTCACTTTCATGAACAGCAACATGTACACACTCATGAACAGAAACTCACACTCATGAACAGCAACATGCACAAACTCATGAACAGAAACTCACTTTCATGAACAGCAACATGTACACACTCATAAACAGAAACTCACACTCATGAACAGCAACATGCACAAACTCATGAACAGAAACTCACTTTCATGAACAGCAACATGTACACACTCATGAACAGAAAATCATACTCATGAACAGCAACATGCACAAACTCATGAACAGAAACTCACTTTCATGAACAGCAACATGTACACACTCATGAACAGAAACGCACACTCATGAACAGCAACATGCACTAACTCATGAACAGAAACTCACTTTCATGAACAGCAACATGCATACACTCATGAACAGAAACTCACACTCATGAACAGCAACATGCACAAACTCATGAACAGTAACTCACTTTCATGAACAGCAACATGTACACACTCATAAACAGAAACTCACACTCATGAACAGCAACATGCACAAACTCATGAACAGAAACTCACTTTCATGAACAGCAACATGTACACACTAATAAACAGAAACTCACACTCATGAACAGCAACATGCACAAACTCATGAACAGAAACTCACACTCATGAACAGCAACATGCATACACTCATGAACAGAAACTCACACTCATGAACAGAAACATGCACTCACTCAAGAACAGAAACGAACATACATCCATGAAAAGAAGCGCGTATTTACACATGTAAAGAAGCGTGCACACACGCATGATCAGAATCGAGAACACACTCATGAACAGAAATACATACACACGCACTCATGAACAGAACACACACACATTATCATGAACAGTAACGTGCAAACTCTCATGAACAGAAACACGCACATACTCATGAACAGAAACAATCACACACTCATTAACAAACAAAGAACACACACTCATGAACATAAACGCAAACAGTCATGAACATAAACGAGCACACACACACTCGTGAACACGAAAGCACACACTCATTTACAGAATCACGAATACGGACATTAACAAAAACACACCTTCTCATGAACATAACGAGCACACACTCATGAACATATACGCACACACTCATGAACAGAAAAGTGTTTACACATATGAACATAAACGCAAATATACTGATGGACAGAATCACGCAGACAGTAATGAACAGAAACGCGCGCACACTCATTTACAGCAACATGCACACACTCATGAATAGAAACGCACACTCATGAACAGAAACATGCGCACATTCATGAACAGAAACAAACACACATCTAGGAAAAGAAACGCGTATATACTCATGAAAAGAAACGTACACACACGCATCAATAGAAACAAGCACGCGCTCATGAACAGAAACACGCACATACTCATGAACAGAAACGCACAAACAATCTTTAACAGAAAAACGAAGATACTCATGAATAGAAACACGCAAGCATTCATGAACAGAAACATAGGCACACAGGTATGAACAGAAACGTGCACATACTCATGAACAGAAACTTACACATATTTACAAACATAAACGCGCACATACACATAAAAACAAACGCCTACACACTTATTTAAACGTAACGTGCAAACACTCATTAACAGAAACACTCACATACTCATGAACAGAAATGCACATACATTCTTGAATAGAAACGTACGCATGATCATGAATAGAAACACGTGCAAATGACACACAAAACCTTACATGCACGCTCGTGAGCTCGTGAATGCGCCCGCATACATTTTCGTAGGTTTAAATTTACGTTCAATTATGATCGTATATTCATAACAAGCTCACTTCCCCGACCGGTATAACAGCTTCAAGTATTACTCCCCTTGTTCGTGTTCACGTAGATATCGGATTTCTGCCTCTGTGTAGCCTTGGTTTCGCTGGTGGTGAAAGCATTACACGGATAACCTCGTGGTTGCAATCAGTCTTCGGTGCCTTTAGAACGGGAACAGAATAGTGATTTCGGTGTTTACCCTTGGAATAGACCCCGAACAACGATGGAATTTTCACTTCGCTTTTGTGTAATGTGCCTGATATGTAAGTATTTTTACCTGTGTTTTATTCCATGTTTGAAGAAAACGTTGTGAATGTGCCCGGCCCTTTGTGCTAAAATATCTAAATATTTTAACATGTGTGTGAGAGTGTGTAGAGAGGAACGAACAAAGGATGCATCGTCTGCCCTTTGCAGATATAAAGCATGTTATGTTCTATTGATATAAGTTCATGGTTACGGAAACATGTATATGCAAAAAGTGCTTGATAGTTTCGCCAGGTATTGACCTACTTTACCGTTATTCGATAAATACCGACGATAATTATACCGATTTTGTGTAGAGATCGATCCCTCCATGTACACATACCACTCCCGGCTCATAGTTGCGACGTTTGGTCTCTGTAAAACACAAGGACGTATTCTGCAGACGATTCAAGGTATCCGGAATGGGGTTTCCCCTGAATGAGCTTGTTGACTCACAACACAAGTTTTAACCACACTGTTTAAAGATTTCTACTGATAGGAAATCATGATTGTTTCGAAATTGAAAGCGAAAGCCGACGACATAGGTGAATTTGGGGAATAACATTTTCTGTTTAATAGTGCTATAACCATTTTAAAAATATGAATTTTTGCTCATTATGAGCATTTCAAACCCTTCATAATGGTCTTCTGCAGCAAATGTGTCAAAGAGAAAAATAAACCAACAAAATGAAAGCATTTTCTAGTAATATTTAACGTGTAGAACGATAGAGGAAAACCCAAGTCAAACTTATTTGAGGCAATCGGAAAATATTGAGAAATGTTTGCATCAGATAATATCCCCCAACCGAAATAAAAGGCAATGTTTAGTCGAATTGATTTTTTCTAAAGAAGACCCCTTTAACCTGCAATTTATTACGTTGAAATATTGAAATATAAGCCAACGGCAAGGACCGAGGTAATCGGAACATAACACATGTATGTATTCTGGTTTCCCTAAATGGTTTTATCATCTCATAACGAATCTGAAATGAATTTTAAAAGGCGTTTGTAGGTCATTAAATTATCCCTTTACCAAACGCTGAACTTTCGCCTATCCCAAATTGAAAGAGTTTGCAGACGACATTTCAAAATGTGATGAAATTGGAAAATAATCTCCTGATAGGGCAGAAAACATTGTGGGAAAAGGAGCAATTGCTCGTTAAGAGCAATTTCTCCTTTCCCTACAACGTTTTCCAAAGCCGTCTGCAAGAAACTGGTCAAGTGTCGTTACTGTTTGGTAATGGTTTGAATCGATACCTGTCGACACCACCGGTGATTCATTCTATGAATTGATATATGACCTTTTCACCTCAGATTGTTTTTGGAGCTTTTTGAAGTAATATAACAGCAGCCTATCAAAGCTTTGAATTTGAGAGAACTGCATGATTTTAAAGAAATTCCAATTGGGAAGATGCCTTGAAAAATCCCCTTCGATAAAATGCAATAAAGCTTTGTCGGGAAACCAAAAAGCTGGTATAGATAAAATGATTTTTGGGAAAACCGTTTATGCCTTTTTAACTAATATGCTCTAGTTATAGGACGTAAACAGCCCTGATTTACACTTTAATGATTTACCCTTTTCCCAAAAAACACCAATCAATTATAGAGTTTTCGTTGAATAACTATGGGTAACTTTAGATATTTTTTGGTAATGGAGCAATGTATCATTTTCAAGCAATATGTCCTATTGTATTAACCCTTTCCCAAACAATAACCACATTTGACCACTTTGTTGTAGACGACCTTAGAAAACATTGTGGGAAAAGGAGAAATTGCTCGAGACGAGCAATTTTTCCTTTTCCCACAATGTTTTCTGCCCTATCAGAAGATTGTTTTCAAATTTCATCACATATTGAAATGTCGTCTGCAAACTCTTTCAATTTGGGACAGTCGAAAATTTGTTGTTTGGGACAGGATTAAAGGATAACATTCAAGTTGTGTTTGTAATCAACGTCAGTGAAGTTTGTCGACTTCGACTGTTTGAAGTATAGTCGATATTTCAGGCAATAAGTTGACATCGATTATGGTAGAAATATTACGACGTACAATGATTATCAATCGCGAGCCAGTTTCCTAGATACATGTATACCGTTATGCGATTTGTGCCAAATGCGGATCGATGAAAGATTGCTGGGTTTGATCCAAATAACGCCGGGTGTGACCCGATATTTTACAAAAGTATGGGGATTATTATCATTTACCCATTAACCTTTAAAGGTGCTTGTTCACAAATGTGAGGATATTAGGAAGTTAAACGTTAATTCCTTTAAAACCGCGCAATGTTCAGCTGTTCCGTTGTATGATACACGCTGAAGAATAGTCATTGGAGGCAAACTTAGATCGTTTTAAATTCTTCAAAGTTTGTATACAGTGAATTAACATGTGTTTTCAATCCAAGATCTGCCATCGCTTTTAAGGTCTACCGCATATGAATTATACATACATAGAAAGTCGACGCTTCTTGAATGACTGCATTCAATAGTTATTTTTAATTGTATATGAAGCAACAATACAAAACAGGCCAGGTACCAATTAAACTGGCGGCTGGCCTGCGATCTAACCTGTTTGCTACTCTGTGTATATTTCCTCGTCAAAATTAAGCAGATATTTAAGGTTTTGGAAAGCAGAGGACAGAAAACCTATTTTTAGAAAATAACTCAGCATTCTAGGGGTTAACAGTAATTTCCATCTCATGAACGAATTTCTAGTAACCACAGATTTCTCCTTTTGTCACATCGGTTTCATCATAACACAACAACAACTGTGTTACTTTGTCATATTTTATAATTGTCGGCTGGTGTTTCTTTCAATTTAGACCTCATGCATAATTCAAACGGAGTAATGGGTTATGGAAGTCTCATTCTTCCCAACTCCACAGATATATTAAGCTATCTTAAGACTAACAAATTAAATTTGGTCGGCTGTTGCTTTCGATTTGAACCTGTTGCATTATTCATACTAAGTATTCAAACGAAGTAATGGGTTATGGGCATGGGTCAGAACGGGTGCAAGGCTCCCGAGGGAACTATTAACGTTAGCAAAGGCCTATTCGACCCCTTGACGACCTTCCGATATTCATTTCAGTGATTATTTCCTTATTTGTAAAACGGACCAATTCCCAATCTAATCAACTAACTACTTTTCCTAATTTTTCCCAAAAAAGCTTGAATCAAGATATTCCTGAAAAAAATCTGAATTTTAGACAAAAACGTCGCGATTGTTCTCAATTTGTCCGGTACCGGACCCATTCCATAAATGCATATGACACTTAACAAGTATGTTGCAGAAGACTCTGGAAAACATTGCGGAAAAAGGAAAAATTGCTCGTAGCCTGCAATTTCTCCTTTTCCCGCAATATTTTCTGTCCTAACAGAGGATTATTTTTCAATTTCATCACATTTTTTAATGTCGTCTGCAAACTCTTTCAATTTGGCACAGACAAAAATGTGTCGTTTGGGAAAGGGTTAAGTCCGGGATCCCATCATTAAGTGTCGGCGAACGCAGCATAACTGAAATAATCTTGATGGTATTAAACACCAATTTGGATAAAATTTTAAAAAAAATAGAGCTCGACTTTTTTGAGGATAATGTGGGATCTTTTTACATGCATTATTTCAATAGAGAGCATTACACGTAATGGTATAAATTCTCCCTAGGGGAGGCAGTCTATGTAATGTGACTCGAGCGTTTCCATACACAAGACACAAACACTGCGTGTTTGTTTAAACGGATGCTTCCTGCATATTCAAACTTAAACCCTTTACCAAACGCAAAATTTTCGACCGACCCAAATTGCAAGAGTTTGCAGACGACATTTCTAAATGTGGTGAAAAACAATCTTCTGATAGGGCAGAAAACATTGTGGGAAAAGGAGAAAATGTTCGTTAAGAGCAATTTCTCCTTTTCCCACAATGTTTTCCAGAGTCGTCTGAAACAAAATTGTTAAATGTCGTTAATGTTTGGTAATGGATTGAACGGATGTTTCCTGCAGATTCAAATTTCAATCTGTATTACACGGGCTCTTTCTTCATTAATACACTTAGAGATTAACATTACTGCTTGGTTTCAAATTCTAATGCAATCGGAACTACTCGGGCATTTCCGTGAGCTGTGAAATACACCTCGGATATAAGTGTAGGGTTACAATTTTTCGGGTAAATCGGCATCTGGCAATTAACACATTTTCTAAGCGTGCAAGTTAAGTAGTTCAATGTGTATGGAAGTGTTGGACATCCTTTTAAATAAACTTTTTGTCAGTAACTCATACCAAATGGCAAAATTGTTGTTGTGACATGTAAAGTTGTTTCCTCAATCAAATTCAACGACTTTTTAGATTTCACATTTAAGATCTATTTTTAAACACGAAAGTGAAGTGACGTCATTCCGTTGGGAACCAATATGGCGTCATCCCTATTATTTCAGAGGTGTTTTCATTTGATAAACCCGATGTGTTCAGATTGATTCTAATGATGGCACTTAGAAATTCATGCGAGGTGTCTCCCGATTGACTTAGGAATACCGATGGTTCTTCCCGGCTTGATCAGCCCCTGTGGCCAGTTGAGAATGGTTCCTCCGCCATTATTAAGAGTCGGGCATAGTAGCGCAACTGAAATAATGTAAATATGATGTTAAACCCTTAGTAGCACATTTATTACATGCATTGATACTTGTTTGTCTTCAAGTACAGTTTGTGGTCCCATCATTTAAAGTCGGACATCGCCCCATAACTGAAATTAGGTTGAAGATACTCGTAAGATTTACCCACACGAGAAGGGTTTGGTGTAAGACTGCAATAAACGGTTCATGTTTGTGAATGGCTTACTATAGTCTTGTATGGAGCCCTGTAGGTAATAATGTCTCTCGGCTGACTAACAAAATGTCAATTGATGATTCATTCGAGTTTGACCTTTCGTACCAAAACGGGAGGCCAAGTGTTAAATGGGTATTACACTTTAACATGTAAAAGTATAAAACAGATAAGCATTACATTGCGATGTTGTTGCTACAAACATATGTACGTATCGTACAATAATGGAGACATGTGTGGCATCACTATATTCCGCATCCCGGATGGTGTTTGCTTAATAAACACCTTTTCCGAGTTTACTAAATTAAAACACTCCTTTTTCGGCTGCCCCGACACTAAAGGCTTATATGGCTATGCACGGTAAACTTTTGGTAATATAGCTTTTCTCACCTCTCGATATTTCGGACAAACAATTGTAATTAAAAAAAAAGTGGTATTCATTTTCTACGGTGTATTGAGAGCACATTTTGCAAAGACTATTTTCTCTTGGTGTTTTATTGAACCTTCCTGATTCGATTTCTAAACGAAGAAAAAACTATTAACGCGATGTAAAACAACGTCTTCAATAACAAGAAACAAATTAAACGTTAAGATCATGTAAATGAATGTCTTAAAAAGGGTTCATGCATAACAGATGATGTTTTACATATACTCAGTTTAAACTCAAAGCAACTCTATTTAGAAGCTTTGAACACTTTCATTAATGATAACTCACAACATAACAGGGAAATAAAAGGTTTATAAGAAAACAGTGCGGAAGCACAAAACAGCCTACTTTAGTCAGCAGTATAAGAATATAGAAAGCCTTCGGCATTCACGTCCGAGAGACTTTTGGAATCTATTATGTAAAAAGAAAGCCTCTTTGTCCGATAATTTAACTATTACTGATTTTTATGAGTATTGTTCAACCTTATCTAATGATATCAGTCAGGTGAAAGATTTAGAATCCAAAACATTTTATAATTCCCATGACTTTGATTCTTCGTCATGTAACTTTGACGAGTTAGATCAGCCTTTTACTGTTTTCGAGGTTGAAAGCGTTATTAAACAATTGAGCATAGGTCAGGCCATGGGAAAAGTTTGTATGTTGAATGAGTTCTTTATTGAGGGGGTGTGACATAATTCCCATTCACCTAACATATAATTTTAATGCTATTTTTAGATCTGGTTATTTTCCTGATCAGTGGACAGAAGGTATAAGTATCCCGTTACACAAAGAACATGATCCCGATGATGTGAATAATTACAGAGGTATTTCCCTTGTGTGCTGTTTATCCAAGATTGTTACAGGTGTTCTGAATAAGAGGTTATGTTTGTTTAGTGAAAGTCACATTCTTTCTGATGCGCAATTTGGTTTTAGACCTAAGCGATCAACTACAGATGCTTGTTTTGTTTTATATTCGGCTATTCAGAAAGTTTTAGGTGAAAATAAATGGCTTTTTGCCGCATTTATAGATTTAAAAAATGCCTTTGATAGTGTCTATAGAAATGGGCTTTGGTACAAATTATTTCAAAAGGGGGTTAGGGGTAAAATGTTAAGGATTATACGTGATATGTATTCAAAGGTGACATCTCATGTCAATGTGAATAATGTACTTTCGGGTTGTTTTGATTGCCCACGGGTTTTTTTGATTGATCGATGTTTGTTTAAACACAACACTTGAATGTTAATTCTCGAACAACATGCAATAAAAAAAAACTTGCATTATCTATTATTGCCGAGTTCCCAGAACGAAACCTAGGCATGCATGTTTGTTAAGTTAAACGAACTTACATCGAAAATAAAAAGAAAGACGCGACAGAAAAAAAATGAGTTGCAAAAAGAATTATACGTGATATGTATTCAAAGGTGACATCTCATGTCAAGGTGAATAATGTACTTTCGGGTTGTTTTGATTGCCCACGGGTTGTTTTGATTGATCGATGTTTGTTTAAACACAACACTTGAATGTTAATTCTCGAACAACATGCAATAAAAAAACTTGCATTATCTATTATTGCCGAGTTCCCAGAACGAAACCTAGGCATGCATGTTTGTTAAGTAAAACGAGCTTACATCGAAAATAAAAAGAAAGACGCGACAGAAAAAAAATGAGTTGCATGCATAGGTGTGCTGACTGGTGTATTATTTCTGAAATACCGTTGAAAACGACGTTTAACCCTCTACCAGACGCCGAATTTTCGATTGTCCAAAATTGAAAGAGTTTGCTAACGACATTTTAAAATGTGATGACATTTGGAAATAATCTTTTGATAGGATAGAAAACATTGTGAGAGAATGAGATATTGATCGTCACAAGCAATTTCTTCCTTTTCACAAGGTTTTCCAGAGTCGTCTGCGACAAACTGGTCAAATGTCATTATTGATTGGTAATGCGTTAACCTTTTTTTTTTAAACTCATAATCCCCTCTCCGCGTGGGTTCAAATCCTGAGGGGGATATGGATTTTCATGAGAGGCAGTCTCCCGACTGACTTACGGAATGCCGATGGTTCTACCCACTTTAACCAGCCCCTATGGGCAGTTGAGTATGGGGTCTTCCTCCATCATTAAGAGTCGGGCATCACTACATAACTGAAATAATGTTGATGTGATGTAAAACCCATAAAAAAAAAATAATAAAAAATAAACTCATAATCACGGCACAAATTCAGTGCAACTCTTTTGTTCTCTACAAAGCTCATGTTAAACCTTAAAGTGCTGGAACCGACTTCATGTTTATGCAAACAGGATAGATTCAGGCCAGCCGCCAAGTAAATTTGCGACAGGCCTGCGATCTAACCCCTTGCTAGTCTGAATATATTTCCTCATCAAGATTGAGCAGCTAATTAAGGTTTTGAAAGACAAAAGACACAACAATCTATTTTTTAAAGCAATTACCCAGCAGTCCTAGGGTTAAAATATGTGTATATTACTAATGGTTTAACTACAGTTTGGAAGTTAAATTGCACACGAAATTATCAGAGCTGTCCGAAATGCATGAAAACAGTGAGACATACTCGACAAAAGAGTTTCGAAATCATGTTTTGGTAAACAAAAAAGAAAAAAGAGAAGAAAGCCTAACCAACAAGGATAATAAATCAACTTCCGTTTTACAAATCACGCCCTCTGCGTTATTCATGTTAGGACGTTTTGGATAGCGTTTGGTTTCGGTATCCAGTTATCCTACACAATAGAAACTGAGATAGGATATTTCAATGTGTTGGAGATTTTGTCCATGCGAAAAGAATAAATAACCCTGCAATGTTGGCCTGTCAATGAGCAGCACGTCTCGCTCATCGCTCAGTCCTTTGTCTAGTGACCTTTTATTAACCTTACTATGCTTAAGCCCAGGATCAGCTCGCGTGCCATGTCTGGTGTAAAAGTTGCTCGTTTATATTACTGCGCAATATGTCCGATTGTGAAATCCAAGATGTTTTGAAATAATGACTCATGTGATACACTAAACTTATAGGTCTTTAAACAAACTTTCTCAAAGGTGTTGCGCAATAACATAACACATGCAGTACGATAAACTTTTAGGTCATTGAGAGGAGAAAATCACATTCACCATGCCGATAACGGGTCTTACCGAAATCTGAGGCTATATGTGTGCTTTGAGTAATCTCTCATTGGCATCGTGGTAGTCTGGCCACTTATCCATTTTAATGAGGGGCTTTACTTATAAAGGGTCGTTTGTGGTTTAGGTGGTATCAGCTTCGAGCCTCACATGTACCTATGGTTTTGAAAGGCACTTCAGCGTCCTGGCCTAGTACTTGTGAATCAATGAAGGCCGTTTGATAACTTAAAAATTGTTGACACGGCGTCAAACCGATTTGAACATTTCATCGCAAAAATTGCACTATATTGTTGCCATGCAACCGAACAGTTTCGAACATTAATTCAATTGTAAGGTAATGAAGAAAGGATATGTCACGTCCCGTTTATTCTGTCAAACGTTGTAAAAACTAGTGTGGCCTTGCAGGAATCTCGAACTCTTAGCCACCGGGTTCCAAACCGCACTTGGCTTGACCGTACCAGTACTAAAATAGATACATGATGGAGTGCTGGAATACTTACATCCCTTGAACTAATTCCCCCATACGGAAATGTACAACTGTTCCATATCGAAAGAAACAGCAAATTACAAAACAATGCAAAAACGATATAACAATAAGTTTCTGAATGGTATTAAGTAGGAACGATCGTGAATTATTGTAAAGATACTCGTTATGAGCAATTTATTTAGACTGGGGTCCTGGTCCGTGCTTATACCACGTAATTGCGGGGTAAGCGCACCGGCGAGGACCCAAGGCTACAATTTCTCACGATGGTTTCTGAAATGTTTTTCAGCAGTTAACCCTTAAAGTGTTGGAACCGACCTCATGCTTATGCAAACAGGTTAGAACCAAATAAATTGACGGCTAGGCTGTGATCTAACCTGTTTGCTACGCTGAGTAACTTACCTCATCAACGTAAGCAGATATCTAAGGTTTTGGAAAGCAGATGACACAATAATCTATTTTTTGAAAACTACCCAGCATTCTTAGGGTTAAGGACAAGTTCGGTTGTGAAGAGTAAAGGGGCTGAGCAGTTACCTACTCCAACAAATTTGGATTTAACTCTATGTCGCTTGTGCGGCATCGAGACGAACGGCGTTGTGTTGAACCTCAGCGACAGATGATTTTGATAAGACCTGAGATAAATAGCTGCGGAAATGTCTATGTCTATTTATTTTTTCTAGAAGGCATCGAGTACGAAAGAGATAAAGCAGAGACTCTCACATGCGATGATTACTAAGGTTGGATACACGTCTTGCAAAATAACAGGAAAAGCATTCGGTCTGATGTGTTTTCGTGTGTTGCAGAAACTCGTTCTGGCTTTTACACGCTCGTCTCGCTAAGATAATTGAGTTCTTTTCATGCGAATAAGCTCTCCGCGGAAAAACATATGTTTTCGGCATCAGAAGTAATGAACGTTGATTTTATGTGGGATGATCGATAAATGTTTCTTCTATTGAAACTTGTTTTATACATTAAGCATCATGCGAATTCGCTTGTCATTAAAATGGAATGTCCTTTTTATACCTTTCTTGCTTAAATAATTACTTGAAACTTACTTATTTTACATCGATTGTGAAACAAGTTCTTACAACTTAGATTGAGCTCTCTCGATTCTTCTTCGGCTTAAATAATTCGTCAACCAAGCTATGTTTTTGATGGTATACATGTTTACTTGACGTTTTATGTTCAGAACATTGACTTGTTGACGGCAAATCACCAACGAAGCAAACGTACCAAATATCCAAGCCTTTACCATGGAAATGGGCATGCGTGTGTATCACATTAATTGAAATGAAATTTTCCAAAAAGGAAAAAAAGTTTAAATCGGATTTTGAGAGTACTCATTAGAATTGTCTTAACGAGGCGATTAAAACGAGTACCAACAATATAGGGTTTAGACAAAAATAAAGAAGTTAGCTTGGTGGGGGGGGGGGGGCTTCTTTCACACCTTCACACAACCTTTTATTCCAAAACCGAAGACCTATTTTCACCATACGAGCGATATTCGTCCAGGGAATGGGATATGATATGAATAAATCATGTCAAGTAAATTTCATCAGACGTCGGAAAGAGTTGTCAGTCTAGCATCTCAATTCCATCTTCGACCCGCCGCTGATGTATGGATCCTTTGAGTCATTTCGAACTCATCCATCATACATAGATGATCCCGATAAGGTCACTGCACATGCGCATGTGCAAAGGCGTTGGACATTTATTCCTTTTTCCATCCATGTAATATTTATAAATATCACTCGTCAAAACGCTTTGCCGTTGGCACCATTCGATTCATCGAATGAGTACCAACAACATAGCGTTTTGACGGAGAGTTCAAGAGAATGAAAAGTAAATCGTTGAATTGTACACGTTTCATCTTGGACGCCGATCAATACACATGTCTAGTTCAGGCGAAACGGCAGACTTAGCCAAACAGCCGTGTGTGGAATGTTGTTCATACAAATTGGCGGCAACCCCATAAACAAGGGGGGGGGCTTGATTTATGAATCATCCCTTTTTATCGACTCACGATCTCGCCGGGACGATAAAGAGCTGGCTACAATGGAACGATTTTTAGCCTGTTGCCTTGGAAGCTACTCGTGAGCTAGCTGGGACCAAAATAAATTTGCTTCACAGTCCAATGATTTATATAGCCTGGTTCCCTGGAACCGATTTGTAAGCTAGCTGGAACCCAAACAAACTTGCTTCATAGAATAATGATTTCTCTGGCATTGTTTATGAACCCTACTCGTGAGCTAGCTGGAACCGAAACAAACTGGCTTCTCAGTCCAATGATTTCTTAAGCCTATTTCCCTGGAACCGACCCGTGAGCAAGCTTGGACCGAAACAAAATTACTTCACAGTGCAATGATTTCTTAAGCCTGTTTCCCTGGAACCGACCCGTGAGCACGTTGGGACCGAAACAAAATTACTTCACAGTCCAATGATTTATTACGTCTGGTTCCCTTGGAACCGATTCGTAAGCTAGCTTGGACTGAAACAAACTTGCTTCTAAGTCCAATAATATAAATGGCCTGTTTCCCTCAATCTGAACACATCGGGTTTATCCAATGAAAACACCTCTAAAATAATGGGGATGACGACATATTGTTTCCCGCGAAAATGACGTCACTTCACTTTCGTTTTAAAAATAGATCTTATATGTGAAATCTAAAAAGTCGTTAAATTTGATTGAGGAACTGACTATACATGTCACAACAACAATTTTGACATTTTAGTATAAGTTACTGATAAAAAATGATTTAAAAGGATGTCCAACACTTCCATACACATTGAACTACTTAATGTGTACGCTTAGAAAATGTGTTAATTGCCGGATGCCGATTTACCCGAAAAATTGTAACCCTACACTTATATCCGAGGTGTATTTCACAGCTCACGGAAATACCCGAGTAGTTCCGATTGCTGTTTCCCTGGAACCGACCCGTGATCTTGCTGCTTCACAGTCCAGTTATCTATTTAGCCTGTTTTCCTGGAACTGATTCATGAGTAAGCTGGGACCGAAACAAAATTGCTTCACAGTTGAATGATATCTTTGGCCTGGTTCCCTGATGCCAATGTGCAAGTTGTCAATAAAGAACCTATTGCGGAGGTTGCCGTCTTGCATTTTGCACACAACTAAGATTGATCTTCCTTATACCATAGACACACAATTAATAGTTCCCTGGCTTCGAACGGCGAACTTGTAAGGATGGTTAGCACACAGCCAAATTTGGCTTTACCACTACGGATATCATGAATAGTTTTCAAAATTGGTTTCGGATGATATTTTTGAGTGGACGAGTAACAACTATGAGTCATTTATTTTATCTTTCTTAGTGCTGGACAGCGCACAATCAATTAAGCTTCGATGGAAGGTTTCAAACATGGTTTCAGAGAACTTTTTTTTCGAATGAACTAGTTACACGATAAGTTAATTCTCTCCACTATGTCATCTGTAAAAGAAAAATCATAAAAATCTCGGACCTTTTTGCCAAGGGTAAACGTACGTGTACCGAATAACATTCACTGAACAAATGTGATATATGCATCATTGGGATGCCAGATAACCATGGCAACCGAAATGATAGCAATTACCAAATATTTCAGGACATCTATAGGTCAGTATGAAGTGGTATGTTTGGTAGATATACTTACATGTCAGGCCACCAGGGAGTAATCGCCTAGCGGTGGTAATGACGCTATACCCATTTCCATTTCCATTTGATCACAGTTTTCCTAAGGGCTGATGCAGACGGCTTTTGAAATCGTTGTTGGAAAGAAGAAATTGCTCCCTATGGAGCAATTTCTTCTTTTTCCAACAATTGGGAGCAATTTCTCCTTTTTCCAACAACGATTTCAATCATTCAAGATGAGTCTTATTCCTACAGTATTTAGAGGGACTTTATAAGCTCTTAGCTTCCGTTCCGGTTCGTTTCATTAAAGTGTTTGCAATGTTTTATAATCGTAATTCTTTCTCGAATATGATACGTTTAAACTGCAGTTTTTTTCACACCATAAATGTCTGTTAACCATTTTAAATGAGGACACTGTATAACCGGCTGTTCGGTTAAGACATATGATGACATATGATAAAATACTGAGCTCTAATTCTATCCTCTTATGAGAAATATGTATTTGTGTATTACGCTTTCCAACCAGTTAACATTCCGGCCAAGCTTCGAGGCGTAACCAAAGCGTTTGTCTCATTAATTACCACGCGAATAAACCTAGGCATTTATACCGTATAAAAAGACTGGTCCGCCGCGATACTTTGTTGAGTGACGGGGATTCAGGATTGGCCATCCCGGGTTTAAAGGAACCAACTCAGAGGTTTGTGGTCTAGAAGTAATAAAGTTTAAATAGTTGATGTTTACTAGTATTGTTACTTACCTAAAGACCATTTTTTGCACTTTCTTTTGCTGAAACCCCGTGGATTCGTTAAATTGTGTGAAGTGAGCCTTTGCGTCTAACAGCGATTCCTTGGAAAAGCCCGTTTATGAATAAGAGCAGGAACTCATTAATATACTTTGCTTAAGTCACGTGACATGAACTGTGAACTATTTGCAGACCTGTGTAACTATGGTTTCTAAAAATAGCACTGTTTATTCTAAATTTAGCTATTTGTTGAAGTAATAAAACCTGTTTAAACGGCTTGCAATTAAAGCAATACAAACGACCCTTTTCTTTTCTCTACGGTTATGCACAGGCTGTATTTGTAGAAGATAATCTATTTTAGAAAGTTAAAATCACAATATGTGAGCATGTCCTTTAAAACCCTGGTCGGAGCTAGTCATTTCACACTTAAGACTCTTCCGGCTTGTCATTAAGTAATACCCTTATTTAAATACGTACTGAAGTATCTATTTCATTCTGACTGTCGTGTAGCTGTGAACTCGTCCTTTTTGGTTTAAGTCATTAACCCAAGCGCACTCGCGGAGTATTTCCACAACCTTCCTGTATTTATAATGGAATATCTTCTTTCGTTCTTATGTAGGTTGTTTAATAAATTCTTAAACTTTTTTACTGACCACCGTCGATTCAGATCGGTCCTGCGTGGCCCAGTGGTTAAGGTTGCGGACTAAGAACTCGGAGTCCCGTGTCCGAGCCCCAACGATACCTCTGTTCTCGTGAGGGTGGCTTTTGGCACGTCCCTTCAGAGCCCTAGCCCAGTACTGGGTGATCCAGAAAAGCCGTTATAGATCTGAAAAGATATTGAACGTTTAATGGCGTTTAACACTATAATACAGTGAGTTCTCGTTAATCCGAACACGTCCGTTCCCAACAAAATGTCCGGATTAACGAAATCGGACTAACGAAGTAGCGCATGTTTTTAAACATATTAAGACATAAACGGTCTGTATGCACGTGTATACTTATAACACTTTAGCAAACGCCAAATTGTCGACCGTCCCAAGCATAATCTTCAGATATGGCAGAAAACATTGTGGGAAAAGGAGAAATTGCTCGTCACGAGCAATTTCTCCTTTTCCCGCAATGTTTTCAAAATGTGTCTGCAACAAACTGGTCAAATAATTCCGTTCCCTTACAATTTCGTTCGGATTGCGAGACATTCGGATAATCGGGTTCCGGATAAACAAGGGTTCACTGTAGTTACATACAAACCGTCAATTCAGTATCCTGGTTACATAATTAGCACGTACACTGGATGTGGATCAGTGATAAGACAGAAAGCTAAAAATTACCCTTTAACACACTGGATCCGACTTAATGTACTTGTTGTCTCCAAATGAAGCACCAATCAATGACTGCGAACTTGCCCTGTATAACCGATAAAAAGCTGAAAGGCTGACAATTACCTTCAATTTAACCATTGAAGTGCTGGAACCGAATTCATTCTTATGCGAACAGGTCAGATGCAAGACAGCCGCCAAGTAAATTGACGACTGGCCCGTGATCTAACCTGTCTGCTACTCTGAATATTTTTCCTCGACAAAATTAAGCAGATATTTAACGCTTTTGGGAAGCAGAGACCACAAAAATCTTAAAAAGATAAAACATAACCCAGCATTCTAAGGCTTTAACGTAGATGGATAATAGTTATGTATCGAACGAGTATGATTTAATAACTTATTTCGGTCAGTTGTGTATCCCCATACATGTATATTATACAGGTATTGGTTGTTTCGTGGGAATGACCTTTGGCAAGTCACTTCAAAGCCCTGACCAGAGACATAGATAACAGAGATTGGCAACTCCTTCTTTACCTATAGCCGGTTTCTGCGATATCTCGCATGACGCGTTATTTAGCGAGACCTTTCGAGATCTGTCTATCGACGCAATTTTCAACTAAACGCGAAAAAGGCAACACAAATTTAAGCGTGTTTTAAGTCATAATTAAATTATTTTCTTACCAAATTTACTATATTGTTATTGTAAGAAAGTTTCTTCATCCAACAAGACCGATCAGCAAGCGATTATCAAAGAAATAAACATGGCAAACTGCGACAAACTTGATTAAATTGTTTGCAATTTCGTGGTTGGGTGCGATAAACGTGATAATTGAGTAGTTTTAGATTCAAACTGTTCTAAAGGAGGGTTTTTCAAACATTTCCAATTCAAGTCCATTTTAAAGAAAGGGTTTGTTTTTCTACATTTCCAAATTTTCAGTTTGATATTCCTTGTCATTTAGAAGTTATTACGTACTGAATATGTCCATTTTACGACCATAATGAGTTAAACCATCTTGATTTACAAGCAAAAATTAACAAAGTTGTGCACAGTAAAACTAAAATACCATGAACTGGATCATATCATACTTGACATTTTCCTGAAGTGTTATTTTTGATTTATGGTTGCCCGCATTTTTAAAGTAATCTTCGCTTCCATAACGAAGTTATATCAGGTTTACTGAACCACGCACGCATGATCATGATTTCGGCCATTTTATTTTCAATCAAAATATTTCATACTTGTACAAAGTAAAATGTTTTAACAGAGGATTATTCAAACATTTCTGATTTATGTCCACTTTAATGGGATAATATGATTTTGTTGATTTCCAAATTTTCAGTCTGATATTCTTTGTCATTTAGAAGTTATTGCGTACTAAATATGTCCCATTTTACTACCTTAATGAGTTCAGCCATCTTGATTTCCAACCAAAAATTAACAAAGTTGTAGCAAGTAAAACTAAAAAACTATGCACTGGATCATATCATACTTGACATTTTCCTGAAGTGTTATTTTTGATTTATGGTTGCCCGCATTTTTAAAGTAATCTTCGCTTCCATAACGAAGTTATATCAGGTTTACTGAACCACGCACGCATGATCATGATTTCGGCCATTTTATTTTCAATCAAAATATTTCATACTTGTACAAAGTAAAATGTTTTAACAGAGGATTATTCAAACATTTCTGATTTATGTCCACTTTAATGGGATAATATGATTTCGTTGATTTCCAAATTTTCAGTCTGATATTCTTTGTCATTTAGAAGTTATTGCGTACTAAATATGTCTCATTTACTACCTTAATGAGTTCAGCCATCTTGATTTCCAACCAAAATATAACATAGTTGTGCACAGTAAAACTAAAAAACTATGCACTGGTTCATATCATACTTGACATTTTCCTGAAGTGTTATTTTTGTTTTATACTTACCCGCTTTTTTATGGTGATTGTCGTGTTTATAACGAAGTTATACCAGGTTTACTTTACCAATCAAGCATATTCATGATTTCGGCCATTTTATTTTCAATCAAAATCTTTCATTTTTGCATCAATTAAAACTTAAATTGTGTGACTTGGGTTTTATCAAACGTGTTATTACTGAAAACGTCTGAATGAGTTTGAATTGATCCCGTATTAAATGCTGACAAAGTTCTATAGTTTCCCGTATTTTCAAAGTGACATTCCTATATAAGAAGGAGAAAATCCATTCAATTAATAGACAAAAGAATGGATAGATCTTCTTAATCAGAAACACCACGATATATCCTTTTTCGTCATACTTCTTAATTCCGATCGCTTGCAAATATGTCATTTAAAGAACGAAGGGTGATAGAGTCAATCACGGAAGTGGACAATACAGGCTATGATTGTAAATTGCCACCCCATAATATATGTGGTTTGATGTCATAAAACCTTTTGATGCTAGGGCGATTACACAAGAAGTGTGTGGCGCTAACCCTGTGTCCACTCTCTGACACCTCATTCAAATTTAATGACCTAAAGCTCCCGAAAACAAAATAGGGAGGATTTGTTCTGTTTTAAGCGTCTGTCTGGGTTTAAAGTAGTGTGCTTTGACTTAATTTCTCGTTCAGAAATGATAATAAAAACGAAGGTGCAAGACACACTATTTGCTTTAGCTTAACATTCAAAAAGCTCACATTTCTTTTTTTCTAAAATCATTTCGGTCAGCAGCATGATAAGACCAGACCATTACGTGTTTAAAAATAATTATGTACTTATTGATTTGCAATCAATATTAGAGGAATCTGCGGTAAAAGGAGTATTCGAAACTTTGCACGTCAGTTTTTTCTTACGTGTCCTTTCGTTTACTAAAACCGCTTTTACAAAAATTCTCATCACATGCATTTTAACATCATAAAATACTTTTAATTTTCTAAAATTGAAACATTTGGCTTGAAATAATGTCATGATGAAAAACGTGTTTTGTTTTGACAAAATTTGCACTGTAAACATTTTACGACACAAAATAAATGAAATGAAGTTAGAAAGCAATCTTTTAATATTAACGAAAACTATCATGTCTTAGTGGAAAGTTCATGCTTTGGTTATTAACTGCAACTAAATTGATCACTTGATTTACTACAAAATGTTATTTAAACCTTTGCTTGAAAGACATGGTCGTTATAAGTACAATTGCATGGTAATCAAGCCTGTCATTGAAAAAGAAGGCCTACTGTAACTTTTTGTTTTGTTTTTAACGTAAAATCAATTTAATAAAATGAAAATGAAACAAAATGTCCAGAAGTTGTTTCAGATAACCAATCAGATAACCAAAACATAGCTATTTTACTGTAATAAAGAAGTATCAATTTCGCTTGACATCTCCCGTGGCAACGGATAAACAGGTATGCACTTTCCTTATCTCGCAGAACCTCGCGACACGCGAGAGTTTGGCGATAATTCCGGAGTTGCCAATCTCTGTTATCTATGTCTCTGCCCTGACATAGTACTGGTGGATACAGAAAAGCTGTTACATAATTGAAAAATTCTTGATACGACGTCAAACGCCATTTAAAGAAACAAGCATGGGCAGGGATTCCTCTGTGTTCGTATCTCTGGACATCTTCGATCAACTTCTGTTTATACGGTTGTTGTTATTTTCTGCTAATCAGTCCCTCTGTACAAATACAGCTGTTTTATTTTCGAATTTCGAATTTATGTTTTAATGTGATAAATAATATCTGGCTACCGGATAAAGGTGCTGTGCATAACGGATCTTTTAAACCCCCAAAAAATGTTGATTAGAAACTGATCGGCACACTGTGTAGAGATTCTGTTGGTTTTTTTTTTTTTTTTTTTTTCAGATTTCGTTGTTTTGTACATATATAGTTTTTTTTATATAACCGTTTTGTTCAAGAAGCCTTATTTCTGTATTTCGCGGTTTTGAATGCACAACTTCTCTCCCGAATGGCACCTTTTTGTACATGCATCTCATTATCGTGGACTTTACTGTTTAATATAAACAGCTCGCTTTCTCGATTTCACTGTTTTGTACAGGCAAACTTCTCCTGTCCCGTTTTATCGTTTTGTACAAGCAGCTTGAATGCTGGATTTTACCGTTTTTGTGCAAGTTGCTTAAATTCAAGATTCGACTGTTTTGTATAAGCAGATTGCATTCCGGGTTTACATGTTTACCTTTTTTACAGATAAAACTTGTTTCCTGAATTTCATTGTTGTGATTCCTAGATTACACTATTTTTTTTGCATTCCCGGAATGGCTGTTTTGTACGCACATATTCTTTCCTAGAATTTGCCTATTTTGTTAAAGCAAAAGAAAAAGCATATCTCCCAGATTTTACCATAAACGCAATCGGTTTATTTTCCTTTATTGACCTATCGACAAAGCGCCTCATTATGAAAATCTTGTAAAGTTAAACAATTAAAGTGCATTTAAGACTCCAACAAACAAATGCATGTTTGCGGAGAGACAGGAGACAGGATTTTTGTCGATTGATCAATTATGCGTGTTTTATACGCATCTTATTTCCTGGAATTTGGCGTTTTGTATAAACCATGTGTTTCCATTACTTCATGGGTGTATATCGGCAAAAAGGACTTGGTTTAAGGTTATTATGTCATTGTACATTCCACTGGTTTCCTGTGTACGATATTGATGCGCATATTATACTGGCTCCCAGGATACAAGCTGTTTATTATGCGCTGGTTTCCCGGGTTTCATTAACTCGGATGATCCAAGCTGTAACTGCGTGAGAATGAAATATCTACGTCTGGACCATTCGGACAAGGGTTTCATCGGTATTCACAGAGCCAAATACACCATGGTTCCCGGCTCTCAACGGTTTGTGCATTGTCTGGTTTCCTGTATAGTATCGACGTGGACCGTATCACATTGGTTACAGGGTACCGTTTTACTGAACAACTTAAAAGATTTGCCTAAGTCGAAACTGATAAATAATATAAACATGGATTCTATCTTTAAAGCAATTCCAACAATAGGTTGCTATGCAATATTACTCAGCCCATAATTGAAATAAGAGGGACTATTGTTTTAACCCGTTACCAATCAATAACGAAAATTGACCATCTTGCTGCAGACGACTCTGAAAAACATTGTGGAAAAAGGAGAAATTGCTCTTAACCAGCAATTTCTCCTTTTCCCACAATGTTTTCTGCCCTATCAGAAGATTATCAGAAGATTATTTTTCAATTTCATCATTTTTTTAAATGTCGTCTGCAAACTCTTTCAATTTGGGACAGTCGAACATTTGGTGTTTGGTAAAGGGTTAAAGTTACCCAAATTCACAGCATAAAATGTTTGATAAAACGGTACCCAGCACACTAGCTGTTTACACGACGCAGAATTCCCGGGTTTCAGCTTTCCATACACGACTTGGACGTTTGCCAGACGAGGGGCAATCGCAATTACGGGAGATATCGAGTTATTCACAGAAGCCAGAATATTTGGCATCCCACTGATTTTTCCTCTGACATTACCGTATTCCACTTCTGGGAGATTCATCATAAAGGCAGAAGCGCGTGAAAAAAATTGTGCTCCTTCGACATTTTTCGGCAACTTCGTCATGTAGAGGTCGGGATTAGCATTGTCAATTTACAAAGCATAATCAGGAACGATTAATTTCATCTGGGGCCCGTTTCACTAAGCTGCGTAACTTTACAATTTCTTGCGTAGGTTGCTTTGTGAAACGGGCCCCGGCACTCTATTGTGTGTCATTTACACTGTAAAAGAAACCCGGTTTTGTTCAGTGCTTTCCTGTTGAAGTTTTCCGTTCTCAATCGACCTTGTGTAAAGGTCTTGGGTTTGAAATATTCGTAGCAGCTTTTTTTGGTTCGACCTTAACGAGAAGTTAACCCTAAGAATGTTCGGTTATTATCTAAAAAACGAGTTTTGTGTCGTCTGATTTTCAAAACCTAAAATATCTGTTACTTCATTTTTATTGAGGAAAGATAGTCATAGAAGCAAACAGGTTAGATCACAGGTCAGCCGCAAATTTACTTGGCGGCTGGCCTGGACCTTACCTGTTTACATAGGCATGAAGGTCGTTCCAGCATTAGAAGGGTTAATGTATTTCCTAGATATGAAAGCTTGAGGCTTACTGAAAACCCCAGCAAATGGCAACACTCAATAACGATATATACAAAGGTCACAGGAAGGAGGCGAATTGTAGACTTTATAATTCATGATTCGGTCCATCCTATCTTGTTGACTTTAACCTTGATATTGCTGGACCGACTTCATGGTTATGCAAACAAGTTAGATCCAGGCCAGCCGGCAATTAAAGTTGCGTCTGACCTGTGATCTAACCTGTTTGCTATTCTGAGTATCTTCAACAAAATTAAGCAGATATGGTTTTGGAAAGCACAACAAATCTATTTTTAGAAGATTACCCAGCATTCTTATGGTTAACGGGTACACGAATTAAAGTAAGTTCCCAACGGGATATTTCTTTTAAATGAAACCATTTAAAGAGCGTGTTTGTACAGTATGGGGGAATTAGTAGAAACATGTAAAGCCTTTCTTTCGCTTATCTACTCTTAAATTGTTAAAGTTCTGGAATGATTGACAATTAACTTTAAAGAACTTAAATTCCCTTTTACAGAGGAACTGAAACGGTAACACATTCCCATGATGCTTTTAACAGAGTGAATATGATAAGGTTTCTTTACAATAAGCCATAAAACAAGCTCAGCCTAAAAACGTTGGGAAACAATGAAACCCGAGAAATTCTCCATTTTTGAATGTTCATGATGGGAATATTGGATACATTCACAATATTTTTATGCGTTTCACATGATTCTTTTAACCAGGTGATCGCCATTCGTTAATCCTAGCAATTATTGCAATTTTAGATGTTACTCGAATGTAAACAATGAAGTTAAATTTCTGAGTACAAACTTTGTGAAAATAGCACTTTGAAAAATAGATATCAAATAGTGCAGGCCTTATATTGCCATGATTATGTAGCGTTTGGCTATGTTTCAAAATATTCCATTATAATTTATAACTCATTTTACCCAGTTTTGCAGTTTTTCTGAGCGCTAGTATGTTTCTAACAGTCCAATTAGTAAAGAATAACAGTTAGTGCATTTTACAATGTCGTTGTCAGTTAATCATGCTCTATAAGGTCGTGTAGCAGAAATATATGCTAATTTCATGGGCAGTCTGTTGGACAATCGATTGACTCTTCCCGCAAAGGGTCTCTATCCCAAACGGCTAACTGTTGTCAGATCGACCAAAACTGAAAGGTTTGCAGACGACAGATCAATATTAAAGGTGCCTGTTCATTTAATGCTTTACCAAACGCAAAAGATTCGATTATCCTAATTCGAAAGAGTTTGCAGACGACATGAAAGTGAAGAATGGTCGTTCGATAGGGAAGAAAACATTGTGGGAAAAGGAGAAATTGCTCGTTAAGAGCAATTTCTCCTTTTCCCACAATGTTTTCAAGAGTCCCACAACGTTTTCAAGAGTAATCTGCAACAAACTGGTCAAATATCGTTATTGTTTGGTAATTTGTAAAACATGATTTCCTAAACCCTTATAAAACCGACTTCATGCTTTTGAAAACAGATCAGAACCAAAAAGTTGTTAACCTGTTTGCTGCATTTAGTATCTTCCTCATCAAAATCAAGCAGATAGGTTTTTTGAAAGCAGACGACACAAAGATCTATTTTTAGAAAATTACCAAGCATTGTAAGGGTCAAAACTGCTTACACCAATTTTCTTGGTGGCTGGCCTGGATCTAACCTATTTGCATAGGCATAAAGCTGTTCCAGCACTATAAGGGTTATTTATTTCACATAAGGCACCTGTGCGCAAATGGAGATGACGTGTATAAATTCCTTCAACAATTTTGGCCTAAGGCATTTCGAAATAGAAACACAACATTGTGTATTTGATGCTTATATTCATCTGTATATATGATTAAATGAGGAAAAAATAGTCACATTGTTCATTGGTGTGAAATTAGACATGTACTGTTCAGCAGAACAAAACAAAACAGAATATAGTTATTTTAACAAGCAAATTGGCGGCTGGCATGTGATCTAACCTGTTTGCTACTTAGTATCTTTCCTCGCCAAATTTATGCAGATATTAAAGGTTTGGGAAAGCACAAAAATATTTTTAGGAAATTACCCAGCATTTTAAGGGTGGCCTATTTCATGTACAAATGGTTTTACAGTTTGCTTATAATTATTTAGTTTTTTCCTGGGGTAAAAACAGTTTAGTAACAAAGGACATGTATCTGTTTCATGTACTATAAAAATGGGTCTTTTGATCAATGGAAATTTAATCCCTTGTTAATGAATCCATCCTGGTCTAGCGGTTAGATTTCATGGCCCCTCTGTGCATGGGTTAAAACCCTGGTGTCTGCATTTATTTTGTAACGAGAGGCAGTCTCCCGACTGAAGATGGTCGATAATTCTATCTGGATTGACCATCTCTTATAAGCAGTTGGGTAGGGTATAAGGTGTTCCTTCGTCATTAATAGTCGGATTCGCAAATGAACTGAAATAATGTTGCGCGATGTTAAACTGTTGAAAACGTTTAAAGACCACGGTTTTGCCCATTGTGTCACATTGACATAAAGAGTGGTGGCTTTTCCGTTTCTTTTCTTTTTTCCTATTCGAATTTCGTAGTTTTATCGCTAATTTGCAGCTTTTGTTGTGTAATATAAACATTCGACCCGAGAGGTTAATATCTTAAATAGACATATACATAGACATATTTATTCGTTGTTCAAAGTCACTCTCGATGACTTCTTCCTGGATATTAAACCAGTACTCGCGCCGATTTGTGGGTTAGTCCCGGCAATTTTCGCCTCGCCTAACGGGGATTCGAACGCAGGACCTCGGTACAAGAGGCCGACATTCTATCTGTACACCACTGTCGCCACATTTAAAGCATGTATAGATCCATAGTGCAGCATACTTATAAAAGAGAGATAATAACAACAATGGGCATTTCTTTCCTTATCTTTAAACATTCCAGGAGAAAAAGATACCTATCAAATCCTATACTCGTTGATTTTTTTTCCGTTTTGTTTTCGAATACTTCAGAGTTATATTGCCTGCCTCCTTTTTAGCTCACCTGAGCACAAAGTGCTCAAGGTGAGCTTTTATGATCGCCGAATGTCTGTCGTCCGTCGTGCGTCGTCCGTCGTCCACCGTCAACAATTTCTTTAAACATCTTCTCCTCCTTAAACATTGAGCCAATCTTAACCAAACTTCACAGGCTACGTTGAACTTTGAACGCGTTTTTTGTTTTCACTATATACATGAACTTTACAAACATCTTTTTTTCCAAACCTCTGGGCCAATTTGAATGAGATTTCATGTGAAGCATCCCTAGTTGGAGGGGAGAAAGATTTGTCAAAAGAAAATTAGTCATGTGACCAAAATCTCTGCCATGCCCATATTCGGTAAAAACCATAAAAAAAATCTTCTTGTCACAAACTACTGGTCAGATTTCAAAACTATTTCACAGGAATGTTCTTTGGGGGCCCTTTTATAAAGATTGTTGATATTTCTTTTAGATATCTTGAAAAACATGGCCACCAGGGTGCGCTGAGCTTTGAAAGTGTTTTTGCTTTCACTATATGCAAGAATGGTAGAATTTTAAACAAAATACATCAATATCAATTTGGATGTCTAAATATGCCAAAATGATAACCACAAAATGGCAACAATAGATCATACTGGACAAAAGTGCAGGCTGATCTAAAGTTTCTGCATTGTAAAAATTATGGGGGTCAATGCATAGAAGCACAAGAAACTCTGTGTAAAGTGTAAAAGCAATGTTTCTAACTATTCTTCAAATAGGTAGAAATCTCAGGTGAGCGGTTCTAGGGCCATTATGGCCCTCTTGTTAGGGTTTAATATGTACATGCGGTTAACCCTTTCCCAAACTCCAAATTTTCGACTTTCCAAAATTGAAAGGGTTTGCAGACGACATTTTAAAATGTGATGAAATTGGAAAATGATCTTCTGATAGGCTCGTTAAGATCAATTTCTCCTTTTCCCACAATGTTTTCCAGAATCGTCTGCAACAAATTAGTCAAATCTCGTCACTGTTAACCCATTACCAAACAATAAAGACATTTAACCACTTTATTGCAGACGACTCTGGAAAACATTGTGGAAAAAGGGAAAATTGCTTGTGACGAGTAATTTTTCCTTTTTTTACATTGTTTTCTCCTCTATCCGAAGATTATTTTCCCATTTCATCAAATTTTATAATGTAGTCTGCAAACTCTTTCAAATTGGGGCAGTCGAATTTTGATGTTTGGTATAGGGTTAATAGGGCCTTGTTAGTGGCACATGTTAATGCATCACTATAACTTTCATTCCTTTTAGGAGGCCCACATTCTAATCATGCAGTCTGTTTATCATAAAGAAAAGAGATTTCCCCGTTTCTAGTTCTTCGACAATTCACACACTTCCTTCAGTGTTATATCATCACCTTGAAGTTTTCCTCGATCAGAAGGTTAATGCGATCGTAATAAAAACTGGTTTGTAGAGAGGACTTTCCTTCAAGGGAATCGTCTTTCTTTCCTTACTCTTAGAAGCACTTAATATAGATTAGTGCTTCCTCGTCTGGCTTGCTTTTTTTCATAAAAAACAACGATATGTACTCTATCGTACTTGTAGTCATCCTGGTTCGACTGTTTACAAAGGATTCTGTAAATAAAGCATTTACATCGCGTCAACATTATTTCGCGTTTTGTTGCGATATCCGACTCAAAGTGATGGAGGAAGACCTTAAACTTGATTGCCGTTAACGGATGTTAAAGCCGGGAAGAGCTATCGGCATTCCGTACGTCAGTCGGGAGAATGCATCCCAATTAATACCGAACGGGCATCGCAACATAACTGAAATACTGTTGACGCGATGTAAAACCCATGCACATTAATACATATCGGCTAACAAACAAGTAGTTTTCCAAGTTATTGCTTTTTTACCGATTCTCTGTAGTTCAAACATTCCCCGTTCTTTACAGATTAAATCAAAGCGCTGATAGCGCTGAAGGACTAAGGTGAGTTTAATGCAAGATGGTTGAGGATGCATTTGAAAAATTCTTTGGGCAACATCTCGAGGGAACCAGCTACTCCTTTTACCACCATTACTATAATTATTAATTCTGTGAACAGAGACTGAACGATAGTCTATTTTCCGAACATCGGGACAATTTACGATTTCCCATGAGGCAACAGTTATAATTATATAGAGCAAAACAAAGCGAGTAAATCCGGACTACATTCCTAGTTCCAAGAAGGTATTAGTCCGCACAGTGAAGGCGGATGTTTAATGAGTTATTTGGGTCAGACCGCTGTTTGTGTATCGATAAAGTACCGTCCCTCAAAAATTGGTATGTAACTTCAATGGACTAAGGCGCTGACGCGACCTTAGTTCCAAAACAAACTGAAATCGTTTTACCAGTATAGTCTTTATTAACTGATGTCGTTGCCCTAGCTATGCTGATTTCCCAATTTTCATAATTTCATCGTTTAGCGGATTCATAGCTTTACAAAGAGCCTGTCGTAGTTTTCCTAGTATATTTTCGTTTTCCAATTTTCCATATTTCCATCGTTCCACGTTCTTTACCGATAGACAAACAAGTTGGCATAGTTTCCCCATTATTTTTGTTTGACAAATTTTAGATATGTTCTCGATATTTCCACCATTCGACGTTCTTTGACCCTAATAGTGCTGGAACCGACTTCATGCTTATGCAAACAGGTTAGATCAAGACCTGCCACCAAGTAAATTGGCGGATGGCCTGTGATCCAACATGTTTGCTACTCTGAGTATCTTTCCTCACCAAAATTAAGCAGATATTTAAGGTTTTGAAAGCAGACGACACAAAAATCTATTTTTAGAAATTACCCAGCATTCTAAGGGTTTAAAATTGAGTAACAAAACGGCATATTTTCCTCCAATACATTTTAGCCAAATTTTCCATATTTCCATCCTTTCCTTGCAGCGCTCCTGGTGTCCCAGGATGTGGTATCCCAGGATCAGCCGCCCAAATGTGTCATAGAAATGATGGCCAAGCCGGGATACGTGGAATGTTTAAAAGGGTTCACGGACTTCCTACAGAACGAAGCCGGGGCTGGAGCCGGGGACCCGTCCAATGGAGGAGAAAACACCATGAAACTTCTCTGCACGTAAGTTTATCTCTCTTTGTCTTTTTATAGACTAGACTAGAATAGAAATAGAGAATAGATGGTTGGTGTCGTGAATCGGAAATGTTATCGGGCAAGGCTTAGAAATATCCGGTGAGCCGAAGGCGAAACGGATAATAATCGGAAACGAGCCCGATAACTTTTCCCATTCAAAGACACGAACTTTCTATTCTATTTATCCTGTTACCTTTATGTATTCTTTCGAACAAACAAGATGTAAATACAACACATGAAAAAAGGAAAAAGAAAAGTAGAGAATGGTGTAAACATGAGGTCATGTCGTTCTTATGACGTCATGATTCGTCACGTACATGTGTTATATGTGCCGAATATCACAAATGTTAAACGGCACCGAGTTATCGGTTCCATATGACACTAGTGACAGGATAAACGTTTATTTGTGGACAAAGGCCTTTTGCTTTTGCCTATAATACAATATATAACATATAATTATATAAACAAGTTGATGTGTTGAAAGTAATAATCTAACACATAATTTTGATGGGTTGTTCAATGTTCTTATAAAACATTTAATCTTTATCTATATATTTTAAAGTTGTATTTTAACCATTAGAATTCTGGGTAATTTTCTTAAAACGATTACTGTGTTTTTGCTTTCTAAAAACCTAAATTATCTGATTAGTTTTGATGAAGAAAGATACCCAGAGTTGCAAGCAGGTTAGATGACGTGCAAGCCGCCAATTTATGGTCAGGTTAGAGTAGAATACCCATAAACCGCCATTTTGAAACCCAATCGTTCGTCGGGTTACTTCGGTAGTGTCCGGTATACGTCGGTCGGGTTTGGAACTATACGGAGAAGAACGAATAGCTTCGGACTTAATCTATGTTTAGCGAGAACGACCGAAGTTATCCGACGAAATAATGAGTTTCAAAATGGTGGATTATGGGTAGTTTACCTAAAATACGTCGTCTTCCATCAACGAAGAGTCGTGCATCGCTATATGTAACTGAACAATTGTTGACGCGATGTTAAAGACTTTAGAGCAAAAACAAAGATCGTGTTAGGGAAAGCATTCAGATGCTTAATATGCGTATTGTACTCATACGGTCAGGAACTACTTTTTCTTATTTCTTTTTCTTTCTTCTTTTCTCTTCTTCTTCTTTCTTCTCCTTTCTTCTCCTTCTTCTTTCTTCTTCTTTCTTTTCTTTTCTCCTTTTTCTTCCCTTTTCTTCTTTTTTTTCCTTCTTCTTATTCTTCTTTCTTCTTCTTTTCTCTTCTTCTTTCTTCCTCTTTCTTCTCCTTTCTTCTCCTTCTTCCCTTTTCTTCTCTTTTTTTCTTCTTCTTATTCTTCTTTCTTCTTCTCTCTTCTTCTTTCTTCTTCTTTCATCTTCTTCTTCTTTCTTCTTCTTTCTTCTTTCTTCTTCTTTCTTCTTCTCTCTTCTTCTCTCTTCTTCATTCTTCTTTCTTTTTCTTCTTTCTTCTCTCTTCTTCTCTCTTCTTCTTTGGTCTTCTTCTTTTTTTTGATACGGTACGCTTACACGAGTATCATATAATTAATGTGTTAATAAGAGCAGGCTAAATATGTAAATGTTACATTGCCTCAGGGCTAGGAGTCGTCAAAACGTCAAAATCCTACCATTCATGATTAACATACATACGTATACATGGAATGTAAAGCGGAACCTACTGTTCACCAAACGAAAACTCATAAACTTGCCCGAACTAAATTGGTATTTAGCCTACTTGGAACCCCTTCTTTTCACTGGAGAAACTTCCAATGAGTGTTGGCAAAAGGAATAAATTGTTCAATTGAGCATTTCTTCTTTAACCAACATTCCGAAACATCGACAGTTACAACTTGAATTATATCTTTCTTTCAATTTCTGAACACTAGAAATGGACGTTGAATGAGTATTCTAACCCGCATAGTGCTGGAACCCACTTCATGCTTATGCAAACAGGTTAGATCAAGGCCAGTCGCCAATTAAATTGGCGTCTGGCCTGTGATCTAACCTGTTTGCTACTCTGAATATCTTTCCTCATCAAAATTAAGAATATTAAAATTTCAATCTATGAGCTAGTCCTTTGTATACACCTTTTTACCTTGTCCCATGTAAACTATCAACATGTTTACTTCAGTGTTTTATGTACATACCTTTACGGCCTCTTCAAGGTTGCGGATTTGATACACGGCCGACTCATTTCAAAGATCAACAACAACGGCAGACATGACTTCCTACCAGTCCAGAGTTTTCGAATGGTTAATGTGTGGGTTGTACTTTGAGGTCACGGGTTTGAGCTCCGCTAATTCCACTAGATGCATGGCTTAAGAACTCAGGGGTCCCAGTTTCGGGCCACAGCGGTTCCTCTGGTTTTGTGGCAGTGTCTTGACATGACCTTTCAGAACACTAGTCAATGACCTGTGAATCTAGGAAGCATGTAACAGAACTTAGAATTGTTGATACGGCATTAAACACCATACGAACAAACAGGAGGACAGTGGTCCCGGGGTAAAATAGTTGTCTGATGTTTATGAAACATTGACAAACACATTTCTACATGGCTTGCCACAGCACAAGGTTACCTGGGTTCTTGACCTACCTACATACTTATTTACGCGGAGATGATATGAGGTAGGATTGGGGGGTCGTGACCCAGTACCGGTCTCTCGCGACTAGACATCAATTACCCCTTTGTACCGGATTGCTCGTCGCTTTACTGCCACCAATTTAGCTTTGTGGAATTTGTGATTGTCCAATTTGAGTCGAATAGCCCAATACCAAACAATAACAACATTTGACCATTTTGTTGCAGGCGACTCTGGAAAAACATTGTGGGAAAAGAAGAAATTGCTCTTAACGAGCAATTTCTCCTTTTCCCACAATGTTTCCTGCCCTAGCACAAAAAATGTTTTTCAAATTCACCACATTTTGAAATATCGTCTTAACGAGCAATTTTTCGTTTTCTAACAATGTTTTCTACCCTAGCACAAACATGTTTTTTTCAAATTCACCACATTTTGAAATATCGTCTTAACGAGCAATTTCTCCTTTTCCCACAATGTTTTCTGCCCTAGCACAAACACGTTTTGCACATTCATCACATTTTGAAATGTCGTCTGCAATGGTAATTCGCAAACCATTCGCAAACGTTTCCCTATTTGCACGCAAGGATGAACCCACACTTTGAGGGGTTTTATTGTTTGCGAAGAGGTAGCAACCCTTGTGTGAACGGTTGAAGGTCCGAAACCTGAATACAATGGGCATAATGTTATGTTTTACCTTAATAGCGTACTTGTTAACAGGTATGCGTGTATATCGTTACGATTAGGAAAGTAATTCTAAGGTCAGACGTTGATAATATTGCCAATAACTAGAAATGTTGAAAGAAGACGGCCTAAAAAATCAAACAAACATAAAACAAAACCAAATATAGACCGCTCTCTAAAATCAGTTTCATATTATTCAAGCTGGCAAGTCAACAACAACAATGTCGCAAACCTCGAATTGAAGCTTTATATCTAAATTAATCGAGGACAAACACTTTCAAATATTCCTCCATGTTTTATATTTCAGACCGGAAGGGCGCGCTGCCATGCAGTGCATGATGAAGTACGCTAAGGATTGTCCGGAGAGCATGTCACAGTCCGGCGGTATGGATTTCAGCGCCATCATGAATGAGAGCGGTCTCGAGGCTACTTGTAGCCTGCTGCAAGGTAGGGTTGACCTCTTACCACTATTGTGTTTTACAGCCTTTCGTAACGAACCGAATGTTTTCTTCCTGACCTAGTGTTTGACCATATACCACTACTGTGTTTTACCACCTTTCGTTACGAACCGTATGTTTCCTTCCTGACCTATTGGTTGACCATATACCACTACTGTGTTTTACCGCCTTTCGTTAAAAACTTTTACGGACCGTATGTTCCTGCTTGGCTTAGGGGTTGACCATATACCATTACTGTATTTTACCACCTTTCGTTGCGAACCGTATGTTTCATGCCTGACTTAGTGGTTGACCATATACCACTACTGTGTTTTACCACCTTTCGTTACGAACCGTATGTTTCATGCCTGACTTAGTGGTTGACCATATACCACTACTGTGTTTTACCACCTTTCGTTACGAACCGTATGTTTCCTGCCTGACTTAGTGGTTGACAATAAACCACTACTGTGTTTTACCACATTTCGTTACGAACCGTACGTTTCTTGCCTGACTTAGTGGTTGACCATATACCACTACTGTGTTTTACAACCTTTCGTAACGAACCGTATGTTTCATGCCTGACTTAGTGGTTGACCATATACCACTACTGTGTTTTACCACCTTTCGTTACGAACCGCATGTTTCCTTCCTGACTTAGTGTTTGACCATATACCACTACTGTGTTTTACCACCTTTCGTAACGAACCGTATGTTTCCTTCCTGACCTAGTGGTTGACCATAAACCACTACTGTGTTTTACCACCTTTCGTTACGAACCGTATGTTTCCTTCCTGACCTAGTGGTTGACCATATACCACTACTGTGTTTACCACATTTCGTTAAAAAGTTTTACGAACCGTATGTTTCTGCCTGGCTTAGGGGTTGACAATATACCACTACTGTGGTTAACCACCTTTCGTTACGAACCGTATGTTTCCTGCCTGACTTAGTGGTTGACCATATACCACTACTGTGGTTAACCACCTTTCGTTACGAACCGTATGTTTCATGCCTGGCTTAGGGGTTGACCATATACCACTACTGTGGTTAACCATCTTTCGTTACGAACCGTGTGTTTCCTGCCTGACCTAGTGGTTGACCATAAACCACTACTGTGTTTAACCACCTTTCGTTACGAACCGTGTGTTTCCTGCCTGACCTAGTGGTTGACCATAAACCACTACTGTGTTTAACCACCTTTCGTTACGAATTGTGTGTTCCCACCATGATCTAATGGGTGGAGTACAGAACGTTTAAAAAAAGGATTGCGGCGATGATAGCCCATTTTCGCATCGGTTCAAATCTCGATGGCGTCATTTGTATTTGCACGAGAATTAGTCTCCCTGACTGACTTGCAGAATGGCGATGGTTCTATCCGGCTGACCTGTCGAGGAAAAAAATGTTTTTGGTAATCCTCCATCATTTGAGTCGGACATCGCAGCGTAACTAAAATAATGTTATTATTATTATTATTATTATTATTATTATTATTATTATTATTAATTATTATTATTATTATTATTATTATTATTATTATTATAATGAATGTTATTTTTATTAAAATTATTATTATTTATTATTATTATTATTATTAATTATCATTATTATTATTTTTATTATAATTATTATTATTATAAATATTATAATTATTATAATTATTATTATTGATTATTATTATTATTATTATTATTATTATTATTATTATTATTATTATTATTATTATTATTATTAATTATCATTATTATTATTATTATTATTATTATTATTATTATTATTATTATTATTATTTATTATTATTATTATTATTATTATTATTATTATTATTATTATTATTATTATTTATATTATTATTATTATTATTATTATTATTATTATTATTATTATTATTATTATTATTATTATTATTATTATTATTATCATTATTATTATTGTTATTGTTATTTTTATTATAATTCTTATTGTTCTTAATCTTATTGTTATTATTATCATTATTATTATTATTATTTATTATTAATTATTATCATTATTATTAGACAAGATTCGTCATTAAAGATAAATAAAAAGATAAATGAAAGATGTCAAAAGGGTAAAAATGCGTTTTTCGCATTAACCGATCTAGGTATACGGTCGGACGCAATAAATCCGATCGCATCTATCAAACTATACAACCAAATGATTATTCCTACAGTCCTTTATGGTTGTGAAATGTGGAATGGAATTTCCAAAACTGAGGAAAAGACAGTTGATAAGTTTCAGCACAATGTTGTTAAAACTGTTCAGGGATTTAACTACAGAACGAGATCCGACATGTGTGAATTCATGGTTGGCTTGCATCCATTGTCCTCCACAATAGAGAAGAGAAAACTTATGTTTCTTTATAAAATATTAAGTCTTAAGAACTGCACTCTAAGTAAAGAACTGTTTCCTTATCGATATTTTTCGTATGTTGCTAACAGGAATAAATCAATGAAGGGCTTCATTCCGGATATTTGTAATATATTAACCAAGTACAATCTTGCACCCAGAACATTACCATCAAAACATTCCTGTGCGGTCACTAACGCAGTTAATGGACTCGAAACTGAAAACTGGAGACGCAGAATTAATGACGACCCAGACTTTACCATATTTAGAGTCCTCCACACCTCGGTTTGTCCATGCCCTCTTTACAATCTCTACGGTGATGCAACCCACCCTAAGATCATCAGAATGGTGGCCAAAGTGTGGGTTGCCCCTTCGTTGAGTATCCCCTTAATGTGTATATTATGCTCTAAGTCATTCACCGATAAAGTCGAACATGGTATAAGCGAATGCCCTAGTAATGCTATAGAGAAACAGACCTTTATCAGAGATGTAGAAAATAATATCAGCTATTCTGCGGCACAAGCATTAAGATCTGACTCACCTGACAGGTTTATGCTGAAAGTTCTTAGATCGGACCTTAGCATCGACTTGCCAGATGAGCAAAAACTAGTTTGCTTAAAACTCTGCATGCTGTTTGCATACAAATGCATTGAGAAACTTTTGTAAATTTCTCGCTCGAGGTGGATGGGAACAAATAGTTAATAAGACTCTGGTTCCCACCTCGCTCGATCTTGGATAGTGTACCATGTAACTTGAAAAACAAATGTCTATTTCAGTGATAATCTATTGCATGTAATACTCTTTTTCATAAGAAGGATATAAAATGAATAAATAAATAAATAAATATTATTATTATTATTATTATTATTATTATTATTATTATTATTATTATTATTATTATTATTATTATTATTATTATCATTATTATTATCATTATCATTATTTTTATTATTATTATTATTATCATTATCATTATTATTTATTATTATTATTATTATTAATTATTATTATTACTATTATTATTATTATTATTATTATTATTATTATTATTATTATTATTATTATTATTATTATTATTATTATTATTATTATTATTATTATTATTATTATTATTATTATTATTATTATTATTATTATTATTATTATTATTATATTATTATTATTATTATTATTATTATTATTATTACTATTATTATTATTATTATTATTAATTATTATTATTATTATTATTATTATTATTATTATACGCGTCGCGCGCATGCGCGAAGGCGTATATAGTGATCGTACGGAATCCTTCTTTACCTATAGGGGCTTAATCACCGCCGAGAGTAAGAAAGTAGTTCCAACTTCTATGTTGATTGTAATCTGTCTATAACTGCGTGAATTCTTTTCAAATTAAATCGTCATTTTGTTAAATAACTCTTTCTTCCTTGGTTTGTTTTGGATGCGTCTGTGATGTGCAGGATGTTGATAAAAGGTAATGCAAACTATCCGCGTTAATTTCCAAACATCCTAGAACTTCTAGAAGAAGGTATCTAGCGGCACCGGATTACAGTCGAAACGGCCCGGTGTCAAAATGTCCTACGTTCAAAACGGCCCGAAATAAGTCAAAACGGCAAAATTTTCGGTTTAAAGTGTTAAAACAGTGTAAACCTTTATTTGGGCCGTTTTGACTGATTGAAAAATCAACAATTGGGCCGTTTTGACCATTCCATGGCCGTTCTCATCGATCTCCGGGACGTTTTGACATGGGGCCGTCTTGACACGTTCCCACAGTACCCGTATCTAGGCCGTGGGATTTCCCCCATCTATAAAGGAATCCCCAGTATTTTTTTACTCAGTGCAGAACAAAGTCCCTATCTTTTATGATTTGCAAACTTCTTTTAACGACAGGCCTTGTGCCAGAAACGGCTTAGAAACATTCATGAAGAAAAACTGACAGTTATCAGCGATTTTATTTTGTTTCATAAACGCATGACCCAATTTCAGTAATAGGTTTCCGATTCGTTTGTTTGGTTACCAGAGGGTTGGGAACCAGTTCGCTTAGTGAAGTGAAAATACGGCTCCCGATTCTTTGCAGTAATATTGTTATGAAATAAAAAACGACATTGATTAACACATTTAAGCCGTTACTTTTATTTGAAAGCTGATTTTGTAATTGAACAGGACGGTTCATACTAAACAAAAAATCTTTCATTTTTTCATTATAAGAAAGAAAAAGAAATATTGCCTGATGTATAGCCGGGAAATACACCGTGTTTTTCGTTACCATTACTGACCATGAAGTGAGCGTGTGCATTTTACAATGGCAAAATGAAAAAGAAGATCTATTATCACCTTTTGCCCAATGTATTGGGGAAATACCTCTATTGTTTCAAATCCTGGAAGAAACACTAAATGTAGGTATTGTTGAGTAGATAAAAAATCACCCAGATTAGAATGTATAATTGTTTACTTTGTTGTTGAGATCATTTTTTAGACTTACATCTCTCCGATCCTTTTGATCTACTCTTTTCTTGTGTTCCGGTTTCTGTTCGTAACACTCGGGCATGCCTTTGATATGGCATTTAACCCAATATATATTTAATGCACTTTTAAAACTTTTCAATGATCTCTGACTGAAGCTGTATTTGTGCTGAAGTGTTTCTTTAATAAATAACTTGTGACTGTGGCCCCTTGTAGATTGGTATCTTAACTAAAAATGCTTGTTTTCGTCTACAATATCTATTTTGTTGATAACTGGAATAAAACTTTTTCATTTGATTAGAGCATTGGGTTTGAGTACCACTGGAGTACTGGGACATGTCTTTTTTTACTTCTATTTTGATTTCTGCTATTCAACAGAAATGTGTTGGTTTGTCTTCAAAAATCCCTTAGATTTCTTTCAAATCCATTCCTACGCACAAACCTCTCAGACCATACTGCGACGCAGTTCAGGCCATTCTGGCCTTTGATTATTATTATTATTATTATTATCAATTATTTTTATTATTATTATTATTATTATTATTGTTATTATTATTATTATTATTATCTATTTTATTCAGGACCCTGTATGGCCGTGCAGCAGTGTATTAAGCCGGATGCAATGAATCAAACGAGCGGAAAAACGGGCGGCATGATGCCACCGGCTAATACCAACCCTTTCGTGCTGTTCTATCAGCAATCCGTTTCGGCTTGTGGGTGAGTGTTTTAGAGCTATCTCCCTTCCCAACAGTATATCGGGTCCTGCGTGGCTCAGTTGTTAACGCTTTACCAATCACCAAACGTTCGACGGTCCCAAATTGCAAAAGTTTGCAGACGACATTTCAAAATGTGATGCAATTGAACAAAAGATCTTCTGATAGGGCATAAAACATTGTTGGAAAAGGAGAAATTGCTCATTGAGAGCAATTTCTTCTTTTCCCTACACTATTTTCTAGAGTCATCTGCAACAAACTGAGTATTGTCGTTATCGTTTGGTAATGGGTTAAGTTGGCAGACTTAAATCTTAGGGGGTCACAGGTTCAAACCCCACCCACACATCTGGTTTCGTGGGAGTGTCCTTTAAAGATGCTTTAAAGCCCAAGCATTGTACTGGTAACCTTTATTGCTTTGACTGGGTCTCTGCGGTGAATTGAGAATTTGGTTCTAGCAATTTGTTAGAAGAACTATTGAAACATTTAACAATATTGTTAATCCACATCCAAAATTATTTAGTGGAGGACAGTGGTCCAGGGGTAGAGCGTCAGCCTCTGGATACGAGGTTCGTTGGTTCGAATCCTGTGGGTGGCGGGATTTGCCTTGCGACCTTTTATAAATGCACATTCGGCGCGAGTACTGGTTATATTTAAAAGAAGCAGAATCAGGAGTGACTTATCACAGTTGTAAGAACTTGTTTCACAATCGATGTAAAATAAATTAGTTTAAACTAAAATCTGATTTTCAGCCCTATGCGAGCCCAATACCAGTGTTTGATGGAGCATCTAGCTGATTGTAAAGCCGAGGTGGAACAATTTGAGATGGCGATGAAGAACGTGATAGAGTCGGGTGTCGGTCCGGACACAGCTTTGGTATCATACGACCAGTTCACATCCTTCATGAACAATCAATGCGGTCAAATGCCCCGAAGTAAGTCTAGTCTATGCA
Organism: Cerastoderma edule; assembly: GCA_947846245.1. Taxonomy (NCBI): domain Eukaryota; kingdom Metazoa; phylum Mollusca; class Bivalvia; order Cardiida; family Cardiidae; genus Cerastoderma; species Cerastoderma edule. The sequence goes on along the minus strand of OX401409.1, from coordinate 6,825,076 downwards.
TGTTGGTGTGGCTAGATAGCCAAGTTAACATCCGTCATGAACAATCAATACGAAAAAATGCCCCACAGTAAGTCTTTCTTTTTATGCGTGTTGGTGTGGCTAGATAGCCAAGTTCACATCCTTCATGAACAATCAATGCGAAAAGATGCCCCCAAAGTAAGTCTTTCTTTTTATGCGTGTTGGTGTGGCTAGATAGCCAAGTTCACATCCTTTATGTGAACAATCAATGAGAAAAGATTCACCAAAGTAAGTCTATTTTATGCTTGTTGGTGAGGGTTTATACGCCCAGTTCACATCCTTCATGAACAATCAAAGCGAAAAGATGACCCAAATTAAGTCCATTTTATGCTTGTTGGTGTGGGTTTATAGTTTATACGCCCAGTTCACATCCTTCATGAACAATCGATGCGAAAAGATGCCCCAAATTAAGTCCATTTTATGCTTGTTGGTGTGGGTTTATACGCCCAGTTCACATCCTTCATGAACAATCAATGCGAAAAGATGCCCCAAATTAAGTCCATTTTATGCTTGTTGGTGTGGGTTTATACGCCCAGTTCACATCCTTCATGAACAATCAATGCGAAAAGATGCCCCAAATTAAGTCCATTTTATGCTTGTTGGCGTGGGTTTATACGCCCAGTTCACATCCTTCATGAACAATCAATGCGAAAAGATGCCCCAAATTAAGTCCATTTTATGCTTGTTGGTGTGGGTTTATACGCCCAGTTCACATCCTTCATGAACAATCAATGCGAAAAGATGCCCCAAATTAAGTCCATTTTATGCTTGTTGGTGTGGGTTTATACGCCCAGTTCACATCCTTCATGAACAATCAATGCGAAAAGATGCCCCCAAATTAAGTCCATTTTATGCTTGTTGGTGTGGGTTTATACGCCCAGTTCACATCCTTCATGAACAATCAATGCGAAAAGATGCCCCAAATTAAGTCCATTTTATGCTTGTTGGTGTGGGTTTATACGCCCAGTTCACATCCTTCATGAACAATCAATGCGAAAAGATGCCCCAAATTAAGTCCATTTTATGCTTGTTGGTGTGGGTTTATACGCCCAGTTCACATCCTTCATGAACAATCAATGCGAAAAGATGCCCCAAATTAAGTCCATTTTATGCTTGTTGGTGTGGGTTTATACGCCCAGTTCACATCCTTCATGAACAATCAATGCGAAAAGATGCCCCAAATTAAGTCTATTTTATGCTTGTTGGTGTGGGTTTATACGCCCAGTTCACATCCTTCATGAACAATCAATGCGAAAAGATGCCCCAAATTAAGTCTATTGTATGCTTGTTGGTGCAGTTACACACGCCCAGTTCACATCCTTAATGAATAATATGTTCGAAATTATATTATATTATATTATATTGATGAAGCCACATACGTCTTGTTCATTTTTGTTAAAGAGAATCAGTCATGGGTGATAAAAGAAGATCACATGGTAGATTCTAAGAAAAATCTTGCTAGCACATTGACGAAACAGTGATCGATATTATCTTTATCAAAGTAGTTCAGAATTATTTTAGTGACACTATCAATGTCAAGGTTGATCAAGGGTGGTCTTTGGGTGAAGAAATAAGTACACTTTTGTTACCACTATACATTATTGATCGAGTCTCCACAAAGCTGACATAGAATTGAAAGGTAACCATGTCATATTTTAGAACATTCTTGTCGTCACTTTTCTGGCCACACTATTGCTCCATTTCTAATCTACACCTTCCTCTTTTGGAAACAGAAATTTATACTTATAGGTCAACCATTGCCCTATTGTTTATGTAAATAACCATGATCATAATTCATCAGTAAAACCCATTTAAATTATTTTGCAATGAATTTAGGATTAATCCCCAGATTGATTGATAAGTATATTTTGAAGCGTGTTGCCAATGCCCAACTAGCGACCATTCCAGTCGAACGGTCAATTTACATCGAAGGCGACCTATCACTGAAATAGAAATGATCCTCCGCGAAAACAAGTAGTTCCATTTTTCTTTCGTCATTACAGACTTTTCCAATAACGAGTGTATTGTGCGGTCTCTGTCTGGTGGTATGTTCGCCAAGTGCTACCAAAATGCCACCAACGTTGCCAACGCAAAAAATGCAACAGAATGCAGGTAAACTTTTTCTATAATTGACGCATTTTTGTAACATCCTTATTTTGGACGGGGTATTGTAATTCGACCAAATGCAAAGCATTGTCAGACGACAGTTGTGAAGCATAAATAATGTCAGTTGTCTTTGTTACTTTAGAAATGAACCATTATGACCAAATTGGGAAATTGCTCGTCACGAGCAATTTCCCCATTTTGTCATAACTGTCTCTTTCATTTTTTAAGCAAGAGCTTTAATTGAGCTACATGTATATCCCAATCCAAAATTTTAAGTTTATACCCAATATCAAATCAGTTTGGTTATACCAGAACATATTTTGTGATTAAAAAACTGACTTATAAAAATGAACACCCTTGATAGCTCTTTATAATTCTACAATGAATTACTGTCCCAATGTAAGTGTACGTCCGAGGTTAGTCTGTACCACTCCTCAATGAAACACTGTCCCATGAGAAAAGAGTCTGCGCTTTTGCAATACCAGATCAAGTTGTTTAATCAACCTAAATGTTATACGTTAAACTAGATCTGCATTGATTTTCAAAGAATTCGTGCAAAATATTTCAATGTCAACACTCTTCATGAGCTTTTCGAAACTATAAGGATTGAATTAGTTCTGTCCTTTCTCAAAGACATTGGAATTTGCAATAAATTGTGATTCCTGACTCATTTTATTTCTATCTACTATCTACTATTATTATTTCATTACAAATTTTTATTTATTTTTTCTTTAAACAAATAGATTTTAACCTGTTGATAATTTTGATATACATGTATCCTGCGCGCTTAATGGACCGTAGCTGTCGATGCGCCTTAAAACACCATTCATGCATTTAAACTAGATCTGTATAATTCTGATTTCTTCTCAGCACCCAATAACACACGGTATTCAGAAATGTCTTATTCTTCATTAAAAATAACATTGTTAATGATTTAGCCTATTCCACATATTTCTAGTTCCTCTATGCACCCTTCAAGATATAGTGTTTTAGAAGAAATATCTTATTCTTCATTAAAAATGGCGTTGTATATGTTTTGCCTGATCCACGTTTTACATATTTCTAGTTCCTCTATGGACCCCTCAAGGCACAGTGTTTCAGAAGAAATATTTTAATTCTTCATTAAAAATGACGTTGGAAATTTTTTAGCCTGCTTTACTTTATTCTATTTTCTTCTCGCAAACCTCAACACACAGTGTTCAAGAAGAAATATCTTATTCTCCATTGACCCTTTACTAAATGCCAAATGTTCGACTGTCCCAAATTGAAAGGGGTCGAAGACGACATTTCAAAATGTGATAAGATTGAAAAATAATCTATTGGTAAGGCAGAAAACATTATGGCAAAAGGAGAAATTGCTCTTAACGAGCAATTTCTCCTTTTCCTACAATGTTTTCCAGAGTCGTGGTGGCAACGAAGTGGTTAAAATTGTCGTTACTGTTTGGTAATGGGTTAAACATGACGTTGGAATTTTTAGCCTGTTCTACATAATTCTATTTTCGTCTATTCTTCAACTCGCAGTTTACACGACGTAACGTCATCTTGTATCGACTCCAACGTAGGCAAATCGTGCGGCAAAGACAACGCCGACTTCTTGAAGAAGACCATGAACCTCGCCATCAAGCGTGTGCCCGTCAGCTGCCTCATGAAGGACGATCCTTCCGCTGCCGGCAGGAACATTCAGTCTCTCGGAGCGACCTTCCTTATGCTTGTCGTGGCCTTCTACAACCTCATGTAAAGGAGGCGTGGCTAAAGAAATGCGGGGCATGCGCAAATGAACAATGACCTACTTTAGCGATTTGATGAAGGAAACATGTGTGATCCAGTGCTTGATCAAATGAATTTTTATATCATATCAAGGGTTTTTTAATGTAAGTCTGCCAGTGCTTCGTATGGAATATACGAAGGACTAGCATTCGTTTTGCACTAACCCTCGATATAGGTTTATCTTCAGAGAATGGATATATCATGTTGTTATATGAGGGGAATAATACAGTATTTGACTTCTTAAGGGACTTTCTTAAAGTCTTCCAATAACCGATTAACATGTTTTATATGATCCGTTTAACACCTGACCTACTTAGCTACATGGCATACAAGGATATGGTTGATATGCGTGAAATAAAATGATGTAGATCCAGCGCTGGGTGATTCAAATTTCCTTCGACCTGTTGAAATTTTCAGAATTCTCATAAAATCGGCATAGATCTGAATAAATCTACTGCCAATTTCTAGTCATCAGCAATTATGTAGTGGAATAACTTTCAGTAATAATCTCATTCGAATTAAAATCGCTTCAAAAACACCTTTTTTCGAACTTAGCTTATTTTGGGAAAATGGGTATACAAGTATAATGCAAATGATACCACAAGTAGTTGTATCATTTTTGTAACCTTTCTTTGTATGTTTTGCTTATTGAATGTTTTTTTATAGAATGAATGAAAATCATTGCTTAATCACAGGATTCTGTATTGAAGTGATAGAATGTGTTCAATGTTATGTACGTTTTAATAGCTTTTAACAGACTGACGTTTTTTGTACCAAGACTTTAGTTTTTATGCTTTTAAGGGAGAGTTCTCCATTATGTTTTTATTTCTCCACATTATTTTATCGTCACTTTGCCTAAGTCCGACCTTTTTTTGCTAAGACAGCTTCTTTGACACACAAAAATGTTTCTTGTATAGATTATATACATTTGTTAACTGAGATTCATTAATAAATAGAGAAAAATAGGTTAGTGACGTTAATGGGTACAGTTTTTCGGGCATTTATTGGGTAGGCCGAAGGGGTGATCGAAAAAGTATGGTGGTATAATATATGAACTGAGAGTGTTAATTGTGGAGGATATGACATGTGTTTATTTTGTGTAAAAAAGTAATGAAACCGGGGATTTGTCTCTGTGACGTAGATTTCCCTAACTAATCTAATATAGAATTGTTCTTAAGTGCAATGAGGTAGCAAATAGTTCCGAGAAATACCTTCGATTTCTTCAAATTTAGTGATCATCCAATGATGATTTGTAACTTGAAACATTAGATGGACCAAGCAGTATCGTTTCACTTCATAGATTTTAACTCCGATGGGCCTAGCTTTTGCGTTGCTTGACCATATGCAAATGAAGGAGGTCATGTGTCAACTAACCGTGAATCACTTAGTTTTCACGGCACCCCTTTTCACGTCACCTTTAGCACCATGTAACGGGATAAAATTAAAATTCGGTCACAAGACAATATCTCTTGACTCAAAAACTCATTTTGACTCATTTTGGTCCACATACAATTTTCATTGTGTTACAAAACTTTTTTTGTGTTACAACCGATTTTCTGCTGCACAGAATGCGTTTGGCTCACATCACTGTTTTCCTTCAGTTACAACAACTTCTTTGGTGCCCAAAATTACTTTCTTGCTCAATTAACTGTTTCTTTGGCTCACAAACAGTTCTTGTGGATCACAAAATAGTTCTTTCTTGCGTATAAATGCGAAGCATGTATTTTTGTGTCAATGTTCCATGTGTCATTTAAATGATTTGTAGAAACAAACTATATGATCGTTGTGTTTTATATAATCAAGCTTTATGTAATATAGATGCCGTAAATCGGAACGTGTATCCTTACGGAAAACAAATAGTTAGATAAAACCCGACCTGTCATTCCTTATATAGATACTATCACAAACCCAGGCGCCATGAAAAGGAACCGTTTTTTCCGTGCTAATTTCATTAATACTTTTCAAAACCCTATATTGTGGGTACTCAATAGAATCGTCTCGTTGAGACGATTCTAACGAATACCCACAAAATAGAATAAGATAAAATATTTTTGAAATATTGTGTGAAAAGTTATCTTATGCACCAGCAATTTTTTACATTTTGAGTCTGTGTAGCGATTAGTGGACGTTCAATAATTACATGATTCGAAACTTACCTCATATACTCATGTTGCCTTCGATTCCTCTCAGGACGTTATTCATTTAACGCACCTTTTTATATAACGTACACGGACTGCTTTATGCCACCTTTTTTATATCTATGTTTACGAATCAATGCAGGCAAGTCGACAAGAAAAGACTTGATTTGATATCTTACAAAAAAAAACTTTTTTGAATTGCCTCATAAGAAAGTGTTGCAGAGGTTTTGTTTGGTAATACACATTTGAAAAATACAATCAACAATTTGATGCGAAGATAAGAATGTCTTTCAAAGGAAATATTGCACTGTCAGGAAAATGTTCAATGACATGAAATAACAAAACTTAACGAATCTAATATGTCATCCCAAATGGTGAAATCCTTCTGCTGGAAAGATTGATTACTTATTTATTGTCTCTCATTGAAATAATTCTCCAGAAAATCGAAACAGTTTTCAAAAACAAAAAGAGAAAGAATTCATGTATAATTACTGAAACTATTGCTTAACCCTTTCAAGATAATTTTAGGATTTTCGTACTCGATATCTATCGTCGATATTGTTCTCTATGTTCGTATTTCATATAACATGTAAAACTGTATAACTTTCCTAAAATCATACTTTAACTACAATAAAATGATTATGGAACCATAACAAACAAGTGTTGTTTCCTTTATTGGTGTACCAAAGCAACGCTTATCTTAGGAGGGTGCATGTAGGGGACACGGCGTGCGAGCCCAGCCACACCCTTATGCTCGAATCCCGTTAGTTCGAATAGATGTTTACATCATTCTGGGACAGAGTCTTGTGGAGAAAGAAGTGTTTCGTATCTATTTATTTCTTCTTTAAACCATACGATTGTGTTTTTATCGAGATTATTCTAAAAGTTTAGTTTAACCCTTTACCAAACGCCAAGTTTTCGACTACCCCAAATTGAAAGAGTTTGAAGACGACATCCCAAAATGTGATGAAATTAAAAAATAATCTTTGACAGGGCAGAAAACATTGTGGGAAAAGGAGACATTGCTCGTAAAGTGCAATGTTTCCTTTTCCCACGATGTTTTCCAGAGTCGTCTGCAACAAATTGGTCAAATGGCGTTATTGTTTGGGTTAAACTTATTGGTTTTACATCAATTGTGAAGCAAGTTTTTACAACTTATATAAATCACTATCGATTCTGCTTCCTGGATACATAACCAGTACTCACCCCGAAAGTATATTAATGAAGAGTCGTTAGATCCCGCTATTCATTGGATTCGAATCCGTGTCCCGAGGCCGACGCTCTACCCCTGGACCACTGTCCTAAAAGATTCATCTTCTTGCATAGGATAAGCCGAACGCATAATTGATTAACATGATATTTCAATGAATAAGTGCATGGGTGAAATTTAATGTAACATTTAGTCTGATATGTTAGTCGTCCTAACGTACGCCAATGGAAGCGGGTGTAACATTTATTTGGGTAGATGAAGAATTAAATTGTTAATTCAGTAGACGATATTTGCACCAGATTGATGTATGTACATACCAATTACAGGGATACTCCACAGGTTTTATTTTAATTCATTTAGCGCCATATCTAAACCAATAGCGTTCGCCAATAACAACGTATTAAACTACGTTACTTTCTTTATTTCTTTTTCTATGAACCTGTTCTAACACTAGCAAATTTGCATTTTGGTCACAATATAGTCTCTACGAACGCACGTTCGAATTAGGGAAAATGTTCAAGTAACCCTAGAGCCGATTTAGTTTAGTTGCACGGAAAACCAATCTGAACACATCGGGTTAATCAAATGAAAACACCTCTGAAATAATAGGGATGACGCCATATTGGTTCCCAGTGGAATGACGTCACTTCACTTTCGTGTTTAAAAATAGATTTTAAATGTGAAATCTAAAAATTCTTTAAATTTGATTGAGGAAACAACTTTACATATCACAACAACAATTTTGCCATTTGGTATGAGTTACTGATAAAAAGATTACTTAAAATGATGTCCAACCCTTCCATACACAATGAACTACTTAACTTGCACGCTTAGAAAATGTGTTAATTGCCGGATACCGATTTACCCGAAAAATTGTAACCCTACACTTATATCCGAGGTGTATTTCACAGCTCACGAAAATACCCGAGTAGTTCCGATTGACGGAAAACAACATTTGGGTTCCCCTATTTCAGGGGAGGTAATGTAAGTGTTACGTTTTAATAACGTACTACTTTCTGCCCTTTAAAACTGTTTTAATTTTCTAGGTCTGTTTGCTTGCATAGATATATTGTTGCCTAGTGGTTAGAGTACAGAACTTGAAATCACATGGCCCCTCTCCGCGTGGGTTCAAATCCTGAGAGGGATATGGATTCTCGTGAGAGGCAGTCTCCCGACTGACTTACGGAATGCCGATGGTTCTACCCACCTTGACCAGTCCTTATGGGCAGTTGAGTATGGGGTCTTCCTCCATCATTAAGAGTCGGGCATCGCTAAATAACTGAAATAATGTTGATGTGATGTAAAACCCATATAAAAAAAATAGATATATTGTTCACATTATTCGACAAAACCTCCTTTTGCCACATCTGTTGAAGAAGTATATAGAAACCAAGGTGACAAAAGGATAAGTAGCTCTTTGTGGTCAATATATCCTTTCATTAAGATGGTTTTACATTATACCATGAAGCAGACGTACTCCTTTCATCTGTGTTTTTTAGTCGTCTGCGGTTGGTTTTGATTTTTGACCAATTAATTGGTTTCTTAAACACCCATGCTTTATATGAAGCCATCATAAACGAAAGATAACTTGCTTATTCATTATTTGTTCGTGGGTTTAATTTGAGCTAACGAGCTACTCTTAAAATAACAGGAGCCGTTTCAGGTACCATTGCCTCTTAGGTCTTCGGACACGTTAATAGCCTGGAGTCTTGGCCCATGCATACCCGCATTAGGGGTATACGGACGGGCCAGGCCCCAGGCTAACACGTTAACCGCTCATATCATGTGACGTTGGCAAGTTGTGCGTGAAGAAATACCTGCTTTTATCTATACACCAGGTTTCCCATAGACGTCCTGACAGGCACGAAAGCAGTCTGAACACATCGGGTTTATCCAATTAAAACACCTCTGAAATAATAGGGATGACGCCATAGTGTTTCCCGCTAGAAAGACGTCACTTTACTTTCGTTTCCAAAAATAGATCTAAATGTGAAATCTAAAAAGTCGTTAAATTTGATTGAGGAAACAACTATACATGTCACATCAATAATCTCGCCATTTGGTATGAGTTACTGATAAAAAAAATGATTAAAAAGGATGTCCAACACTTCCATGCACATTGAACTACTTAACGTGCACGCTTAAAAAATGTGTTAGACGCCGGAGGCCAATTCACCCGAAAAATTGTAAACCTACACTTATATCTGAGGTGTATTTCACAGCTCACGGAAATGCCCGAGTAGTTCCGATTGGCACGAAAGCTCACTTTACATTGTATAACAAGATCATGGGGTTTCAGCAATTTACAAGTAAAGGAATTGAACATAATCTTTGGTTTAGCGACGTTGATTGTGGATATCAAATGTTTACCGTTGTGTTACCCACAGATCAAACATTCCTTGCTTAGTCCCTATAAATAGCAATCCCGTGATCTGTTTCAACCCTTTTTTTACAATAAAAACACTGACTGGCAGGTGTTAAAGCGCATTTCATAGGCTTTTGGTGAAAACACACGTATTAAGTACCCTTTTAAAAAAATGTTATAATTCAATAAAGAGGATTGTTCAAATTACGGGTTTAAGACTCGTTAACTGAACGCAATCTATCCCTTTAAAGGAAAAGTAGTATTCAGTGATGTTACCAAGTTGATCAATATTTGAATAGTAAAACGGTTTCTGATCAATCATTTTGAAGTTTATTGACATATACGCTTCCTCTGATACATCCCAATATTGTTTTCCTTCATTTCTATTTCATTTTGATTTCAAACGTAATCTGCAAACACAATATCTAACATGACGATAAAGTCCAAAGATGGGATGACATTCACCATTTTAAACCCCACGTAAACTGGAATTTTACACAGACTTCTGTTAAGGAAGAAGAACGTCATAGGCGTAGGAGCCGGGGGGACCAGGGGGGGCCCGGCCCCCCCAATATCCAGACTGGGGGGGGGGGCCATAGTATACTTTGGCCCCCCCCCCCAATATTCACAATGGAAGATGAAGATTTTTGGAAAGAAAAAATGAAAGAAATGGAATTTAACAGCAAAATTGATATAAAAGTGTATTTTGTGCTTTATTTAAGACCAATTCGCCTTTTGTTACGAACAATAACCAAAACATTTTGACGTCATCATCGCAAATGGCAATCTGAATACATCGGGTTTATCCAATGAAATCTCAGCTCACGGAAAGTAGTTTCGACTAACGAAAACAGTGATGCAAAACATACTCTAAGCAGTCAGACTCTATATTGTATTTAAATATAGTCATTTTTTCTTCGGAACTGTAGTTGAAGTCGTGGCTGTGACAGCACAGTGGCTGTCACTTTTAGTTTGTAATAGTACAATATGCTTTCTGCGTGAGATCGAGTCTTGGCCTATCCTATTTTCTTTTTCTTTTGGTTATTTTGTCTTAACTAAGATACACAATTTCATACCATTTCTTTTAATTCATTCAATGATATTGAATTTGTAGACGCATGATTAGTCATGAGAAAGTGTAGGAACATTTATTCTTAGACCGGTCCTCATCTGAAGTTGGCCCCCCCAATGTTGAAAACGCTCCTACGCCTCTGAACGTTTTATATCAAACCATAACCCATTGTCACTCGGGTCTTAAAAACATTTACCGCTCTTGTCACATGGCATTTCTAAGGCGCTTTGTACGAACCTGTCTTCTATAGCTTAATTAACGGAGTGCGGTTAAATATATCTATAAATAGATACAGTGTTGTTGTTGTTGTTGTTGTTGTGACGTGACGTCATAAGCTAGCACTCGAACCGACAGGTGCACGTTTGCACAGATATCATAGTCCAGTCATCCTATGAAAAAAATGGACTCAACCGTCAACTAATTGCAACAGAAACGAAATCTCTTTTAAAGTTATCATGAACGTATAAGAGATGACAGAAAAAAAGTCCTCCAAAATCCCTTCAGGGGAAATTGGTTAAAAACTCGTTTTATTATTGCTACTTTCAGGCCTTATGAAAAAAATCGCATATTTGTATTTATCTACCAAAATGGAACAAATCCCCAACAATTCACACAAAAATGATGTTTTCATAAGCTGTATACTCTATCTACATGTTTTTATATCATTCACATCAGTTTGCCTTCTAGAAATGATTTATTCCTATAAATATTGTAAATTGAAAGGGGTCAACTTACCCCACCCACCCATTAAAACTAAAGAATTCTTTTTTTCATGTCAATGCATTCCTATATGCTAGAATTCGATATTATCTGGCAAGCTTGTTCTCTAAAACTTAATTCAAAGACAAAACACACCTTTTTGTATTAGATGACTTATATATAAAGACAATCACTTAAATAAGGTACCGAAATCCATATATGCCTATATAAGAAAAACGAAATATATGACACAAGCAATACAATATTCATGTGGTATTTTTTGACGTTTTGCATTTGTTTTGTGAACTTAAAAACAATAAATGAAATAAAGAAAGAAACATATTGGGAAAAGCAGCAAAAGAAGTACTATTCTATCGCCCCTTTCTCACTATGTGCCAGCTTTTCAAAATTAAATGTACACTCATGGAATTACACATGGAGTACACTATGCGTTAAAAAATAAGGGCACGCCTAAATTAAATATTGAGGTATCTTTAATTTCGTTTAAAACACAGACCAGATAGTCAATCAAAATCAATATCAAAATCAAGATCGGGTATGACCTCCACATGCAGAAATACATGCACGACATCAAGGGGGGGGGGGCATTTCTCCTGAAGTGCTGCACCAAATTCCTGAAGATTGGCTGGTATGGGGCGACGTGACTCTCCTACCAACAACATCCAATACATGCTCAATGGGAAAGAGGTCTGATTATTTCGCAGATCACTGGATTGTCAAGATGCCCTGTTTCCTGACAAAGTCAACTGCAACACGAGCTCTGTGCGGTCAGAAATTATTATCCTGGAACACAAAGTTATGACCAATTCTATGTGCAAATGGGACAACAACAGGACGAAAAATGTCATCAATGTGTCCATTCAGGTTTCCATGAACAAGAACAAGTTATATTCTCCTACCGTAATAAACACCGCCCCAGACCATGATGCTCCCCCGCTAAAAGAAATCATGCTCCAAGATAGTGGTACATTTGTATCTCTCCCCAAGCCGATGCTATCAGAATCGCAGACAGAACCTTGACTCATCCGAAAAGACCACATGACGCCACCGACGTATAGGCAAACCTTAATGTTGCTAGCACAACCGTTAACGATTATATCTGTTCAGCCTTGACATGATGACACCATGAAAAGGACGCCTTGCCCGAGATTTACTGTACTGCTAGAAACTCGAAGTCCTGTCACGGTATGGATCTCCTGCTTTGGTTATGGTGCGGTTACGAAACAGTTGCGCAAAGCAATAATCCATAAAAGGCGATATTGCTGGAATGTTGATTTTCTAAGGTGCCCATGCCCCCTCCTAATTTGAACATCACCAGTCTGGTGGTGTAAAGCTGCAGGTCGTGCAATAACAATTTTTGACTTCCCAATAAACCTGGCATCATGGTTCTAGGATTCAACAGCTTGCAACATGCCTATGCATTGCCATTTCTGAGCTTCTGAGATACTGCCATGATGGCATATTGCATTGATATGAGACTTGATTGTGTTTTATTTTTATTGTATCCAAGATCTCACATGAGTGCACAGGCAATACATGTAATGAATACATGTTACAACACTTTATCGAATATGTTCGATTACACGGTGTCATGAGTTTGGGTTTACGGATTATGAAGAGGCAGATTCTCCCTATCCTATCTAGAAAATAGTTAACAGTAATAGGGTTCCCTTATTTTTGCATCTCAATATATTTTTAGACTTCCTTTTCCATTTTGTATTAGCGAAGAACAAAGCCCTATTGTCGTGTACATATCGAACTGACTCATCTAGCTATTTATTGACACTACAGCCAACCTGCGCTTATATTTTATTTATCGAAGACCCATATTGTGATGGCGGGAAACTACACAGCTCTTTCTTAAATATATCTTCTTCATTGTCATGCAATATATCAACCGGAGCTGTTAAACGCAAATGCGAACCAGTTTGAGCGGCTTCTAAAATTTCTCATAACGTTATAACATTATTCTGTGATAGTAACTGCTACACACGTTTCTGTTTTCTAGATGGATATTGAGTCAAATGTTAGATTAACAACATTTGTAGTTATTACATACGTCAAAATCAATTCCTGGGTTTATACTTTAAGTCCCCGGATGTCAAAATGTTTTGTTTCTTTAACTTACGAAAGTAAAGGAATACACATTTTTTTTATATATTACAGCAGAGAAAACAATTGAATACTAGCTAACTTTGGGCGTATTTTTTATTTTTTACAAATCCGGGAACAAGCCTGGTTTGTGATACACAGAATACACTCTGAAAAGCAAACATCCACGTTCTTGCACTTAAGTGTTTACATAGAACTAGCCAAAATAACGTACAGTTGACCATGTAGAACTTGCACAGAAAGAACGTCAGGTTATACGGGTAACTAATTACCATACAATGGATGTATCATCCAGTTAGTGATACCGTGGGGGGGGGGGGTTTCGGCATTATCTGCATTTATAGAGTGATTTCGGTTACTTTATTTTTATGAATATTTATTTGGAGTATAGCTGAATGTCATACGCAAAATCCACATTTTACATATATATTTCTATTGTATGACATCCGGGAACTTTAAAAAAAAACTATTTCTTTGTGTATGTTTCTACTGTAATGCGGAGCTTAGGTACACACAAATCCAAATCGCGCTGGGATGTGTCGAGGTTCAGGGCACCATTTTACTAAAGAGTTTACGCTTAAGATTTGCGTAAGTCTAGATAAAAAATTCCTCTCATTTTAATATTGGGCGAAGTAATATTGCAAAGTAACACATCATTGGAATCGTCTCTCCGAGACGCTTCCAATGACGTGTCACATTACAATATTGTACCTTCATTGAAGAAACTATCCATGTGTTTAAGATATGACTTACGCAAATATTTTCCTTAAGTTGTTTAGTAAAACGGTACCCAGGAGTCTATCGTTACTGATGACGTAGATCCCTGAACAGGATGTTCTGTTTGGTTGTGTTCCAAGAGCACAAATCCCTGAGTTAGTCCCTTAAACGCGATCATTCTGATGTTTAGCGTTTAGAACACAGTTGGACAAGGTAGTCCACAAGGAAACTTATACGAAATATATTTCGGCGCCAAAATGTCTAAGATTTTCGATATCATAATATGGGCCGCGTCACGCGAAAAGAGGCTCTCGGACATAAATAAAAATCACTGACTCATCTCTTTCTTAGCGCTATTATTCCAGCATCTAGTCACGACAGTTATCATTTGTATTTATTTAAAGGTAGAACTTGATGTCAGTGACGTGGCGGCTGGTCTCGGGCTACACTGTTTGCCATGTCCGAGTGCCCCTTTTCCCGTGACGTGGCCCATATATCGTTAATACGGAAATTGTGGTTTACGGTTGTGTGGTGACTTATTGGCTTTTAATCAATATTCATATAATTTATGGACTTTAGTATGGAACGCCGTTTGCACAATAATTCCCTTAAACCATGGGGTAAAAAGATAAGCATAGGGTCTGACTCTTAAACTCATAGTTTAACCGACTTTAAACCATGGTTTAGAGTCGGGAAAGCTTAACCTATGGTTTAAAGTCGGAAACTATAAGTTTAAGTAATTTTCTCTTAAAACCTAAGTTTAAAAGAAACCGTAGTTAAAAGTCTTAAACCTAGGATTTAAACGAGTCTCTTAGACAAACCTCTCTCGATTCTGCTTCCTGGATACTTAACCAGCACTTGCACTGAATGTTGGTGAATGAAAGATCGCAAGGCAGATCCCGACACTCACGGGATTCGATACCCCTGGACTGTCTCCACGTTCTCTTTTAAAACCATTTGGAGGAGATATAGCACATTTATGTAGCATATTAAGAAAACCGTTTAAACAGTTTATATTGTAAACAAAGATCTAAAGTTGAAGAACCCTTACATGTTTAAACGACACTGCAAGTATTACAATCTCAAACTGTGCGATAGTCAGTCCTTTTAAAGGCGTGTAAGGTCTTATTTTGTCATGTTCTTTTCGAAATTACTTAAAGATCTTTACAGGATCCGAAGTGACGGCTTCACGGATATGGAGGTTAGTTTCGTTGTGAATTTTCTCCTTTGCAACAGAATGAGTTTTAGGAAAGAATTGCTACAAAATTACATTGTATACCCAGTTGTCGACTCCAATCCCTTCCCATTCATTACGATTGACATCCGGTGGTCAAAATTCTTTAACCCATTACCCAACAATAACGTCATTTGAGCAGTTTGTTGCAGACGACTCTGGGAAACGATTTGGAAAAAGGATAAATTGCTATTTGTCCTTTTCCCCCAATGTTTTCTGTCCTATCATAAGATTTTTTTTGAAATGTCGTCTGCTTACTATTTCAATTTGGGACAGTCGAAAATTTGGTGTTTGGTAAAAGAATAAGGGTGCATTTCATCGGATTCCGATACATGATCAATCAAAGGTTTGATGCAAAAGTGATGTATCTAATATATTCAACCCGTTGCCTAAACTAAAATTTATGACCAGGGATTGCGACATATGACTTTAGTTAACTAGTCCGTTAATGTCAAATCTCTTTCTTTATCTAAACTTCTCCGTAAAGTGGTTATATAGAAACTTTCCCTAAAAATTCTCTTGACCGTGAAATGTTTTTGACCAGCTTGGTAATACGGACATTTAATTTGCCACCCATGCCGTTTCGTTAACAACGGCAGACGACAAAGGAAACAAGACGGGTAGGGTTTTGGTAGGTCAGCAGAGAGGGTACATGAATAACTTAGGACGTAATTCAAATCTACCTCTAACGTTATTGGAGCCCACGCGTAGAAGACCCATGTCATTACAACTTCTTAACTCGGGTTCTTAAAACGTACTTTAACCCTTTACCAAACGCCAAATTTTCGACTGTCCCAAATTGAAAGAGGTTGCAGACGACATTTCAAAACATAATGAAATTGGATTATAATCTTCTGAAGGGACAGAAAACATTGAGGGAACATTTTCCCACATAATTTTCCAGAGTCGTCAGCAATAAACTGGTCAAATGTCGTTATGGTTTCGTAATGGGTTGAAGGACTATCTCACATGTTGTGATGTTAGCTTTTTAAATGGTCTTCTACTGTACCACATGCTTTGATTATTGACAAATGTCATACCCGTTTGATACGGTACAGATAAAAGGTGTATCATTTATATCGCAGATGTTACAAACCGTTAAAACGGGTTTATCTACTAAATAATGAGCTTAACTCATGCAAGATGAGACATATTTAGATACCATCGCCATGATGGTCTTTTGGAAATGTTCTTGTAACGTAAGGTTAGCACATCATTTAATGAATTCACGGGATTTCAGCGACTTGGAAGTATAGGAATTGGAAACAGTCTTTGCTTAAAGGCACATGAAAGGATATGGGTACAAATAAATTTCGGGTGTCCTTTTATTATGTTCGTAATAATCGTGATATGAATGCTGTGAGACCCTTTTTAATACTCCCGTAACATAAGTTATTTTGTGCTTGAAATATAGTCTCCAATGTTTATCAACAATCTGTTTGTTTATATATCTAAAATAACAAATTCTGATTGGTTGCTTCAAAAATATGTGTATCGCGTGACTATGTCAGAGGGGAAAGAATCAGATATTTTGATTTATCAAACTGGCTTATCAGGATTATTTATCGTTGACTTTCATGTTTAAATTCTGTTTATGGGGTTTTATTGGTGGTAACTATTTTAATCTAATCAAAAGATTACAACATAATATAGTTTGATATAGCATAAATCTCCTTTCATGGGCCTTTTACTTTGAATAAGATGTCATATTTTTAGATACCATCGTCACGTGTTTCTTTTAAAAATGGTTACCACTATTTTCACATGAGGTAAGTTAGAAGCGCGAGAGGGAATTCCAATAGAAGCGTTGGAAGTCGTCAAGGCTCACTTTACATTATTTAATGAATTCATGGGATTTCAGCAACTTAGAAGTATGGAAATTGAAAACGGTCTTTGCTTTAGTGACAATGATTCATATGAAATTTCTAACGTTTATTTATGACACTCGGCAGAGAAGTAGCAGTCGAAGACCGACTGTTTTGGCGTGAGCGTGCGTCGACTGCGAATTTTCTTCCGAGTGTCAGACGTATCGCCTATATAAAGCATTGGTTATCATATACCGCCAGAACCGGAAAGTTGGTGGTGAACTCATGCAGGGTACACAAAGTAGCTATCATTGGCAAAAGTATGGAAATAAAAACAAAAATACCTGGACGCTGACAATTATTTTCGTACAAAGTATCGTAAATATTGGTCACGTGATTCCTATGCCTGGGTACGAAGTTGTAACTTTTCTAGAACACGGGGCCTGGACTAAAACCAAAAGGTCAACGGACTTTAAAGTACTATTGAGTATTAGTTGAATTAAATGTGGTACGACAGTATCACACCAAACAACGTCTTATTTCCGGTGTTTATCAATACGTTTTCCCATCGGCAGTTTCGACGTATGACATTAGTTTCGTGTGACATTAGTTTCGTATGTCATTCGTTTCGTATGAAATTAGTTTCGTATGCCATCAGTTTGTTTTCACATTAGTTTGGTTTGGTTTGGGCACTGGTTGAAAGGTGAGCTGGATAATCAACTTATACTGGTGTTCTTTGTCTTTTCTTTCTTATTTCACGAGAAAGCGTTTAAAAGCAAACTATTTGTTTCTTTTATTTCATCTTAATTTCTGGAGAAAAAAAAGAAATTTGTGCAAACTTAAGTATGCTTGATTTTATAAAAAGAAAATGACTAAGTTTTAATTTCTGAAAGAAAAGCAAATGTGTTTAAATCAAAGTATAAATCATTAACTTGTTATCTATAGATATCAATTTCTACTGAAATAAAAGCTTGGATAACTCGAATTTAATGATTGTGAAAAAAATAATGATCTATGAACTTATTCTTCTAAAACAAATTATTTTCGAGTTAATGTATACATGTTCTTAATATATTGACAATGATTCTTTGTCGGCATTTCAATTTCTTAAGAGGTGTTAAAGCATCATTTATTCCAAGAAATCATCAACAATTGTATCGTTTAACTTCAAGACTATGCGATTGATTAAACAAGTACGCCTATTAGCGGGATTGGTTTCGAAGAAAATATCAAAACTGTTCGTTTCATTTACATATTGATTTTTCGATTAATTTCTTACAATTTACATTTTTTCTCAGTAATTTACTAGCTTATCGTTTGAGTTGTAGTACCTCTTGGTCGATGCGAACGCATTTTCTTTCCCCTTTTTGGACATCGTTTTATCAAGGCGTGAAACATTTCGACTACATTCCTGACATTTACACATAACCGCTTGTTATTTACGTTGATGATTTCGTTTAAGCACATACGATAGTTCCTTTTTAAGGCTCTTGGTGCTGGAACCGACTTCATGCTTATGCAAACAGGTTAGATCCAGGCCAGCCGCCAAGTCAATTGGCGGCTGGTCTGTGATCTAACCTGTTTGCTACTTTGAGTATATTTCCTTATTAAAATTAAGCAGATATTCTTTGATTTGGAAAGCAGACGCCACGGAAATCTTTTTTTAAAGATTACCAAGCATTCTAAGTGTTAAGTGTTGTTAACATTTTGTGTAATTAAGAAGTGTGGCTACTTCAAAGAGGCGCATACGTTTGTTTGTCGCTAAAATGACGAAAGCATTCATGTACAATTTAATCTTGGGAGTTATTGTACAATTGAAATTGACCATCCAAATACATTTACTATCCATTCAAAGTTGCTTGTTTACAGATGTGACGACATTTGGAGGATTAAAAGAAATTAAAACTGCACAAAAGCTGTCATATGATACGCACCTAAGTATAGTCATTGTAAGCAAAGTTTCAATCGTTTCGATCCTTAAAGTATGTTTACAGTGAAATTACATAGATTTTAATCTAAAGCTTGACATCGATTTTGAGACCTATTTTGAGATATTCATTACTAATGTCGTGAGAACTTGTGGTCAGGGGCCGTATTCCCTAATCATCTTAAGTTTTCACTTAAGTTAAGAAATTTCTTATCATTTTTTCCCTAGCTAAGAAAAGAAATTTCTTATCTCTAAGTGATATTCCCTAGTCAACTTAAGAAATTCTTACGGAAGAAAATTCTTAAAGATAAGGAAAAACTTGGTGATATTTAAGGAAAAATGCCCAACTTAAGAAATATTTTAACTTAAGTCAAGTAGGGAATACGGCCCCAGACCTTTTTGCTATAACTTGTACACTCTGTTTTTGTAATTCGTCGTAAAAGATTTTGTCAATTGGACATGTTTACTGTTAAAGGCTGTTAAAGTCTGCCCCTATTTATGTAAATCTAACCAATATTGCCTTCTCCAATGCAATTTTAGTAAAATCCGGAGAATAAAAGGTATTAGTTATTAGTTATGAAATGGAACCACACCATTTCCGACACGAAATCATTTATGAAGTTTGCAGAGCTATCCGAATGGCATTTCTAATGTATCTCGAAATAAACTTCGTTAGATATAAATTTCAAAATAATACCATGAGAAATACCGTCACTATATCCTTACTACTCCACAAGACAAATGTATCCTAATTGGACTTCATGATTGACTGTTCGCCCGAGATATTGCGAAATAATTTTATGGAAACAAAAATAACTCTTTCTTTATAGAAACGTCATCATGAACAAACTTCTGCTTGGGTTGTTTTCCTTGGTGTTCCTTGTGGCGGCCGTTCTATGCCAGGGTGGTGGATACAGGGGCCGACCATATGGGAACTATTTCGTCGGTTACCCGCGATACCCAGTATATCAAGGCGGTGGATATCGGGGCGGAGGGATATTCGGAATATTGATTTTCCGTGAGTATATTTCTTACCCAGTCTAAACCCATCGGGTTTATCCAATAAAAACACCTCTAGCATAATATGAGGGCCGTCATATTGCTTCTTTCGAGAGACCTTTTGTTGAACACCGTACCAATCTGATCTCATCGGGTATATCCAATGAAAACAACTCTTACGTAATATGGAAGCCACCATTTTGTTTCCTTCAAGACATCTTTCATTGTTCACTGTACTTTTCGTTTTCAAATGAAAATGGCAAATGCAATATCTTAACTGTCATCTAATTTGATTGAAAAAAACAAAAGTATATCAAAATTTTTAATTTCGTAATTACGTATGAGTAATCGGCCAAAAAATAGGATTAAATGATGCTCAACACTACCATATACATTGAACTACTGTACTTGGACGCTTACAAGAAACTTGTAAATAGCCAGGACGCGAAATGCAAAACGAAGTGTATTTCTCAAGTCACGAAAATAACCAAGTTGTTACGATCGTTTCTTTCCTCGGCCCGTTACCCTACGTTGTGATGCGGCCATTTAGACTCCTTTAAATCGCCAATTTCAAAAAGATTCAGTATTTATGTACTCATACTGAAATATCTATAAACAATTTTAAACCATAAATAAACTTGGACATCATCCATTTTCACTATCGATGAATATGTTTTATATCCCATAATTTTCTCCTACCGGTTTGCACAGATCAGTCAGCGCAGTCAATCATAACATTTTGTGCATCCACCAGAAAACGTAGTTCTTGAAAAAACAACAACAAGTTTTAGTTCTTTAGTTCTCGCAAAGATCACGTTTAGGCATGAAGACCACCCTTTGCAGCATATACAGAGGGTCCAATGCAAGACTATAGTAAGTGCTTCATAAACATGAAGCACTTGCTATAGTCTTGCATTGAACCATCGATACTATCGTTCTATCTATACAGCAGCATTTTATTCAATTGGGAACTATTTTTTACCGAAGAGATGGGCCTCCGTATATGATTCAACTCTAATGGCGCACTGTATGAAAATTGATGTTGATCATATACTCGACATCACAACGTACTAACCTTAGTGTCGCTAAATTTATCATTAATGCATTTAAATATAAAAATATTTGCAATGCAGATTAGATGTTAAGCTTACTTTATTTATATGTTTCCTTTTTCACTATTTGGACTGTTCCTCTTGGTAAATCAATTTCTTTTTCTTATGTTTCTAAGTTATGTTATGTTATGTTTTATATTGTGTTATGTTGCGCCGCGTTATGTTATGTTATGTTATGTTTTGTTATGTTGTGTTATGTTATGTTGTGTTATGTTGAGTTATTTTATGTTATGTTTTGTCATATTATGCCATATTATGTTTTGTAATGTAATATTATGTTATGTTATGTTTTGTTTTGGAATGTTATGTTTTGTCATGATACGTTATGATGCGTTATCTTATGTGACGTTATCAAAACAATCGTTCATTACTTCTGCCACCGTTTAAAATGATTAACGTGACGTTGTCGTTTTTGTTAATCGTGGTTTGGTTTTGTTGTTTGTTAGTCTTGTTTTTTCAAATAAGTGTAAAATGGCTTGATGCAAACGTGTCCTAAGGTTTTTGATTTTCTTACCTCCAATTACACCAACATTTCAGCTCTATTCTCTATTGTGGTAGCTTTATATATTCCAGTGTTTGTGTTTATAATCTTGATCCGCTTCTTCTCTATCAAGGTAACTTTATATATTCCAGTGTTTGTGTGTATTATCCTGGTCCGCTTCTTTTCTATTAAGGTAACTTGTTATATTCCAGTGTTTGTGTTTATAATCCTGATCCGCTTTTCTATTAAGGTAACTTTATATATTCCAGTGTTTGTGTTTATAATCTTGATCTGCTTCTTCTCTATCAAGGTAACTTTATATATTCCAGTGTTTGTGTTTATAATCGTTACCCGCTTCTCTATCAAGGTAACTTTATATATTCCAGTGTTTGTGTTTATAATCGTTACCCGCTTCTCTATCAAGGTAACTTTATATATTCCAGTGTTTGTGTTTATAATCGTTACCCGCTTCTCTATCAAGGTAACTTTATATATTCCAGTGTTTGTGTTTATAATCGTTACCCGCTTCTCTATCAAGGTAACTTTATATATTCCAGTGTTTGTGTTTATAATCGTTACCCGCTTCTCTATCAAGGTAACTTTATATATTCCAGTGTTTGTGTTTATAATCGTTACCCGCTTCTCTATCAAGGTAACTTTATATATTCCAGTGTTTGTGTTTATAATCGTTACCCGCTTCTCTATCAAGGTAACTTTATATATTCCAGTGTTTGTGTTTATAATCGTTACCCGCTTCTCTATCAAGGTAACTTTATATATTCCAGTGTTTGTGTTTATAATCCTGATCCGCTTCTTGTTTCCGAATGGCGGAGTGACGACAACAGCGGCACCAGGAATCGTTACGCCCCGGTAGGAGGCACGTGAATAACGTGAGTTGGGGGTGTATAGGGGGTAATGGGGGTTATTGGGGGTCGTCATCATTTAGTTTAACCCTTTACGAAACACCTTTCAAGTCTTATATGCCGGTTGGTGGACATATCCAGGAACGCTGGCATTTCTATGACAATGTGCTTTTCTACATCATCGCAACTATTATGCTGTATAAAAAAGAACAGAAGGCAGCCTGTGCTTTATTTTCTTTAACCCTTTACCAAACGCAAAATTTTCGACTGTCCCAAATTGAAAGAGTTTGCAAACGACCTTTAAAAATGTGATGAAATTGAAATGTAATCTTCTGAAAGAGTAGAAAACATTGTTGGAAAAGGAGAAATTGCTCGTCATGAACAATTTCTCCTTTTCCCACAGCGTTTTGCAGAGTCGTCTGCAACAAAGTGGTCAAATGTTGTTTTTGATTGGTATTGGGTTAAACTACTTTATTAGTCGATTGTGAAACAAGTACACAACTCAGATTATTCACTCTCAATTCTGCTTCCACAATACGTAACCAGTACTCGTCCCATTTCGATGCTTGGTCCAGGTACTTTCCCCTTTACCAAACGTCAAATTTTCGACTGTCCCAAATTGAAAGAGTTTGCAGACGACATTTCAAAATGTGATAAAATTGGATTTTCTTTTATTCAGCTATTATATACAACAAAGTAAAACAAATATACACACAAATAACAAAAGTATAAAGCGTTGACGTGTTGGCATTACACGTTGTCTTAATTATTAAACGTTTGTCTTATATAAAACCCCAGAAAAAAACAATTATATCTGGATGAGGCACTTGATATTAACATAATGCAAGGGCCTCATTCCGGTACAATCTGCTTTTGTATTATGTTTTTTAAGCACGGATATAACGTAGAAACACGATACATATTATTTTCATGTTGCTCTACATTCTCAGTATCTATTTATTTGTCTCATATTGTTCCAAATGAGGCTTTGAAAACAAATAAAATTGGAATGTAATCATCTGATAGAGTAGAAAACATTGTGGGAAAAGAAGAAATTACTCGTTACGAGCAATTTCCCCTTTTTTCCACAGCGTTTTCAAGAATAGTCTGCAAATAACTCGTCAAATGTCGTTATTGTTAGGTAATAGGTTACCCCATTGTTTCATAATTCCTCAGCATATAATACAGAGGACCTTAGAAAACCAATTTGAAAAAGAAGAAATTGCTCTGCTTTAGTATATTAAACATCGCTTGTGACGGAAGATAAAAGCTTATTAAATTCACTCTCGACGACTGCTTCCTGGATACTAAACCACTACTCGCTCCGATCTGTGGCTTAGTCCTGGCAATCTAAACGGGGATTTAACCTTGGACCCTTTGTACGAGAGGTCGACGCTCTACCAATACACCAATGTTCGGCTTTGGCCCAAACAAAGAAGATAACTTGTTTTTGCGCATTTACCTCTCATTGGGTAAACGTGGACTTCTTAGATGGTGCTTTCGACGGAGCTCCTCTGAAATTATGCAAAAACCTAACAAAAAGTAGGTCTTTGCATCATGTTATAAAATGACATTTACTTTCTTTTCCAGGAAGCATCGGACACCCAGACGAAAAAGGTCACCGACGACTGCTTTCATTTTGAGAAAAACGATTGTATGAAATGTTTACAACTACAGTGAACCCTCGTTTATCCGGACCCCGATTATCCGGATGTCTCGCAATCCGAACAAAATTGTAAGGGAACGGAATTATTGGACCAGTTTATTGCAGACGACTTTTGAAAACATTGTGGGTAAAGGAGAAATTGCTCGTGACGAGCAATTTCTCCTTTTCCCACAATGTTTTCTGCCATATCAGAAGATCATCTTTGAATTTCATCACGTTTTGATATGTCTTCTGCAAACTCTTTCAATTTGGGACGGTCGACAATTTGGCGTTTGCTAAAGGGTTATAAGTATACACCGCTCATACAGACCGTTTATGTCTTAATGTGAATAAGAACATGCTCTGCTTCATTAGTCCGGATTATTCGGTAAACCGGACATTTTGTTGGGAACGGACGTGTTCGGATAAACGAGGGTTCACTGTATATAACGTTAATAAAAAGTACCATAAACTACGTCTTGTTTCAATCTTTGTCTCTCTCTGATTTACTCAATGAATGCAAAGAATCAACACACGGGGATGTGTCGGATACTTTATTCTTCTTCTTTCTTTCTTTCGTGCTTTCTTTCTTTCAATCATTTCACAATATGTCATCAACAAATTACGGTGACCTTTAAAGTGTTCTGATGATTTCTGATGAAACATAAAGCAGCAAAGGTTTGAAGGTATTTAGGAAACGAAAATGATCGCATGTAATTCAAGCATTTTTATTACAAAGTAAATAAACGTAGCACGATATTTCACAATGTTTCGAGCAATAGTCTTACAAAATTTCGGATGTACAATCAAACGAAACTTGGAAATCATTTCTGGCATCTTTTTTGGCTATTACGGTGAATTAAACGATTCTCATGATTTAACAGAAGATTATACTCGAATTATCGTCCATCTGTTAAACCATTAGAATGCTTGGTAGTTTTCTAAAAATAGACATTCGTGTCGTCTGCTTTCCAAAACCTTAAATATCTGCTTAATTTGACGAGGAAAGATACTCAAAGTAGCAAACAGGTTAGACCAATTTACTTGACGAAAGGCCTGGATCTAACCTGTTTGCATAAGCATGAAGTCAGTCCAAGCACTATACGGGTTATATGTCAAATAGGGGACGCCTGCATGTTAAACCAATATCAGTAATTGCCAAATAAAATATCTAAATATAAAGATAAAAAAAGGAATCATTTCTTATTATTACACTGTCTCGTATGATTATCAACCAAAGATTATGATTTGAACTAATGTTCAACACTTCCACTATGACCTTTTTTTTAAGTGAACGCTCACACGTTTCCTTTCACATTTGTACGAGATGTAGCTCTCATCATGTTACGGAAACACCCGAGTAGTTACGATTGCTTGATATGATAACATTTGACGAGCCCGTTCCACGACCCTACCCACACGCAACCGGAAGTGACCTCAATGCAAGATGGCGCCTTCAGGCCCTCTAGCGGATGACCCTGCAGGAAATGGCCGTCCTCCGAAAACACGTTCAAGCAGTCGCGTTTGTAATCGACTATAAACACAAGACCTCCGTCGACGGCTATGGACGCTTGTTTGTAGACGTTACTACGGAACGTTCCTTTCATCTCACAGTCTTCACCAAACAGCGCTACGTGCTCGGACGTATAGTCCGTCAGCAACACGTCCTGGCCGGTCGTCATGGCTAATTTCCACGGATCGTTCATTCTCACGCCGAACCGGTATCCAAAATGGCGGATGTCGAATTCCTTCAAAACGGTACCACGCTTGTTAAACAGCGCCAGACGCCGCGCGTCCCTGAATGCGATGACCAGTTCGTCATTTCTGTTGAACTTCATGTCGCTCGGTTCGTGTGCCAAGGGGAATAACTCCTTCAGTTGTAATTTACTCGTCAATGCCTTCACACCTGACCTGCATGCGACGTATAGAGTGTCGCCGGAGTTTCTGGTGATCGAGACCACGTGATCACCGACGCCGATCCGGATACCCAGGGTTCCGTCTTTCGTGCATTGCTGTATGTGCTTCCGGAAACCGACCCAGGCTCGGACTAGATCGACCGGATGTACTGTGATCACGTGTTTCGGGAACTGAATGGATGCCTCCTCTGTAAACATTAATGGCTTCTTGAGTTGCGCCTTAACATTCAACCGTCCGACGGTCTTGTTTGCGAGATCGAGAATAGATACGTAGCTGATGTCCAGATGTGGTACAATATCCAGTTTGCTTTCCATATTCATATCCGCTAATACGTCCATCAGATCCGAATGTTTCGTGATAAATTCTATGTCACGTGTCCTGTGTACGATCTGATGCAATGTCTCAAGGGATATATAAGTTGCTCTCCGTTTATGTTCTGTCCCTTTAATCTTCTGGTCGTAACCTTTGGTGTAAACTTCCCCTTTATCTTTAACGTCACAGACCAGTTTTTCAGAAAATTCATCGAGTTTTTTCTTCAAGTTTGTCACGTGGTTTTTAATTGCATCAACTGTCTTATCAATGTCTTTTTGCACCTGTTGCCGCTCCTTTTTTAACACCTTGATATGATCATCTATATTGCTTACTAGCCGTGTTGAGTTATGGTCCGCCATTTTACTCTCCAGTTCTCGT
Organism: Cerastoderma edule; assembly: GCA_947846245.1. Lineage (NCBI taxonomy): Eukaryota > Metazoa > Mollusca > Bivalvia > Cardiida > Cardiidae > Cerastoderma > Cerastoderma edule. The sequence goes on along the minus strand of OX401409.1, from coordinate 6,798,178 downwards.
CGTTTCTCGCGAGCGTACAACTCCACGTTTTCAGTCACGTGATTAGTGTGACCTTCGAGTGCACACCGACCACATATAAGCTGCGAACAGTTTATACAAAATAGTTCCAGATTAAAAGGACTGTGTTTCTCGCATGGGGCATTCCAGGGACCCCGGCCGATCATTTCTATTGACAGGTTCACTACGTAGTGGTTTCTCTCTAGGTCAAATAGATGCTCTTTGATACAGTCCGAGCAGATGTCTAATTTACACTCTGTACACCTTGTGCCGGGGGTTTTGGCGAGACAGATGTCGCATTTATCGTTCTCAGACAGCGACAGTTCGGAGAAGTGAAAATAATAGTTGTTTTCAAGACTCTCTAGACCGGCGGCAGGCACCACCGTGTTGGAATTGCACAGATCGCATCTTACCATTTTTCTGAAGAAAAAAATCAAAGAGGAGGTGATACGCGAAATGCCCATAGTTTAAGGTTCAATTATCAGGGGATATACAGACCCTTTGATAATCAAGACGCGAGATGGTTTCTTTAAATAAAGATTCAAGAAAAGAACATACTGTAAGTTTCAATTTTCGGATTAAAAAAATGTTAACCCTTTAACAGTTTAGAATCTGGATAGTTTACCTAAGAAGATTCTTGGGGTGGCTTTAAAGTTGTCATACTCCAAAAGTAAGTCATTAGGCGAAATATTGAGCGACTTTGTACGAAAGGTAGATCATGTATCACTCTTAGAAAATTAAGCAGTGTTCAACATGTGATAAAAAAGAAGTTCATGAAACCGAGAATTACATGTGTAATTTATAATTGCATCAAAAGCCAAATCACTATTAATGGTAAATACGACAAAAAGATACTCGAATCACACCAGAGCACAAACTATTGATTGGTTTACCTGTATGTTTCGAAGACTTGAGATTTAAGGCAGTTGAGACAGAAGGAGTGTAAGCATGGCAATAGTTTAAGCTTCTTCTCTCCATCCCCACAACGACCACATGCATTCAAACATTTATCTCTTGGGGCTTGGACCCGACTTGCTTTAGGTCTGGATGCTATTGGCTGCCAGTCTTTTGTGTCATTACTATCCGTCTTTGGTAGCGGTGCATTCTTTGAACGTACATCTTTACCTTTGTCCATGTCACCAATATCTGTATTTGGTTGTACAGCGGGTGGTTTTTCGCTTCGTACTGCATTTGACCTTTCATGTTTTTCCGTATCATGCTTCCTCGTCAAACCCTCTTGAACTGTTTCCATTGCATTTCCATCTTTATCATCAGATTGCTTCGATTTCCGTTTAGCCTTCTCCTGTCTGACTCCTATTGCTTTGTCTTCTTCATGTATATCTTTAACTTTTTTGGCGTCTACGTCATAACCCGCTCCTTTAGAGCCACTCCTTGTGAGCTCATCATCTTTTAACTGTTCAGTTAATTTTTGCTCCTCATCAAGTTTTTCTTCGTCTGCCTCTCTGTTAGTGTTAAATGCTTGTTTTGGAAGACCTGTAGCGTCATTGAATTCGAAATTCTCACCCTGCCTATCGGTTATTTCTTCTTCCAAATCATACGTTGATAAACTTGAGGAAGTAGCGACTGTCGAGCGGGAAGACGTTTTGATCGTTTTATAGTTGGCGGGAAGCCTGCGTTCTATAACGAAAGAGGTGTCCGTGGGAGATGTCATGTGATCCCCACGTGATCTGTACTTGAGGCGGGTGTTGGCGCCAAACTTGTTCCGGTTCCTGACTCCTCGCGCCTTCATTCTGTCCATCGTCACCTGAAACTGGAACCAGACATGAATTGACAAATCGGCAAGTCTCCAATACTTAGCTCGTCTAAAGTGTTTTTGAAAGAATAGATATATAAAGCAAACCATTCGTGCTTTTCTTTGGTGGATTTTTGTCAAACTGTACATTGGTTTAACCATTGAACCATTATACGCGTAGTTGTTTGTTCAACTACGATTTGGCGATTGGTCAATGGGGAACATGTTGATACAACCTGCTGCTTATATCCAGCGATTTTGAATCAGAACCGGTTAAGGTCTCTGTCTAGAAATTTCCTGACTCGTGTGAACATTTGTCATTTAATAACCCAAACCATTATTTGATTATTTGTTTCAGTTTGGGTTAATGCGCAAAACTTAGGCACCAGACCAAAATAGTTTAAATCACCGAGTAATCGAGTATGGTTTATTAAGCTCGATACAGCGATATTCGCTTTAGAATATATTATAAGAGTTTCGTTTAATGTACGATTGCTTTAATTTTCTTAAATCTGATAGAACTTGCTCATATGCTCATATATTCTTCAATAAACAGAACAGCGGTAAAATATGCTTTTAGGTTTTTCAATCTTTGCCCTTTTTTCTATGTTTGATGCCCGGTTGAACTATGATTTAGCGTAACAATACATGATACTATGATACCCACATCAGTCTTATGTTGTATATTTATGTGATAGTTTATAAGCCTATTGAGATAATTGTCATCTTCGAAATCGAAGGACGAACTATGATATAAGTCTACGCAGCACCTGGGGCTTAAATGTTCCTTCAGTGGTTGCTATGGTATAAGAATTAAGGATCCTATGTCAAAGCAGACATCAAAACAAACATGAAATATCCACAAGTTTAAATAAAATGAAAGATTTACCTTAAGGCTCGTCCGTTTAAGGTTCTTCTATAGAAACAACAGGGTAAGACGTTTTCCCAACTAGCGTGTTGCCACGGAAGTTGTAACACTGTCTTTTAAAAGGTTTACATTAAACATGGATACATGTAACGAGTTCCGTTAAATAGTGTTAAATATGTAAACATGTACACATTAAAAACGAATATTTAAATAGTTTGAATTGATTTCGAATTTCTGGTAAGAGTCCAAAGTACAACCGTGACGGGCCTTTGTTTTGAACCAGCGAAACCTTTCAATTACCCTTTCGTTTGTACAAAACGCCCTTTCGTCACCCGATTACCCCATTAAAAGTCTTGTCGACGTATCATAACAGACCGTTGAAGAAATCGTCTCCAAAACACTTTGGTGTTAACTTCCATTGGACTAACAACGATTTCTGCTTCCGTTGAATGGCAGAGCTTCACTTCCCATGCATTACCTGATAAGCTTTGTATGCTTATCAATTCAGACTGGAACTGGATGTGTTTTATCTGTAAATGATATCATTTCAGCCAGGTGCAAGGTGCTTTTTATGTGTTAGTCATGTCCGTTTAGACTGGTACTAGATGTGTTTTGTCTGTAAATCAAATAAATTAAGACTGGTTCGTAATTTACAGTTTACTAAGATGCAAGCCATTCTAGCCCTCTTCTAGTAATTTTATCTGATACCATTATGTTTTTCGGCTGGTTTCCCCTAAGTCATTGATTTCTATCTTTATGTTTGCTGTGAATCTTTTTTTCCTCGACAGCAGACAGCATTTGTAAACGGTTTGCATACACCGATGTCGTATAAAGCTTATCAATCTCCAATCGTATCTACTCGGCAATCCCCGTAACAAGTCGGTAGATATACCTCGTAGGCAGTACATGAATACACCAGAAATCCTGGGGTAATTCGCCTTATTTCCGGCGGATAACGCAAAATGCACACAGACACTAAATATGTATTTAAATACACACGAATTAGTTATATATCACAATTGAATGGGTTTTTTACCCTTTTCATTAAAGATGATCATATGAACACAACTTTGTTTCATATTTTGTCAATCAGCTCTTTCCGGCAATCCCCGGCTTGTGACGGGGATTGCCGAGTTGATATGATTGGCCCGTCGTTGCTGACCTACTTTCAAAAATGGCTCTCCATTACCTCCGAGGTTATTTTAAGAAATGGCCGAGGTGTTCCGAATGATCATTCTCCTTGTCATTTTCTATAAGGATATTTATAGCGTTCTATAAAAGGAAGTAAACTTATGCGTTAATAAACTAAAGCGTCTGTACGCAAGGTACAGTGAACCCTCGTTTATCCGAACATGTCCGTTCCCAACAAAATGTCCGGTTTACCGGATAATCCGGACTAATGAAGCAGAGCATGCTCTTATTCACATTAAGACATAAACGGTCTGTATGAGCGGTGTATACTTATAACCCTTTAGCAAACGCCAAATTGTCGACCGTCCCAAATTGAAAGAGTTTGCAGAAGACATATCAAAACGTGATGAAATTCAAAGATGATCTTCTGATATGGCAGAAAACATTGTGGGAAAAGGAGAAATTGCTCGTCACGAGCAATTTCTCCTTTACCCACAATGTTTTCAAAAGTCGTCTGCAATAAACTGGTCCAATAATTCCGTTCCCTTACAATTTTGTTCGGATTGCGAGACATCCGGATAATCGGGGTCCGGATAAACGAGGTTTCACTGTATTCATAGTCAATGGTTTCAAACAAAACTGTCCGTAGAAACATAAACTTCCGTAAACGCTACGATAGAATCTAAATCTTAAATGAATCTGATTCTGCATCAATCTAATGGTTTGTTATTACAAATCCATCCGTTCATTCTTTCTATCGTTTCGGCCATGGTTTGCTTGATTGGTGTCTTTTTGTGTTTTTGTTTTCTGTTTTTTTTTATCATTCCATTTTTTCTTCATTTGTTAATCGCTAACCTAAGGCTTAGCTATTTGACTTTTCGTATGGGTTAAGCCAAAGTCGGGTCAGCCCTAGCCATTATACAAACCACTTTTTCCGTGATGACTTTGTTTGTTCTTTACAATCCTCGTCTAATGTTGCTTATCAGTAGAAAACCTTGCAGCTAGACGGGTTCTCGAACTCGGAACAGTGGCGCACAATAAGTAAACTTTACCTACTAAGTTATCCGGCTTCTAACAAATTTAACTCGAATCATGTATATTCACTGAAGCCCCGGGTTCGAGTTCCTGGCTCACTGCATGCCTATCTACCCTCGTTATCACGAAATGTTATTTAAAGAAAGGCTTAAGATCAATCCAATACAATAGAAAGGAGAGTATGCCTGATGCAAACATAAACATTACTAGTTAAACACCTTTAAATGCACATAAAAGTAGATGAATACATATAAATTACTGAAAAAAACATATGGAGTTATCTTATTATGTTCATAAAAGTCATGAGAATTAATTTACAAACACATTGATGCCCTATTAAATAGACTCCTTTAACATAAGTTATTTTGTGCTTGAAATATAGTTGTCTCCAATTCAATCATGTTTATCAACAACATGTTTGTTTACATATTCAAAATAACAAATTCTGATTGGTCGGTTAAATAAATTGTGCATTAACTGTCAAGGTCAGAGGTGAAGAATCACACAATCTGAATTATCAAACTTGCTAATCTGGGTAATTTCTTGTTGGCTTTCACATTTAAGATGTGCTGATGGTGTTTTTATGGTGATAACTATATGAACCTGACCAAAACTTTACCAAATGATATAGTTTGATATAGCATTAATCTCGTTTTATGTGCCTTTAACAAAAGAAAAGTTCTGCGACTTAAGTTTTATAAACGACATGTGATGTTCTTGTTAGGATTGAGAAATTGATCGTATGCAAACAAGTTTCCAATTCTTATCACACTCTGCCTTATCAGAACCTCAATGGTACAATTCTGGTTAACTGTGAGTTTATGATGAATATCTCAATGTTTTCACAGGTAAAAAAAACTCGTCCTAACGGTAGTATCACGCTAAGAGTTTGGTGGCATAGCCCTTATTGGCAGTAAAGATTGGAGTCTTCCTCTCCAATAATTAGTCGGGCATTGCAACATAACTGAGATTATGTTGACGCGATGTAAAAGCCACATAAGATAAATGAGCAAATTCAATATACTCTTTACCGTCGAAATTTATTCAAAGACAACGTAGGTTTGTGTCCCAATTTTGTTCTCATATACCATATAATTCCATGTTGAGATTAAACAGATATGTTACAGGGCCTCTACTTGATTGTAGCTCACTCCAGTTTTTGAGATTCAATCAAAAGGCAATAACTATTTCGTTTAAAGTAAACCACTCTCCTGTACATGAATATTTAACCCTTACAGTGCTAGAATCGACTTCATGATCATGCAATCAGCTTGAATCCAGGCCAGCCGCCAAGTAAATTGGCGTCTGGCCTATAATCTTACCTGTTTGTTACTCTGAGTACCATTACTCATCCAAATTTAGCAGATATTAAATGTTTTTCAAAGCAGACGACACAAAAACTTATTTCAAGAAAATTACCCCCCAGCATTCTTAGGGATAACATAAAAGTCTCAATTACTGTACCACACTTACCTACTGCTATCATCGGGTCTTAAACGTCCGCGGACAATCATTTTAAACCCCGTTATTCTTTAAAATAACGAACGTATCATTTACAATGGGTATGAGTGTGGGTGTGTGTGAATATAGAGAATAGGTGGTTGGTGTCGTGAATCGGAAATGTTATCGGGCAAGGCTTAGGAATATTATCCGGTGAGCCGAAGGCGAAACGGATAATAATCCGAAGCCGAGCCCGATAACTTTTCCCGTTCAAAAGACACCACACATCTATTTTATTTATCCTGTTACCTTTATCTATTCTTTCAAACAAACAAAAGGTAAATAAAACACAAGAAAAAGGAAAAAATAAGTAGAGAATGATGTAAATATGACGTAATTTCGTTTTTATGACGTCATGATTCGTCACGTGCATGTGTTATATGGTTAGTGCCGGATATCACAAATGTTATACGGCACCTAGTTATCGGTCCCAAAATGACACTAGTGACAGGATAAGTATATAATTCCTACACGTGTATACAGAGATGAATTTATTGTTATATTCTATGTCATCCATGAGCTGTATATGCTTCAGTCGAAATAAAATGTTCACCTTCTTCTAAAACACCGATAGTCATGTTTCACAATCCAATCGTTTCTGGGTTTTCTATGTGTAGTGACGTTACACCTACGTCATTCGAGATTCACTTGAACGCGTCGTCCGCATCGGGAGACGGGGGAGTAACTTTAAACGCAATAAACTCTTCATCGTCGTTACCAGCGTCGTTTTCAGCAGCGTTGTCTAAGTCTTCCCCTTCTCCCTCCTCTTCAATAGCCGGTATAAGTGCTGTCGTTTCGAATGGAGTACCGTCCGTGCTTGGGGAGGTCGGCGCCGACAGTTCGAGGGAGTGTGAAGAACTTGAGCCGACAAGTTCCTGGTGAAATGGGAAAATAAAACGGGATAAGGTCACATCTTCAATAGACAATACTAATAATGAAGATATTTGTCTCTCTATTTGCAATAAGGCATTTCCTGAAAGTTCTAGAGAGTGTCAAAAACTAGAGCCGACAAGTTCCTGGTGAAATAGATAAATAAATCGGGAAAAGATCAAATCTCAAAAAGACAATGATAATAATAGTTATGATGATGATATCTCTATTTACAATAAGGCATTTGATTGAAAGTTCTAGAGTGTGTTAAGAACTATAGCCGACAAGATCATTGTGAAATCGATAAATACTTTAGAATAAGGTCATATCTTAAATAGACAATAATGATAATGATGATGAAGATATCTCTATTTACAATTAAGCAGTCGATGAAAGTTCTAAGACGTGTGAAGAACCGACATGTTCTTAGTGAAATAAAATAAAAACGGATCTTTCAATAGAAGCTTTAAATGAATCCGTTCAATGGTACCTTTCATTGGAACCTCTCGAGTTATGGAAGGTTTCAATGAAAGTTGTCCATGGAAGCTGTCAATGGAAGCTTTCAACGGAATCTAAACAAACCAACGTACCGATATACTCCTAATGGTACCTCCTTCCTCGATGGCTGAGAGCAATGGCGGACGAGAAGGCCGGTTTGAAGCCGCCATGGCCGCCATATGCATGTCCATGATCTGTTTGTTCCGGTTGTACTTGGTGTCGGCGTCCTGGTCCCCCTGGACTGGTTCCACGACGAACCTGCAGAATTAAAGGGTAAAGCAATGGTGCTTAATTGACGGGTAGCCAGGTTTAATGTCACTTCCGGTCTAACAGCAAAGACTGGTTTCACGACGAACATAAAGAATAGGATAGATCATAACATTGCTTCATCAATGACTGGTACCCATATTTTATCTTACATCATGTCTGGTAGCATTGACTGGTTCCTCATCAAACATCGACATGTTTAGATATGTCTAAGATACTTATAAATCATTTACGGGTGCTAGGGTTTAATCTTACTTCCTGTTTGAAAGTACAGACCGGCTCAACCTTGAATCAGCGTAGTTGTGGGATAAAGAGAAGTGCTATTGATTAACCTATCCCAAAATATATCAAACTTCCTGTCTGATTTTACCACGATCCCTTTAAGTTGCATTATGGAACATCTATCATAGACCACTGGAACCAGAAAGATAACTTTCCTTGGGGGTTTCGACAAATAGTCTTTTGGTTAAAATGCAACAAGTAATTCTAAAGATTATTTCAGGGGAAATTGAAAACTGCATACATGTATCTAATTAACTCAAAAACTTTCTCTGGATTAAACAATAGTAATATCGTGAATTTCATTTCATTTAAAAAGTCAACTGTTTCCTAAATATGATACTCTGTGACCCGAACAAATTAAAAGCAAAAGAGGATGATATCAAAAACGTATTACAAAATCTCACGAATTATGATATTAAGTGAAAGATATTGTAAAAAAAGAATAGATTTATACTTTTGTCATTTTTAACGTAATCGAGTCTCAGTAATTTGTTTATTGGCTCGTTTGTTGCAACTACGCTCAAGATATATGATGAGACGGGGGATTTATCATCTAGTATGAAGTATGAAATGTTCGTTTTTCATACCTCGGAGTAGGCCTCTGTTGACTAAGCTGGTTCGCTGTCGACACAGCCTCTACCGAGCCGGATGCCCTCGCGTCCAGGGAGGCCAGGGACGAGTTTTTGGACGAGGAGAACGAGGCTCGATCCTCTCTGCTGTACTTTCGCCTGAGAAGGCTAAGTGGGAAGCTCCATTTGCGCTCCTTGTCGCCATCGATAAGCCGCCTGAGCGGTTTGTGGTCCGCATCGGTCCGGGCTCGAGCCCGACGCAGTGGTACGTACTCCGGCAGTAGATCGGTACTTTCATCATCGGGACAGGGCTGTAATATTTTTGTATTTGGTATGTTTTGTTGTGAATTTCTTGATACTTTAACACTTTGGTAAAGAGAAGAAATAACAAAAGTATAGAATACTTTTAATCATGGACCATGAGCGGTAGCTGCGACATTCGACTAAGTACATGAACCCATGATTGATATAAGCAAAGAGATCTCAAAGACACAGTTACATCACTGATTAAATGAGAAAAGTGATATATGTCGATAACTTATCAGCTGTGATAACGTATTACTCTATGTATTGAAAACACGCATTTTCTTTTTTTTAACATTGCGTAGGCTCTAATTTTTAATCAACGGGTTTTTATTTCTGTCATGGAAATGGCTTTGGTGTAATTCACAATATTATGATAATCAAAAATTGTATGTAACGATGTAATTGCTATAAACCTTCCCATTTACCTCACTGTTTCGTTTCGCTAGACCGGGACTAGGCGGAACGGCCAAATATCCGTTAGCCGCGGCCGGCGCCGACATCAATGTGTCCCGAGAATTGGTCATGTGATTTCTCCTGAAATGTGATTGGCTTATCTGAATATTTGAAATTTGAATTTCTGTTTTAACTCCTTTCAGTTATTACCTTTTACAATTGCCTCTGGTAAGTTTTGATCAATAAAATTGAAAACAAGTCATTTGATGGTTGTTTGTTTTCTCTAAAATGTTTGTTAACAACTAGTTATCAGGGGACTTTGCCAAGGGGAAAGCAAGCAATCATCGAACGGCCTAGCATTAGAAAAAGCAAACACTCATCAAATCACTTATGCTGTGTTTTCATGCAAGAATAAGGAATATCAATTTTCATTTTCTAACGGTTATCGGTGTCCTTTCCATCATTAATTTGTTTTCAGTACACCTTGTTGTAAAGTGTCGTCTGTAAACTCTTACATTTTTACAATTTAAAACTTGAAGTTAAAAAAAAAATCTGACATTTTGAAATTATATAGAAAAAAAAACATTTAAAAAACCGACTACCAAACACAACCTACTGTATTCCCTTGAATCCAAACAGACTGAGCATGGACCCGGCTCTAGAGCCTAGAGAGACCTTTCTGTTCTGGACTGGTTCCCGCTGGTTGTTGTTGTCGTAATCAGACGCATGATGGTGCCCGTGTACGCTAATCTCCATCAGGCGGGGGTCCTGGACGATTCTCTGATCCGCCATGGAAAGTTGACTTGGAAATAAAAAGTAACGGATTGTTAGAAATTTACACCTATTTAATTGGTGCCTCTTTCGTTCATGGAAAAATTTAAGTTGTTTATGCTCTTGGCAAAATAGCGTTCATTGGGTTTTAAGACTCATAAACTCATAAATTCATCTATTCTGTGGTCGTCAAACTCATGATGTTTGTACATACACATCACATCAGCGGTTATAGAAGGACACAGCTTAAGAAATGCATTGCTCAAATATTTATTTCGAGTCTTCAGAGTTTTCATTTCAATTTAATGGGGTACAACTATTTTGAATTTTCAAGTTTATTTCCCACTTACGCTAGGTTGTAGGTTGACCCCAGGAAGATAGGTCTTTTCGATGACAACGAGGCGGCTGTATAAGGCAGGTCAGAAACGACCTCGTTAAAGTGAGTGTCCTTGACCAATGGTGGGTGAGAGTTGTGGCACTGGTCTACAAGGCACATGGCAACCTTAAATAAATCGATCATAGGTTGGTTATAACATTGGTCTATAAGGCACATGGCAACCTTAAATAAATCGATCATAGGTTGGTTATAACATTGGTCCACAAGGCACATGGCAACCGTAAATAAATCGATCATAGGTTGGTTATAACATTGGTCCACAAGGCACATGGCAACCTTAAATAAATCGATCATAGGTTGGTTATAACATTGGTCTACAAGGCACATGGCAACCTTAAATAAATCGATCATAGATTGGTTATAACATTGGTCCACAAGGCACATGGCAACCTTAAATAAATCGATCATAGGTTGGTTATAACATTGGTCCACAAGGCACATGGCAACCTTAAATAAATCGATCATAGGTTGGTTATAACATTGGTCTATAAGGCACATGGCAACCTTAAATAAATCGATCATAGGTTGGTTATAACATTGGTCCACAAGGCACATGGCAACCTTAAATAAATCGATCATAGGTTGGTTATAACATTGGTCTATAAGGCGCATGGCAACCTTAAAAAATCGATAATAGGTTGGTTATAACATTGGTCTACAAGGCACATGGCAACCTTAAATAAATCGATCATAGGTTGGTTATAACATTGGTCCACAAGGCACATGGCAACCTTAAATAAATCGATCATAGGTTGGTTATAACATTGGTCTACAAGGCACATGGCAACCTTAAATAAATCGATCATAGGTTGGTTATAACATTGGTCTATAAGGCACATGGCAACCTTAAATAAATCGATCATAGGTTGGTTATAACATTGGTCTACAAGGCACATGGCAACCTTAAATAAATCGATCATAGGTTGGTTATAACATTGGTCTATAAGGCACATGGCAACCTTAAATAAATCGATCATAGGTTGGTTATAACATTGGTCTACAAGGCACATGGCAACCTTAAATAAATCGATCATAGGTTGGTTATAACATTGGTCCACAAGGCACATGGCAACCTTAAATAAATCGATCATAGGTTGGTTATAACATTGGTCTACAAGGCACATGGCAACCGTTAAATAAATCGATCATAGGTTGGTTATAACATTGGTCCACAAGGCACATGGCAACCTTAAATAAATCGATCATAGGTTGGTTATAACATTGGTCTACAAGGCACATGGCAACATTGAATAAATCGATCATAGGTTGGTTATACCATTGGTCTATAAGGCACATGGCAACCTTAAATAAATCGATCATAGGTTGGTTATAACATTGGTCTACAAGGCACATGGCAACCTTAAATAAATCGATCATAGGTTGGTTATAACATTGGTCTACAAGGCACATGGCAACCTTAAATAAAACAAAATTACGTTAGACATGACATTGGTCTACAAAACAATTTTGTATCTCCACAGAAAACAAGACATGACATTGGTCTACAAAACAATCATGTATCACCACAGAAAACAAGACATGTGTCGTATGGCATTGCTCAACAAAAGGTATGGCCGCCCTTTACAAACAACCATACATATATTTACCCTATAACATGGCAACCTTGAAATCACAAAATATGACATTTGTCAACAAAACAAGCATGTGTCACCACGAATAAATATGTCATTGCTCAACAAAAGGTATGGCCGCCCTCTACCAACGATCAAACATATATGTATTCGAAAACATGAAAACCTTGAAAATACAAGCATGTGCTAGATACGTCATTGCTCGACAACACATATGGCCAACCTCTTCAAATGTATGTGTAAGTTATAAATGACATGGCAACCTTCAAACTTATAAACAATGCAGTTGACACCCTTGATAGAACCAACATGTGTTTAGCTGTGGCATTTGCCTTCATTAACCCGCTTTCAAGGATCGACAATGACAATTGGTCTACAACATATGTAGTCACACTTGAGACAAATCAAGCATGTGGTTGTTGTGAAATAAAAGGAAATTATGTCAACTTTAAACGAAACAAACATGATGGTTGAAGAAATAGTCAACAAGGTATATTGTCATCCCAAACACGGCAGACGCTTTTTTAAATTTTCCACACAGAGGATCGCTTTGATATTGAAGATAGATAACTACCCCAAAACGACAAACTGATTGGGGTTTATTATATCAAAAAAATATTGGTATTATGGTATTTGATTGATAGACAAAATTCAATGCCGAACCTCTTTAGTAAGCTTTAAATCAACTAGTGCATACGGAAAAGGCTTAAATGTTGAAATAAGGATTTAATAATTTCAAAATGATTAACACAAAATGTTATTGATATTTTGATTTTAATACATGAATAGATTTGGGAGCTGCCTGGGCCTATTGGTTTAGAGAAAATAACTTAAAATCGTATAGCCCCTCTCAGCATGGTTTCAAATCCCGGTGCCGGATTAGATTTGCATGAAAGGTGGTTTCCAGATTGGCTTACGTAATACCGATGGTTCTACCCGACTTGACCAGCCCTTATAGGCAGTAAAGTTTGGGGTCTTCCTCCTTTGTTATGAACCGGGCACCGCAACACAACTGAAATGATGATGACGAGATGAAATTCCATATATGTATAATAAATAAACAGGTTTGAACAAGTTATAGTTACCGCTGTATGTCTATCAATCAACCAGTTCAGATCAAAATCATCGTCATCTTCCCCAAACGGATTGATCATCTGTTCTGCAACCTGAAGTGTTTTGCCGTGAATCTATGTACAAGAGGCTGCCACATTTTTTCCACGTAGGGCATTTTCTGACTATCGATGCACAATTACTTCAAGGTTTTCTTAATCAAATGAATGACTATAGTTCTTATTCCCGATATCAAATCATGGCGGTTTTGTATTGTCATTGTTCGTCCGTTTATATTTATAATATATGAGTCATAATTATGCAGTTGCTTTTAAGCATTTTTCAGTAGCTTTTCTACTTAGTGTCTTATTAAGTTACAACGGATTTAACCATCAATTCGATGGTCGTATGTTACCATGATGACCCCGCCCGTATATAAAAGAAGGCCGAAGTGATTCTTAACTTGTTTTTTTTCTTCTTTTTTCCAAAGTCAAATCAGCTAGTTCTATATATTTCGTATAACGATGCTTTCATTTGAGTGCGGTTCATACTTACAGGGAATAAAATGTGTTTCTCTTACTTATTTATTATATTGCGGTTTAGAAATGGCAAGATGTCAACAGTATGCTACTACAGCTGTTAATTGTTACTTATATTTTGTGAGATGTATATAAGCAATAGAGTATTGTCCACATAAATTAAATGGTAATATGATTATATGATAGTAAATGCAACTGTGGATCCTTTGTCTCAAATACCCAACGCCCATCACTATAAAATCCGCCAATTTATGTCTCCACTACTTTTAACCAGCCCATATAGAAGAAGAACTATATGCAAGCATAAGTACATGCAGTGGATAAACTGGTTACCCTACTATACGTCCAAGGAACCCAACGCTAAACTTTATAAACAATCGCCAATTTATGCCTCCAAGTTAAACCAGCTCATATAAAAGAACTTGTGCTACTAAACATGCATGCAGTTAACAAATTGGTAATCCTATTTCCCAAATAGCCTTGGCTAAACAACACGAATAATCGTCTTCAACATACCTTTAACCAGCCCATATAGAAGAAGAACTGTACGATGGTGAATACTGGCACGTACATATCCGGAATACCATCGCTAGCATCGTCTACATACTGTCGACCAATCAAACACGCTGCGAAGAACATGTGACATGCCAGCGTGACAACCTGAAACGGAAACAGTCAGATGGTAGCTTTAGTTAGTTAGTAAGTTAGTTTGTGTGTTTGTATATTGGTTGTTTGTTTGATTGTTTTTTTTTTGTTTTTTTGTGGTCCAACACCTGTTAACAGTGTTTCAGTTATTCTACAGCTTTGCTGGATTTCACAAGTACTAGACAGGCCTATGTAGTATCTTGTCCTAGGACACTTCCTCGTAAAAAAAGAAAGTATTGAGGCAAATGCAAACAGTAAAGACGTATTAGTGTCTTTTACGTCTTAAAGACGACCTTGATCTTGTATCCAAATCTATTCCTGAATTGTCCACCTTGCCTTCATAAGTTAACAAGCTAAACAAGCTTTACTATAGTTTGTGTCTGACGATTGATTTGTCTCTCATGAAAGGACTCGGTGGATTCGAACTCTTTGTTTGGCACCACACTGACGACCCCTTATTGTATCACGGCGACGATATATTCGAAGACATTATAGTTTGAGTTTGGTCATTCGAACCAGCGTTAAATCATTTGAGGACAAAATGTTCTTACCTGAGTGTATACTAACGGAATGGTGATCCAGTCAAATACAAAACATAATGAACATTTATCCCTGAAATCCGCCAGTTGCTGAAATAAAGAGAATTGGGCGTTTTAAATCGAGAATGGTCTATGCAGACTGTGCAACTATCTGCGATAAAAACCAAGGATAGAAGGATACAAATTATGTCTGATATTTAGTTATCAGTTCCTGGACGTTTTCAGCATAGATATTGCACCAATCACTGTACTTAAAACACTGTAAAACGCTTTATGACAAAACTTTTCGAGTAAATTGCCGCAAATCAAATTTTGGGGAAAAGGAGGGAAAATCGTGTGGCTTCTTAAAAGGAGGCAAATTAAAGGCATTGAGTTTGTCAGTGTAGTCATATCATGTTTGCTTCTGTTTGAACGCTATTTTCAACATTTCTTCGGCATTAACGTAATCAAAATCTGTAAATTTTGTTTTACATGAAATGTTCCGTTGGGATTTTTTCATTATTATTTTTCTTTTAAATTTTTGTTGTTGTTGCTGTTGTTTTTTGTTTGTTGGGTTTTTTTTTCATTCGTTATGCTATCACTAATACCAAGAGTCCAATTGGAAGCCTCTATTACACCATCTTTGTTTATCAAGACCTGTAAGGTCGTCGAACCCAGTAGCTCGATTGACCATATTGTCATAGTATTTGGTTCCATGTACTATAGCTTTTATTCTGTTTCTTGTAATAATTGGCATCTATGTATCAAATGGGGTCAATAGCATGATAAAAATATATAGATAACAAAAAAAACATATACTAGACAGACACTCGAGTAATCTGCTCGAACTCACCTCCATGATAAGCCGGAAGCCGATGTCGGACTCGATCTTGCCTTCCCGTCGCGCCTGAGTAAGTACACCATTAGCCCAGACCAGGGGTACCCAGAACTTGTTGTATTTACACTCCACTTGTTCATACAGCAAGGCCTCCTCGCTCGTTATCATACCTGGGAAAATAGAGTACCTGTGAGTTTGTATCAGGTTTACCACCTTGTCAAATCGTTGTAGTTACATTTCAAAAGTACTAGGATGGGGCTCTGAAGTGCCTTGCCAAACAACATTCCCATCCAAACCAGCTATATCGGTTAGGCTCGAAACTCGGACTTCTGAGAAACAAGTTAAGATCTATGTAATAAAAAGTCGTACAACTTAGATTGATCGCTATCGATCCTGAGTCCTAGCTACATGATGATAACAAAAGATACGCTCTCTAACCCGTGTCCCACTTCAGTCAACGTTAAGTAAAAAATTGAGAGAGTACAACCGGTCTCAGACCTACCTGAGTCTACGATGTGGTCTATACTGGGATATCGCTTCATGACGACCACACTGATCATACCTACATGAGTCTACGATGTGGTCTATACTGGGATATCGCTTCATCACGGCCACACTGATCATACTTACCTGAGTCTACGATCTTGTCTATTCTGGGATATCGCTTCATCACGGCCACACTGATCAGACCTACCTGAGTCTACGATGTGGTCTATACTAAGATATCGCTTCATGACGACCACACTGATCAGACCTACCTAAGTCTACGATGTGGTCTATACTGGGACATCGCTTCATCACGACCAAACTGATCAGACCTACCTGAGTCTACGATGTTGTCTATACTGGGATATCGCTTCATGGCGACCACACTGATCAGACCTACCTGAGTCTATGATGTGGTCTATACTGGGATATCGCTTCATCATTACCACACTGATCAGACCTACATGAGTCTACGATGTGGTCTATACTGGGATATCGCTTCATCACGACCACACTGATCAGACCTACCTGAGTCTACGATGCGGTCTATAATGGGATATCGCTTCATCATGACCACACTGATCAGACCTACCTGAGTCTACGATGCGGTCTATAATGGGATATCGCTTCATCATGACCACACTGATCAGACCTACATGAGTCTACGATGCGGTCTATAATGGGATATCGCTTCATCATGACCACACTGATCAGACCTACATGAGTCTACGATGTGGTCTATACTGGGATATCGCTTCATCATGACCACACTGATCAGACCTACCTGAGTCTACGATGCGGTCTATAATGGGATATCGCTTCATCATGACCACACTGATCAGACCTACATGAGTCTACGATGTGGTCTATACTGGGATATCGCTTCATCACGACCACACTGATCAGACCTACATGAGTCTACGATGTGGTCTATACTGGGATATCGCTTCATCACGACCACACTGATCAGACCTACCTGAGTCTACGATGCGGTCTATACTGGGATATCGCTTCATCACGGCCACACTGATCAGACCTACCTGAGTCTACGATGTGGTCTATACTGGGATATCGCTTCATCACGGCCACACTGATAAGACCTACCTGAGTCTACGATGTGGTCTATACTGGGATATCGCTTCATCATGACCACACTGATCAGACCTACCTGAGTCTACGATGTTGTCTATACTGGGATATCGCTTCATCACGGCCACACTGATCAGACCTACCTAAGTCTACGATGTTGTCTATACTGGGATATCGCTTCATCACGGCCACACTGATCAGACCTACCTGAGTCTACGATGTGGTCTATACTGGGATATCGCTTCATCACGGCCACACTGATCAAACCTACCTGAGTCTACGATGTGGTCTATACTGGGATATCGCTTCATCACGGCCACACTGATCAGACCTACCTGAGTCTACGATGTGGTCTATAATGGGATATCGCTTCATCACGGCCACACTGATCAGACCTACCTGAGTCTACGATGTGGTCTATACTGGGATATCGTTTCATCACGGCCACACTGATCAAACCTACCTGAGTCTACGATGTGGTCTATACTAGGATAACGTTTCATCACGACCACACTGATCAAACCTACCTGAGTCTACGATGTGGTCTATACTTGGATATCGCTTCATCACAGCCACACTGATAGAGCGCAGGATGAGGATCGCTCCAAACATCATATAGCGGGCCACCGTTCGCCGGATAATCCGGGATCTCTCGTCATCACCATGGATATAACTCCCCATTATAAATAACGTTCTGGAGGGGGAAATAAATGGTAACAGGTTATGATGATGATTATTGCCAGGGATGTTTAGAATGGCACGGTTCTGTTGATGGTAATGAAGATAGAAGGTTTATTTAAATGAGGAAAATGACGAAGAAAATGTTGGTGAAGAGGATGGTGATGCTAATGATATTGAAAAGAATACATGTATATAATGGTGATGAGGAGGAGGAGGAAAAAGAAACTTAGAACGAGGTTATCTAGGATTAGAATGAGAATGACAAACAACAACTTCGACAACAGTATTAAGAATTTAAACAGTGATACTTAAAATGATTACATAAACATAATTATATTAATATATCTAGAAAGCTTTAGATAGTTAAAGTCTAACTACTCTCAATTCTTATGTAGAGTATGCATAATAACAATTCATACAAAACTCCTTTCAAAATTATAATTAAAAGACTAGTTTTCCCCACGTGTATCGATCAATTCGTGATACGTACCTGTCAGGCCATGGGACGTTGGTGAACTGCTGCCACCATCTATGTACCACGATAGACACGTAAAACCCCAGAACGAAGGAGACCGGGATTAAACTGGTGTAGCTGTTACAGTACGTAGCGATGCCCTCAAATATCCTGGGTAGGAAAAAAAACGTAATCAACCCATATGGTGCTGGGTACCGTTTTACTAAACATTTTATGCGTGTGCGTAAGTTTATAACAAGATTCCCTCGTATTTCAATATTGTGCTAAGTGACATTGCAAAGTAACACTTCATTGGAATCGTCTCTCCGAGACGCTTCCAGTGACGTGTCACATGACAATGTTGTATTTGAATTTAAGCTACTATTCATGTTTGTCATTTTAATCATACGCACATATATTCCTTAACTTGTTTAGCAAAACGGTACCCTGAAACCGATATCATACTTATGCAAACAGGTTAGATCCAGGCCAGCCGCCAAGTAAATTGGCGGCTTGCCTGTGATCTAACCTATTTGCTAGTCTGGTTATCTTTCCTCAACAAAATTAAGCAGATATAAAACCTTTTTTGAAAGCAGACGACACAAAGATCTATTTTAAGAAAATTACCCATCACTATGCTACCGTCCAGCTGCAATTAAGTGAAACTGAAGACACTGTAAAAATCTATATCTATGTCAAAACCTGTGAAACAAGCATTCCGACTTTCAGTGCTTTGACGGATAAACTCAATATTTAATACTATATAAATACATGTAGTCCTGATGCATTCTTGCAACGTTACTTCAATAAGAATGTCGGAACTATTCGGTTTATTTCGACCGATCTATACCGAAGATGACCAAAGTATTCCGAAAAGAGTATGAGTTCCAAATTTGCGTTTTATGGATATTCTACCTTAAGGGCAATGAACGATTTGTTAGTTTATTATCAGGATTACGGAACCTAGTCGACATGCCCGATCTAAATCATGATGTCATGTTATCGCTAATTCCCACCGTAAGTCGGTTCTAGACCTTCTTTTTTGGCAATGCTTGAATTATATTTCTAGTTTTTAAATCGAATCTACATTCTTACATTTCGCTTTCGTTGCAAGGATGACGATTATATTCGATGTATTCCATTATTAGGTTTTTTTTTTTTCTCCAATCTACATTCCCTTTGCTCCGTAAAGGGATGATGGCTCTGGAAGGTTCATTGTCTGATGTATATGCTCATCTTCTTTCAATTGTGTTATTATGTTCATTGTGACTGATGTATCTTTTTTTTTTCTTTTTCTCTTTTCTTTTCCTTTTCATAAATTGTTTATTATTTCAATTTTCTGTAAACATTATCATCATATTGGTGGACAAATAAAATCAAACAAAGCCGTAGATTTATTACAGCTAGAGCTGCCACTTAGTAAACCCTTATAGTGCTGGAACCGACTTCTTGCTTAGGCAAACAGGTTAGATCCAGGCCAGCCGCCAAGTAAATTTGCGGCTGGCCTGTGATCTAACCTGTTTGCTACTCTGAATAAATTTCCTCATCAAAATTAAACAGATACTTAAGGTTTTTGGAAAGCAGACGACACAAGAATCTATCCCAGCATTCTAAGGGTTAAAAGTGTGGGGTTAGAGTGTGATATTAATCTTACAGAGTGGCTATGTCACTGTAAATCGTAATTATTAACGTCATACATGTGCGTTTAACTGTTTGTTTGTGTTTGTTCTGTTGGGAGGAATGTCACGTCAACAGTTGTGCATCTACATTACAAATTGGGCGAGAGTGGTAATGAGGATGAGACAGAGGTGCTCTTTTGCCGAGGTTTCCTGGGTTCGATCCCCGTAAGGCGATGTGAAAATTACCAGGACTAGCCCGCGGCCTTAAATCGGCGCGAGTACTGGTTCAGTATCCAGGAAGCAGTTAAAGAGAGTGAATCAAATAAGCGTCAAGTTCTCGGCACAATTGGTGTAATATGAATAGGTTTAAACCTACATTTCAAAGTCCCGGTTAGAACTGATAAAGGACGGGTAGCACCTTTCTTTATAAGACAGAACTTTGTCGTGGCTGTTGCAGAAATCTTATGTCCATGTCAAAGTTAACGATTTCTAGAGATACTCTTTCCCACTTTATATCAACGTTTATGAGGAAATATATCGAACGAACCGTAATGAGACAGGCCCCTGTGAACTGTTTTTCTTAACATTTTATGCTTAAGATTTGCATAAGTTCAAAACAACCTTGCCTCTTATTTCAATTTTGGGTTTGGCAATATTGCATTGTAACACATTGTCCCCACGAGACGCGTCCAATGACGTGTCACATGGCAATATTGGGTTTTCATTTAAGATACTATCCATGAATATCTGTTTCAACTTTTACGTTTAGTAATTCGGTATCCTATGATGATATCCAAGTATATCAGTTTTGTCATACGCAAATATTTTCCGTAAAGTTCTGCATTCCACTTCCTTTTTCTATGTGAACTTGATTTGTTTGTATATTTTGAATATCATTGTAATGACAAGAAAACTTTGTAAGTTTACGTCTCAATGAATGTTTCGTATTCATATTCGTAAGTCGTTTAGTAAAACGTTACCCAACACTGTAACCACGTGGAGAGAGCCCTGTGTGTGGTGATAAGAACATCACCAGTGCAGTGTTTATGACATTTACATCCCGAAAACCTCATAACTCTGTCACCTACTCGTGTAAACGAGTTTAGGGTCTAAGTGTAGTTTTCGTCTCTTTTTTGGAAAAGGGATCTTTATTTCCATTCCACCTTTATCTAGCTTAAAGAAACTTAGACAGTGTACATGATCATCTTTATAAACAAAATCTACATGCATTTGTAAAGTTGCTAGTATGGACAAACACGTGTTAAGCCCTCGGTTGTCGTTCAAATCCAATCATACTGTAAACATGTATTACCTTTTATATACCTTTTATATATAAGTCTGAATGAAAAATGTTCAAGTTAAGCGCATTTGAATGGGATTTAAAGCCGTTGTTAATATTTTCTTAATAAATTCGTGCAAATGATTCGCTTGAATAAGGGAAAAGTAGACGAGATTCATCTGGAAAGTTGTTTAAAACGTCATATGGAGCAAGCACCGATAAGGGAAAAGACGACATTGAAAGAAAGAAAGATGGAAGAAACACAGCCCTCCTATTGTACAACGATGGTGAAATATATATATTATGTATGTTTACCATCAGTGTTCAGAAAAGGGTCTGATTTCTTTCATTTCATAAGCAGTTATACATCATGATGGTGTTGTGCTATTGTGGTGGTGCATACACGCATGTATGTATTCACGTAAATGTATGCACGCCAATGTATGTAAGCGTTTACGTATTTTGCATTCATTGCTTACAGCAAAGGTGCAATGAATCAAGTTATTTAATTGTCTCTGTCAAATAAGACGTTCGCTATTCCTTTATATTGTCAACATATTTTACGTCATGTTGTTTTGAAATGCAACTTGATGAATTATCCGTACCACTAAAATGCATCTTTACATGTTTATAAACTCGTTCATGCTTGTATGTGCGAATTCGTCACTTTTAACTTTGTAAAAGCATACGTCAAATATTTTATCAAAGCTGTCAAATAAGAATGACGTACTTCCTCTTCATTTCGTTAATGAATTACGTCATTGTGGTTTTAATTGAGATGTAATAGTGCATGTATGCAACGAATATTACATGTAAGCATGTTTGTACACCTGTAAATGCACGATTGCTTGTAGCCTCGCATGCTTACACAGAAACTTTTAGGCTGTAAGTTTTGTATGGTAATGTAAGATGGTTATTTCTTTTTTATGTAAGTTGATGCTGTCTTTAATTTTCATGACTTCAACTTTCTCATATAGGCGTAATATGTAGTTTTCTAAAATTAACATAAGCTGAAGCTTTCTAAGATTTACGTGAGGTCAAGTTTCCGATTAACACGAGCCAAATCTTTAATTAAAGGTGATCCTAAGCTTTCTCAGATTAACGTAAGACGAAGTTTTTTTATTTTGATTAACGTAAATTCTAAGAAAGGCAAAGCTTTCTAAATAGAATTTTGTTTCTCATAAAAGTAAGCCAAAACTTTTTCAAGCTAACATAGGCTGGAATTCATAACCTTAAGATTCCTAAGATTACCGTACGCTATCTATGACCAATGTTAGTCAAAGTTTTCTTGAATTAACTTAAGCTGTCGTTTTCACTTCAGAAGTACATAACTTGA
The DNA here is from genome assembly GCA_947846245.1 of Cerastoderma edule. Taxonomy (NCBI): domain Eukaryota; kingdom Metazoa; phylum Mollusca; class Bivalvia; order Cardiida; family Cardiidae; genus Cerastoderma; species Cerastoderma edule. The sequence goes on along the minus strand of OX401409.1, from coordinate 6,775,415 downwards.
CCAATGTTGCTGAAAACAGCACATTGCCTTCGTGATGTGAAGAAGAAACCGTTGTGACTAAAATAATTTACTCGTTTTTCACATTAGTTTCAAAAGACTTTAGTATCAGAAAAGGTTTTATGGAGGATAGGTTTGAGCTTAATTTGTCTTTAGTTGGGGTTAGCCTAGCATATCTGATATGAACAAGCTTGACATTCTGTCACCTTTGTTGATAAACGATAATTATTGAAGCGCTAAAAAAGTGTTAAATGGAGTTAGTGTCACCATGTTTTGCAAATGATTTTGTCCAGTTAGTTGGTTGCTTATAGCTTGTCGGGTTCATACCGCGTTCAAAAGTATCTCATTCAATGTTAAGGTATTCCACCCGCGTTGGAAAACTTGTTTTTGCGTTGGTTAAAGAATGAAATGAAAGGTTAATCGTTCAAGTGTTAATCATTTCAATGGCATACACCAAACCACTTTTTCGAATTGGTCTGATTTTGAATTCATATTTACAAAATTATTATCAATATATTCTATTATCAAATCCTTAGTAATAACATCCCATTAATCATCATTTTTTACATTGAAATTAAACTAACATGAATGAAAAGTGACAAATAAATAGTTGAATCAATAAAAAATTCTTATGATATAAAACTTGAATTTATAACGTCATTAGTTCTGTTAAATCTTTGAGTTTGTTGTTCTGACCTTTCCACAAGTTTTCATCAGGGGTGGAATATCTTAATGCATCCTTAAATGAATGCTCTATATGAAGCCAATACCTCTACAGGCTAATTTATCTTGAATGGAGTGTGACACCACCTTTAATGGCAATGAAAGTTTACAAGCTAAGAATGCTTTCTCAATTGCTGGCGACAACATCAAAACCAATTATAGTTTCAGTTAGTGTGTTAAATCTTTCTTTTCGTGTAATTTTTTTTTTCTAGTTATAGTAAAACCTGTATACAGTGCTCACTTCGAACCTTAAACAGGACTTTCTTTAAACATGGTTTATTCAGGTGACTATGTTTACTCATGTCACATTAATGACAAAATATTTCTTCTTCGGTTATCTTATATTCTCTTATCTTAAACTCAGTACACTGTATTTCTGGTCAATGTTTAGGACGAGTCTGTAGATAAGAACAGCTTATCTTATCTCGTTTAACCTTATCTTATCTTATCTTAAACTCAGTATCTCTGGTCAATGTTTAGCACGAGTCTGTAGATAAGAACAGCTTATCTTATCTCGTTTAACCTTATCTTATCTTATTTTAAACTCAGTGTTTCTGGTCAATGTTTAGCACGAGTCTGTAGATAAGAACAGCTTATCTTATCTCGTTTAACCTTATCTTATCTTATCTTAAACTCAGTATTTTTGGTCAATGTTTAGCACGAGTCTGTAGATAAGAACAGCTTATCTTATGCCGTCTTATCTTATCTCGTTTAACCTTATCGTATCTTATCTTATCTCATACTCACTTTTTCTGGTCCTTGTTGAGTACGAGCCTGTAGATGAGACTGATCACACCGTAGAGGCCGCAGAACACCAACAGTTCCTTGTAGAGCAGCTTGTACACACTCCCACGCCAACATTTCAACAGTTTAAAGAACCCGAAGTAGGAGGTGGTGGCGACTTTATACTGGTAGATAATCGTCATAATGACGTCGGTGCTGTGTAAAATCCCTCATTCATTCATTGGTGAGAAAATGTCTGATGATCAACACCTTGTAGAACGGTTTGTAATCTTACTCTGACACACACTGTGTCAACTGTCTTTGTAGAAATGTCTGATGATAAACACGTTGTAGAATGGCAATAAAGTCTTATGATCACGCACACTGTGTTATAGAATTGTCTGACGATCAAGACGTTGTAGATCGGCTAGGTAGTCTTACTATGGCACACTTGGAGAAATATCTGATGATAAACACGTTGTAGAATGGCTTTGTCATCTTGTTATTATGAACACTGTGTTAAATATCGGTGTTGAAAAAGCATAATTAAGACGATGTAGATCCATTTTTAAGAAAGGGTAATGAAGTCGAAGACAAAGAGACTGGTGACGTCGAAGATGTTTTAGAGTCTAATGAAGTTAAAGACGAATAGTTTAAAGAATTCAAATACGTAAACGAGTCTAATAACGTCAAATATGTTGTAGAGTCGAATGAAGTTAAAGACGTTGTAAAGTTTAATGTCGTCGATTATGTGATAGATTATTTTGACGTCAAAAAAGTTATAGATCCTAATGATGTGGAATACTTTGTAGAGACTAATAAAGTCGAATTCGTGCTAGAGTCTAGTGAAGTCAAAGATGCTGTAGATTCTATTGAAGCCGAAGACATTTAAAAGTCCAATACGTTGTAGAGTCTATAGTCGAATACTTTGTAGAGACTAGTGATGAAGAAGACATTTTAGAGACTAGTGAAGTAGAAGACCTTTTAGTGTCTAATGAAGTAAAGAAGTTGTAAAATGTTCATGTAGAAATACCCTCCTTAAAAATTTGCGGAAAGTCCATGTAAACTGTCTGATGAAATTCAAATTGCTGTAAAAGAGCAAGTAAAATCTAATTCTTAGAGTGCTGGGTAACTATTTAGAAATATATTCTTGTGTCGTCTACTTTCCTTAACCTCAGATGTCTGCTTAATTCTAATGAGGTTAGAGACTCTGAGTAGCACACAGGTTAGATCACAAGCCAGCCGCCAAGTAAATTGGCGGCTGGTCTGGATTCAACCTGTTAGCATAAGCATGAAGTCAATTCGAGCATTCTAAGGGTTAAACCGAGTGAAATATTAATATAGATCTATGGAATGCCATATAGAGCATGTTTTATAATGATCAAGGCGTTGTATATTGTCACGTATTAAAAAAAAAGAATCTTTATGATTATGAAAAAGACGTCACCGAACAGTTTTAAGAAACATTGTGAAATGATTTTGGATTGGAGAGATTCGATTAAGAACAGAAAGTCTAATAAATGCTTTCAGGACGCTATACAGCAATCAGACAGAAAGTCAAAGGAAGACAAATCCGTTGAAACATTCCCTTTATCTTTATCTCGGCGACAATTCATTAATTCGTGATTCATCAGTGTTATAGCAGTATTAGGCCAGGAAAAATGTGTATTGCCAAAGGACATCCCACATTAAAAGCCAAAGTTAATGGGGAAAATCCAATACATTTCGATATTTGGGCATAAATTTAGAAAGAGTGCGTATTTTATCATTATGATCATGTTTGTCATTCATCTAGAGAGAAAAAACCTTGTTATGAAGAAATGCACCGAATAATGTGCAATAAAAAACGTATATGAATGCCCTCGAGGTAAATCTATGCAAACATTAAAATAATGAATTGTTTATAGACATATCCTCATCGCATAGCAATTATAACTTGAAGTAGAAAGTATTATAAAAAATGATATGGAATATGTATCCGACTTGTTGGTCCTTGATTTTTAGACTTAAGATAGTTAGTTCTAGTATATACTCCCTCTTAACCATTCCCAAATATGAGTATAGTTCCATGTCCGAAATAAAAGCGATATCGAAATGAAAATAAAACAATAATGTTTTTCTTGCAGTATTGCACAGATGCAATGTAAAAATCGATGACATTGCTCGTCATGTGAAATTTCTTCTTTCGTCATCCTGGTTTTTACGACACTCTTCATGTGAAATAGATTGATTAATTAGGAAGTAATTGGGTGATTACATGATTAATCATAAACAACTGACTGAACATGAAAACTGGTGCATCATAAGTTTATTACCAATACGAACACGTCAATCAATCATAATTTTGGCCGACCACGCTGGTTCTTTTACCTGAACTACAACCATGTACAAGCCGCTATGTCCCGTTATTTATGAATTCAGACTCCCACGATTAATTGAAGCCGCGAATTGCCGAGATCAACAACGTTAACACGAATGACAATCACGATATAAAAATCAAAACAAAATCAGATGGACCACTGTCGTAAATCGGTAACTTAAAGGTTCCGAGATAATGCGATTGCATTGAATGCCAAACTTTCAAAGCTGCTGACTCTATTTATCTTTATTATCTTCACAAAAAGTCTTTAATTTCGAACGTTATGTGTGAAAATAAAGGTTAATTTGTATGTCTCCTATAGTTTAATACTTATTCAAACTAATTGAAAAAGTACCGTTTACGACAAGTCCCACTGTTCCGTATAATTTCCTTTTTATTTCGAACTGGTGGATTTGCGTTATTGTATCTTGCACCAACTAAAAGATAACTTACACATGCCGTTACGCAATCGGTCGTATTGTCTTCTCACATGGCGTCCACATCGAGAGTTAGAATAACTTAAATAAAACAATAACAATAGCGTTTACGATTTAACACTCGAGAGGTAATCCTGGTCTTTCCTGTTCACTTGTCTTTTCTACTCACACTATGACAATAGTGTGTCGCTTCAGTTAACAACGGGACGCCAAAACCATGTCAAAAAGCGAAAACCCTGATGACGACAGGTCGGCGGAAAAGGGGGCGGAGCTCTTACGACTGTCGCTTGTACAGATTTCGGTCATTGATCAAAATTACCTCATTATTTTACTGTAATAGGCTAGCAACTGTGTGAAATAAAGAAATTATCAATCGCAATCGCCAGACAGCTTCATATCGAGATAAAGAAGGCAAACATCGGTAACGATTTAGAAACAATACAATAATATTATTTCCAATGTTATTCGAAGTCATTTGCATTTTACAAAATAACAGAATTGATCAAAGATAGTAATGATGTAACGAAAGTACAGTATTATTTGTTAATTTTTAGATGACAAAATTTTCTGATGATTTATGATTTCTTTATTACAAAGAAGTAACAGAGAAATCACGTAATCCTTAGTTGCCCGTTGTCCAGGTGTAGAGCGTCGGCCTTTACCTTTGGACACGAGGGTCGTTGGTTCGATGCCCATGAGTAGCAGGGAAAAGTTCATTCAACCATGTTAAGTGTGAGTACTGATTATCAACATAGGAAGCAGAATCGAGAATGCTTTATCATATTTCGAAAAAAATCGTTTCAGAATCGATGTAAAATAAATATGATTAATCTTAGCTTTTTTCTGATGCAATATATATGATATAAATTTTTATCACGCAATATTTGCCTGTCTTGATCACCTAAATTTGGGTTTTAAAGCAGATGCTTTTGTTTCCATTTGGGCATTCAATAGGATCGGCGGGCTAATACAAAAGGAGGGCATTCTTTAAAACCGAAAATAGTATATATGCTCATCTGACACGAAATATGGTGTCCAAGAAAAGTTGTTGCACACAACAAGATCTGTTGATCTGAGGTAACGCTAAACAAAGATCAGCCCCAAGGCCCGTTTTTGCAGACGACATAGTCAGATATACAAGAGACTATAACACGAAAACAGCGTCTGCAAGTATACACTACGGTGTAAGCGTACGCGTTTACATACATGACGTCGCTACGTCTCCAAACGGTCTTTTTAACGTCCACAACGTCTACGTTGCCCGGTGGTTAACCCTTATAGTGCTGGAACCGACTTCATGCTTGTGCAAAAAGGTTAGATGCAGGCCAGCCGCCAATTAAATTGGCGACTTGGCGATTTGCTTCTATGAGTATCTTTCCTCATCAGAATTAAGTAGATATTTAAGCTTTTGGAAAGCAGACGACACAACAATATATTTCTAGAAACTACCCAGCAATCTAAGGGTTAAGATGGTGGACTTGAAACTCGGAGGTCATTAGTTCGGTTCCAACCTAGGCCAATGGTTTTACCAAGATGCTTGAAAGCAATAGCCTTGTTCTTGGAAAGCCCAGGAAAACTGTAATATAACTGAGAAACTATTGACACGGCATTAAAATCCATTTATAATACAATGGAGATCTTATACATAGACATAGACAAATTTTATTGAAATAAGCTACTGGTGTTGTTTGTGGGTGGTAAAGCCTGTACGCCTGTATGACATGGCCTTCCATTTTAAAATGGTTGAAAATGTTTTCGTGGAACAAATATGGTAAGGGGTCGTGTGGGAGATGAAATCTATTTCCGCACTTGTAGGGAGAATTTGTGATTGTCTTGTACAAATTCCGCGAGAGCAGTGGCACACCGACATGGCGACCGAATTATCGCTTCGGCAATTGTGACGTCATTCTCATGAATAAAGTACTTCCGGATCGAAATTTCCCTAGGAAGTTCTTGTCAAATTCTTTGAATGGCTCATTTTGGCACGGTTTTCTTATACGAATGGTACCTGCCTGCTTAGTCCGAATGATACAGACGTAAATATTTCATTCTACAAAGTGTACAGCTTGGATCATCCGAGTTACCTGCCTGCAGCTTTAAACACTTCTGCCATGCAAATAAGCGGTGTTGTTGACTATCCAGGGAGGTATATGGTTGTATATGGAAACTATGTGGTGAGGCGATGTTTTCTTGTTTTTGTGAATGATTTAGTTATTGATTGTTTTCGGTCGCCCATTTGCTAAAATGGTGATCTTGGGAAACCAATTCTGTGAGGAAGAATTATTTGATCCGGCCTTTTATGTTCATTCTATGTTAACTCTTGTCAATCTAAAGTTATAAGAAGTCATTTTATAATGGATGTAAAATAATTAAGTTAAAAAAAAAATATTTGTATTCATATGTAGTATTAATTGATAATCTTCCTTAAAAAAACCTAGAAACCTTATTTTGCAGACCGTCGTACAACCCAAAAACCAAACAGCAGGTGTTAAGGAGTTAGTTCCCGACTCAAGTCGTGAATCATTTTAATGATGCATTAATTAAACATGTAGTACGCATGAACCGCTCTCCGACAAAAACACGCTTCATTAGAATGAACAGTTTACACAGAAAGATAAATAATTGAAGCGTTTTCCTAGGTAACATCGTAAATACTTCTCTAAATTCTTTGCTGTGGGTACTCATTGCAATCACACACTATGTTCCAGAGGTTTACCTTTTACCAAACGCCAAATCTTTGACTGTCCCAAATTGAAAGAGTCTGAAGACGACATTTCAAAATGGGATGTAATTGAGAAATATTCTTCTGGTAGGGCATAAAACATTGTGAGAAACGGAGAAATTGCTCGTTGAGAGCAATTTCTCCTTTTCCCACAGTGTTTTCCAGAGTAGTCTGCAACAAAGTGGTCAAATGTTGTTTTTGAATGGTAATGGGTTTTCCTAGGCAATATCACAATAACTGGTCAAAACTCTTTGTTGTGGGCACATTTCACAACCACACACTTGACCTAGAGGTCACCACAATACAAATCCAAGATACTTCTCATTTTCTGATCGAGAACTCTATGTTGTAGGTACTCACTTCAATAACACATTACGGTCAAGAGGTCAGAACAAGAAGATTATTCCAGGGAATATCTCATTTACTGATGCAAACCCTATTCTGTGTCTACTCATTGCAATAACAGTACCGTTTTACTAAACATTTTACGCTTAAGATTTGCGTAAGTCTAAAACAACAATTCCTCTTATTTCAATATTAGACGAAGCAATACTGCAAAGTAACACATCATTGGAATCGCCTCTCCAAGACGCTTCCAATGAAGTGCCACATTGCAACATTGTACTTTCATTGAAGATACTGTCCATGTTTATCAATTATGACTTACGCAAACATTTTCCGTAAGTTGTTTAGTAAAACGGACCCCTGGAGATATCTACACAAGAAGCTAGGAAATATATATTTAACTGCTCTAAGTTCTTTGTTGTTGGTACCCATAACAATCACACAATACGGTCAATAGGTCAATCAACACAAGATGCGTTTTCCAAGTAACTTCTTATTCATTGATATAAACTCTATATTGTTGATACTCATGAAAATAGTATCATCAGTGCCGGCACAATGTTCAATTTATTTGTCTTATGGTTTTATTATCGCGTCAACAGTATGTTCTGTGATATGCTGTAAATTCTGGTATTGCACATATAAAACATGGATACCAGCAGGATATGATAAATGAAGTTTCTGTTAGTAAGTTAACCCTAAGAATGCGAGGTAATTTTCTAAAAATTTATATTTGTGTGAAATTGTGTCGTATGCTTTCCAAAACCTTAAATATCTGCTTCAATTTGATGAGGAATGATACTCAGCGTAGCAAACAGGTTAGATCACAGGCCAGCCGCCAGTTTACTTGGGGGCTGGCCTGGATCCAACCTGTAACTATAAGGGTTAGTGGTTTATTACAGTGACATATGTACTGAATAATCCAAATAGTTGTCATAACACAATTCATTACACCCGACTCTATGTGCAAACTTGTCACTTTCTATGATTATGGACATAGAAACATATTCAGGTGAAATTAGAACCGAACTGCATGACTTAAATCATAGCATTGAACCAAACGTTGTCATATCTACCATGCCCATTTATGTCACATCTAAAGTAACCGTCCATTACAAAATGTAATATGTATTTGCTAAGTGTATATCTCAGAACTGGTATCGTTCGATGAAAAAATCTTCAATTGTGCAGATGCCCATAAAGGTGCGTGTTTAAAGAAGAAAAAATTTGAAAGTAAAAGAAAAATGTCTTTTAAGCAATAGTACTGCAGTCATAACCAGGCTTTAGTACTGCAGTCACATTCAGGCTTTAATATTGTAGTCATAACCAGGCTTTAGAACTGCAGTCATATTCAGGCTTTAATATTGTAGTCATAACCAGGCTTTAGAACTGCAGTCATATTCAGGCTTTAATATTGTAGTCATAACCAGGCTTTAGAACTGCAGTCATATTCAGGCTTTAATATTGCATTCATAACCAGGCTTTAGAACTGCAGTCATAATCAGGTTTTAATATTGCATTCATAACCAGGCTTAAGAACTGCAGTCATATTCAGGCTTTAATACTGTAGTCATAACCAGGCTTTAGAACTAAAGTCATAATCAGGTTTTAATATTGCAGCCATAACTAGGCTTTAGAACTGCAGTCATATTCAGGCTTTAATATTGTAGTCATAACCAGGCTTTAGAACCGCAGTCATATTCAGGCTTTAATATTGTAGTCATAACCAGGCTTTAGAACTGCAGTCATATTCAGGCTTTAATATTGTAGTCATAACCAGGCTTTAGAACTGCAGTCATATTCAGGCTTTAATATTGTAGTCATAACCAGGCTTTAGAACTGCAGTCATATTCAGGCTTTAATATTGCAGTCATAACCAGGCTTTAGAACTGCAGTCATAATCAGGTTTTAATATTGCATTCATAACCAGGCTTAAGAACTGCAGTCATATTCAGGCTTTAATACTGTAGTCATAACCAGGCTTTAGAACTAAAGTCATAATCAGGTTTTAATATTGCAGCCATAACCAGGCTTTAGAACTGCAGTCATATTCAGGCTTTAATACTGTAGTCATAACCAGGCTTTAGAACTGCAATCATATTCAGGCTATAATATTGCAGTCATAACCAGGCTTAAGAACTGCAGTCATATTCAGGCTTTAATAGAGTAGTGATAATCAGGCTTTAGAACTGCAGTCATATTTAGATTTTAATAGTGTAGTCATAACCAGGCTTTAGAACTGCAGTCATATCCAGGCTTTAATATTGTAGTCATAACCATGCTTTAGAACTGCAGTCATATTCAGGCTTTAATATTGTAGTCATAAACAGGCTTAAGTATTGCATTCATAATCAGGCTGTAATATTGCATTCATAACCAGGCTTTAGAACTGCAGTCATATTCAGGCTTTAATATTGTAGTCATAACCAGGCTTAAGTATTGCAGTCATAATCAGGCTTTAATATTGCATTCATAACCAGGCTTTAGAACTGCAGTCATATTCAGGCTTTATTATTGCATTCATAACCAGGCCCTAGAACTTCATTCATAACCAGGCTTAAGTATGACAGTCATAATCAGGCTTTAATATTGCAGTCATAACCAAGCTTTAGAACTGCAGTCATATTCAGGCTTTAACATTGTAGTCTTAACCAGGCTTAAGTATTACAGTCATAATCAGGCTTTAATATTGCATTCATAACCAGGCTTTGGTACTGCAGACATATTCAGGCTTTAATATTGTAGTCATAACTAGGCTTAAGTATTACAGTCATAATCAGGCTTTAATATTGCATTCATAACAAGGCTTCAGAACTGCAGTCATATTCAGGCTTTAATATTGTATTCATAACCAGGCTTTAGAACTGCAGTCATATTCAGGCTTTAATATTGTAGTCATAACCAGGCTTAAGTATTGCAGTCATAATCAGGCTTTAATATTGTATTCATAACCAGGCTTAAGTATGACAGTCATAATCGGACTTTAATATTGTAGTCATAACCAGGCTTAAGTATGACAGTCATAATCGGACTTTAATATTGTAGTCATAACCAGGCTTAAGTATGACAGTCATAATCGGACTTTAATATTGTAGTCATAACCAGGCTTAAGTATGACAGTCATAATCGGACTTTAATATTGTAGTCATAACCAGGCTTAAGTATGACAGTCATTATCGGACTTTAATATTGTAGTCATAACCAGGCTTAAGTATGACAGTCATAATCGGACTTTAATATTGCAGTCATAACCAGGCTTTAATATTGCATTCATAACAAGGCTTTAATATTGCATTCATAATCGGACTTTAATATTGTAGTCATAACCAGGCTTAAGTATGACAGTCATAATCGGACTTTAATATTGTAGTCATAACCAGGCTTAAGTATGACAGTCATAATCGGACTTTAATATTGTAGTCATAACCAGGCTTAAGTATGACAGTCATTATCGGACTTTAATATTGCAGTCATAACCAGGCTTTAATATTGCATTCATAACAAGGCTTTAATATTGCATTCATAACCAGGCTTTAATATTGTAGTCATAACCAGGCTTAAGTATGACAGTCATAATCGGACTTTAATATTGTATTCATAACCAGGCTTAAGTATGACAGTCATAATCGGACTTTAATATTGTAGTCATAACCAGGCTTAAGTATGACAGTCATAATCGGACTTTGATATTGCAGTCATAACCAGGCTTTAATATTGCATTCATAACAAGGCTTTAATATTGCATTCATAACCAGGCTTTAATATTGTAGTCATAATCAGGCTTAAGTATTGCAGTCATAATCAGGCTTTAATATTGCATTCATAACCAGGCTTTAGTACTGCAGACATATTCAGGCTTTAATATTGTATTCATAACCAGGCTTTAGTACTGCAGTCATATTCAGGCTTTAATATTGTAGTCATAACCAGGCTTAGGTATTGCAGTCATAATCAAGCTTAAATATTGTAGTCATAACCAGGCTTAAGTATTGCAGTCATAATCAAGCTTTAATATTGTAGTTATAACCAGGCTTTAGAACTGCAGTCATAACAAGGCTTTGGAACTCCAGTCATATTCAGGCTTTAATATTGTATTCATAACCAGGCTTTAGAACTGCAGTCATATTCAGGCTTTAATATTGTAGTCATAACTAGGCTTAAGTATTGCAGTCATAATCAGGCTGCAATATTGCATTCATAAACAGGCTTTAGAACTATAGTCACATTCAGGCTTTAATATTGTAGTCATAACCAGGCTTTAGAACTGCAGTCATAATCAGGCTTTAATATTGTAGTCATAACCAGGCTTTAGTATTGTATTCATAACCAGGCTTTAGAACTGCAGTCATATTCAGGCTTTAATATTGTAGTCATAACCAGGCTTAAGTATGACAGTCATATTCAGGCTTTAATATTGTATTCATAACCAGGCTTTAGAACTGCAGTCATATTCAGGCTTTAATATTGTAGTCATAACCAGGCTTAAGTATTGCAGTCATATTCAGGCTTTAATATTGTAGTCATAACCAGGCTTTAGTACTGCAGTCACATTCAGGCTTTAATATTGTAGTCATAACCAGGCTTAAGTATTACAGTATTAATCAGGCTTTAATATTGCATTCATAACCAGGCTTTAGTACTGCAGACATATTCAGGCTTTAATATTGTAGTCATAACTAGGCTTAAGTATTGCAGTCATATTCAGGCTTTAATATTGTAGTCATAAACAGGCTTAAGTATTACAGTCATAATCAGGCTTTAATATTGCATTCATAACCAGGCTTTGGTACTGCAGACATATTCAGGCTTTAATATTGTAGTCATAACTAGGCTTAAGTATTGCAGTCATATTCAGGCTTTAATATTGCATTCATAACCAGGCCCTAGAACTTCAGTCATAATCAGGCTTTAATATTGCAGTCATAATCAGGCTTTAGTACTGCAGTCATAATCAGGCTATAGTACTGCAGTCATACTCAGGGTTTAGTACTGCAGTTTTGATCAGTCTTTAGTTCTGCAGAAATAATCAAACTTAAAGTGGCGATCATAATCAGAATTGTATCACTGCAGTCATAATCAGGAATCATAAAAATATGTACTGGTAGTCACATATCAATTTAATTGTTTCAAATTGGAAGTAATATAATTAAAAAGAATTTGATACTTCTTTAGAGGGTCAAAAATAGTACACAAACACTGAAATGTGACTCAATCATGTATTTCACACGGTATGACATATTTGGGTATGACATGTTGTGTTCATCAACACACGAGAATCAACAGTATAAAAGATATACCATACATTCCTCTTATTCATTCAATAACAAATACTGGCTCATTGAACCCCATTTAAACCCAATGTTTGACTCAATACAAGAGAGATCTATTCTTTGTGATGAATTCTTTTTTTGTCAAAATTTATTTATTTCTAACATCAAGAAAATGCCGTTTTGGATATTTTATAATTGTCATCTGCTGTTTCTTTCAATTTGAACCAGCAACCATATCCCATAGGTAGGAATGTTTTAAGCCATTCCCTTTAATGAGACTTCTCTTTTGGTCCAAATTGAAAGCAAAAGCAGACGACAAAAAAAGAAAGAAAAATCAATATTTTCTTTATGATATTGGGTAGAAGCCAATTGTAACATATGGATAAATTACAGATAAGTAGCAATTTATCATTTTGTAGCATTGGTTTCTAACTTCTGCAGGAGATTGAGTAAAAAGCAGATTTAAAGAGTATGAGGTAACATGTACGTCTGCACCAAGTTTTTGATTTAAGTGAAACATACGACTCAATCATGTATCTCACACCACTGCTGGGAACAGAAGTGTTCATAAACACATGAGAATCGTGAGAAACATAGAATAAACACATTACCAGGTACATAGATAACATGTAATCTATGTCTCTGACATTACATAAACACAGACAATATATACCAAATCGTAAAAACATAAATACATAAGCACAGGAAAAACATCGATTCAGTAACTCATTAATATATCTAGATGTGAGAATCAAAATAAATCACACACAAAAATCAATGTGTAAGATAACCAAATAAAACGCAGACATAACATTGAAAGCAACTAATCACAAATTTACGAAAACTAAAAAAATTAAAATAAATAAATGTGTATGTCATTGGATCAAGATGCATCAATTTGTTATTGATTAGATACACAAATTAAATGTTTAAGACACTTAATTGGCATATACAAGCACTTTAATTTAATCAACATATCATAACAACATGCACAAATATCAGAATTGACGTTAGATCAGCAAATCAGCATTCTTCATTTCAATCTTATTTCAGATAATTATTAAGAACAAATATCTTCATCAAATATGTAAACAGTATGTTCAACATCCTTAACTAGTTTTCTTATTCAAACAAATGCTATTGCTTTTAACACTTAGAATGCTGGATAATTTTCAAAAAATAGATTTTTGTGTCGCCTGCTTTCTAAAACCTTTAACATCTGCTTAATTTTGTTGAGGAAAGATACTCAGAGTAGCAAACAGGTTAGATCACAGACCAGCCACCAAATTACTTGGTGGCTGGTCTGTACCTAACCTGTTTGCATAAACACTGAGTCGGTTCCAGCACAATAAGGGTTAAAACAGTTGTGACATAAGGAAAGTCAAATACATAACTCCACATCGATTTGTCCATTTTCTAACTGATCTTAATGTCACCAAATGCAAACTATCTAAAGCAGCGAAAGAGTCAAGTTTATTCTTTCAGAGCAGTTCTTTCACTTGAAGGAGTAACACTGATAAAACATGAAGCCATTTCTATACATACTAACAAAGCCACTAAAAAAAAATACAATTTGTCACTTACAATTAATAAAACAAATCAAATCAAATAAACCATTTAAAAAACCGGACTCAATCATTCGTCTCACACTATTGGAGGGCGTGCTCATAAACAAATGAGAATCCGGTCAAATCATCGAAGAAAAAAAAAGGAATCTTTGGAAAGACCTTCATACTTGTTGTTACATTTTTTACTTTCTTTTAATGTTTTTTACTGGTTAATTTGAGGCAAACATACAAGGATGTTTAGGTAAATGGCAAATTTCTATAATTTGCTCTTGACATCAATTTTATGCTGTGAGGATCTGGTCAAATCTCATTAATAATTAGGAATATTTGGAAAGACTTTTGTAGTTATCATTCACTATCTTTATTTTTTTATTTTCATGTTATTCCAGGTAAATTGGAGGAAAATATCAAAGCATGTATTAGGTAGGTATGAAGTGTGTACAATTTGCTTTTGAGTGGTACCGATTTTCTGCTGTAAAACTTTTCCTTGTGAATGAATTGTATATTTGATACATAACAGATGGAAGAAAAACAACATACAGCTGTTTCCATTAAGTATTACAACAATCTTCAAGAAGGTTGTTATCTGGATAACCATAACAGAATTTTGAGCAGTCATATTGCAAATCATTTGACAATAAGATAATTTGTTTATTTTGAGATATTTTTGCCATTACGTGTTGAGATGTAAAAGAACATTTATTGAGTTTTATGCTGAAAAAATAATAGTAAAATATAGCTCGTATATAAGGTAATAAATATCTACCTCATTCAATTTTTTTTTGATGAAGGTTTTCCAAAGATAAATCTAAAAGTACAAACTCGCTTGTAAGACTTGCAGTCAACACTTTATTTCGAAAGAGACGATTCAAATCACAATGGCAATGAAATTGCTTGCCACAAGTAATTTCTTAACTTTGTCAAAATACACTTAGGTTTTGGAAAGCAGATGACACAAAAATCTATTTTAGAAAATTACCCAGCATTCTAAGGATTCATACTGGATGCAAGACATTCAGAAAGCTCCTGCTGAAGATTCCTAAATGTCATGCATCCATTTAAAGCTGTTAGTTGTCTTATATATCTGTCTGCTGTCCAATATGTCTCCTTTTACTTAAATCACAATTGATTGTACAAAGTATTTCTCTAAAATGAAAGACATACTAGAGTCTAGCACCAGTCTCTTTGAAAAAGGAAAAGTAGGAGAGAGTCTTACAAGGGAGCCAAAACAATACCAAACATACATACAAAAAATAATTATCTTAATCAAACACATAATCAAATTCCTTTACATAGAAGCATGTTGCATTGTGTTATAACTAGAAGACACTAAATAAATACAATCAAATGGACTTTAGATATGGATTCAATCCTACACCTCATGCTAACATATGTTTGGATATATGTTAATTGCAGTCATAGACGCTAGACAAATCAACATATCGACAATCTCATTTCAATCAACTTATAGATTAGTCATAAGTATACATGTAGATAAATTCAATTTTTGACTTAGTAAATAAAGACATTGCATTGCTTATATCTGGCATATAAAACACATTGTTTAAGTAATTTCATTATTATTCGCATTATTATTCTGATGTTTATTCAAACCTTAAAACTGTGTTGTTGTTTTTCTTTCCCATTGATTGTTTCATATTGGACTCATTTTTTTATTCATTTTTTATTTTTAAAGATATGGTTTATGAAGTCATGTTAATACAGTTGGTATTATCCCCTTTATAACATATGTGTGCTACTGTTACATTGTCTGCTATCAAGAGAGACTAGTGACCAAAGTAATGTATGGGAGAATGGGTTGAAGAAATATATGAACATTAATGGCGTATAAAACAATTAAAAATGAGCATTACCGAATATCCAAGTTTTAAACCTTAAGCTGGTATTGGGTGAAATTAAAGTAAAAAGGTACAGAATTAAATTAAACAGTTTATGTTGGGTTCACCTTTTTTTAAAAAATATTTTAAAATGTTCATTCACCCTTATTTGACAATATTTGTGATATGTATTTTTTTCCATCTAAATATGTTGACAAAGGTAAAAGATAATGCACTAAAAAAATACATAAAATTCATTCAAAATGTAGCACTTCTTTTGTTTTAAAAAATATATCAGATCATACTAAAACAAGAAAAAACAAAACATTCATAAGTATTCCTTTAACCTATCATCACATATATACTTATTTCTAAACCCCTTACCAAACAATGACGACATTTAACCACTTTGTTTCCGATGACGCTGGAAAACATTGTGGTAAAGGAAACATTGCTCATAACGAGCAACTTATCCTTTTCCTACAATGTTTTATGCCGTATCAAAAGATTCTTTTTTAATTCCATCACATCTTTAAATGTCGTCTGCAAACTCTTTCAAGTTAGGACAGTCGAAAAGTTGGCATTAAGTAAAGGGTTAACAGATATGTGGAGGGTAAAGTTTAACTTTTACAACAAGTACCTCACACTTGTGACTATGGTCACTAAAGTCATGCATTGAACCCTTGTTGTAGCAGCATACTTCTTGGGAAACAGCTGTGACAAAAGAATAAACTGCTTATGAAAATCCATTCATTAGCAAGTTCTTCTTTTGTCCTTACAGGTTCCTCATTATTCGCAGAAATAATCAGTCACCTTTAAAGCTTTCAACTGTCTCTTGCTAAGATCTTCAAAATGAATAAGTTCAAATGTTAATGTTATCATACAATATTTGGCAATCCTAAGCTTAAAACAAAGCTGACAGTAGTCCAATGATTAAATGAAGTTGGCAATCCAAAGCTTAAAATTAAGCTGACACTCCTAAGCTTAAAACAAAGCTGACAGCCCTCTGCTTAAAACAAGCTGACAGTAGTCCAATGATTAAATGAAGTTGGCAATCTAAATCTTAAAATCAAGCTGACACTCCTAAGCTTAAAAAGAGCTGACAACCCTCTGCTTAAAACAAGCTGACAGTAGTCCAATGATTAAATGAAGTTGGCAATCCAAAGCTTAAAATCAAGCTGACACTCCTAAGCTTAAAAAGAGCTGACAGTAATCCTATCCTTTAAAATGAGCTGACAATCTTTAGCTTACAAAGAGCTGCAGGCACCAGGGTAAATCAAATTTCAGGCAGAATTTCTATGTTATTTCCTTATCTTAACCCTTTACCAAACCCCAAATTTTTGTCGGTCCCAAATTGAAGAGTTTGCAGATGACATTTCAAGATTTGATAAAATTGGAAAACAACCTTCTTATTGAGTAGAAAAAAATGTGGGAAAAAGGAGAAATTGCTCGTCATGAGCAATTTCTCCTTTTCCCAGTGTTTTCCAGAGTAGTCTGCAACAGAGTGGTAAAATGTCGTCATTGTTTGGTAATGGGTTAAACAGAGTCAATAGTTTTTCAGTTATAATGTGATGCCTTATTCAAAAGTGTTGAAGGTAGTACTTGTGCTTAAAGAGGCATTCTCACAGTTTGGAATTTTACTCGTTTTCAAAAAATAATGAAAGTTTGTAAGTGGTTGCTTTTTGATCTAGACATGTGACAGAAGTTAAAGTTACCAATAGATACTGCATATAGTGGTACGATTTCAAAATTGTTTACTGCAGGTATGTAGAAAACATTCATGAGAAAATACATGTGAGTAAGATATTTCCAAAATCAGCTTATATTGTTTCAATGATGACCTCAAAATTTCATAACATTCTTTTTTAATTCAATGTTATTTATTATTCCATATATTTATCTTAACCTAATTTAATTTAATAATGTTTCGTTTTTTAAAGAATAATTGTTATAAAGAAATTTATCTATCTTAAAGTGCCTTTAATGAATAATTTCTCTATTTTCAAAAAAGAAGTATTTTAAAAGTCTTCTGCAGCAGAAAGTTATATTTCAGGAAGTGTTTTATAAAGCGTCATTTTCAAATCCCATTTACCTACAGCTCTTTGCACTAGGATTAGATATTAAGAATATTGAAGCAATTATTTTAGTATTCATAAAACTTGGACTTGGTAGCACCGTTAGAGGTAGATTTCCCGTAGCCGCCGAAATTCTTTTCTCCGTATTCGTAGTTTCGTTTTCGTAGAGTTCCGTGTAGACGGTCAAACATGAGAGTGTTGAATCCAAAGTTACAGTGGAAATATCTGAAACAAAGGAAGTTTTCAATCAAACTAAGCTGAAGATAAACACTTTCTTCCCAAAATCCAATACTGTTGGTATTTATTAATATCATTTTGTTAAAACAATCGCGATGAGTGTCATCAAAATTGTGTAAAATTAAAGATTAAACGTAAAATTTTCGACTGTCCCAAATTGAAAGAGTTTGCAGACAACACTTCAAAATGTGGTCAAATTGAAAAATTATCTACTGATAGGGCAAAAAACATTGTGGGAAAAGGAGAAATTGAATATTTTTTACAGAGTCGTCTGCATCAAACTTGTCAAATATCGTTATTGTTTGGTAATGGGTCAAACATGTCAAAGCCTCTGAAATGGTCATCTAATTGGATCTCAGAACATATACATTTCCTTGAAACCATGCTTCCCATATCGATCCATTTTAGTTCACTTTACCACATTTACTGCAAAAGACCATTTACTGCAAAAGAACGTAAAAATTACTCTGATAAACAGATGAATTGCTCCTAATGAGGCACATATTACTCACAATTGCCAATATCATACAGAAAATGTATCTTATTAATTTCTTACTTATGCTTTTCATTTGCTTTTGTTTACAATCTAGCCCAGTAACATGACTGAAATAACTGACATGACTTACAAATTGTTAATATGGCATTAAACCCATGTAAACAAATCTTTCACACACACAAGATTTGCACCATCTTCTTATGAAAGTCATAATGACAAACAAAACAAGGAGTATGTGCAATTAAAAAGTCCTTATTTCCTTATAATCATCATACCAATGATACAATGATGTATGTTGGTGCTGACAGATGAGTTGGTAAATATGGTCCATGTCTCCATGACGACAGTTTCCATAGTTTCCATACCTGTGATGATTATCATGAAACATGGAGGACGGTTGCCAGGGCCAGACAGCATCCATCTTGATTCCTGAGTGATCCATCATTCCGTAGTAATACCCATACAGCAAAACAGTCAAAAATACACCTGTAAGAGATAAAAATGGTCAGAAATATACAAAACAGTCAAAAATACACCTGCAAGAGATAATAATGGTCAGAAATATACATGTTGTGAGAGAGCAAATCATTCATATAACACCTGTAATGGAGCAAATCTAACAGAAAAACAACTATAGAGTAACTGTCAGAAATGAACTGAAATAGGCAAAAAAAATGATAAATCATATTGCCAAAACCCTATATTGTTAGTTTAAACTTGGTTTTAACTTATTGATGTAACATCAGTTATGAAATAAGTTCTTGCAATAATCACTCTCGATTCTGCTTCCTGGATACATAACCAGTACTTGTGATGAATGTGGATTAATGAAAGGTCACAAGGCAGAACATGTTACTCACAGGCTTTAAACCCATTACCCTTCTGTCCAGAGTCAGACGCTCTACCCCTGCACCACTGTTATCCACATATTGTTGAAACTCGTTATTATTATTTCATCAGCCAAATCTAAGGAACATCCTCAGTAAATACTTTCTCAATAAAAGGAATGAAAACAGCACAATGTCCTCAGAGATGAGTGTTGGCAGATTCAAAGTAAAGAAATGGTCGTCTGTGAAACCAAGCTTCTGTAAAGGGTGAATAAAGTGATTTTACATTGAAGTTCTGACATAATTTCCTTTTTTTTTTTTTTTAAATGGGTTTTACATCACATCAACATTATTTCAGTTATGTAGCGATGCCCGACTATTAATGATGGAGGAAGACCCCACACTCAACTGCCCATAAGGGCTGGTCAAGGCGGGTAGAACCATCGGCATTCCGTAAGTCAGTCGGGAGACTGCCTCTCATGAAAATCCATATCCCTCTCAGGATTTAAACCCACGCGGAGAGGGGCAATGTGATTTCAAGTTCAGTACTCTAACCACTAGGCCACGGAGGCCCCATAACTTTTGATACAAATCAATGAATAAATCGAAGTCTGATTAGGGACTGTATGCTTTGATTATCACAAAACAATGATCTAGGGGAAACAACTGTGTATGCTGTTTCTTCTTGTTATTATTGTCATATTTTGGAACATTGCATTCTGACCAATTAAATTGCTCATATCTTGTAGGCTGCTATAGTGTAGCCATTAGACAGCGGGGAACCAGTATCCCATATAGTGCTGGAACCGACTTCATGCTTATGCAAACAGGTTAGATCCAGGCCAGCCGCCAAGTAACTTTGCAGCTGACCTGTGATCTAACCTGCTGGCAACTCTGAGTATCTTTCCTCAACAAAATTAAGCAGAAGATATTTGAGCTTTTGGAAAGCAGACGACATAAAAAACTATTTCTAGAAAATTACCCAGAATTCTGAGGGGTATACATACTCACCAACATGGACGGGCACAAAGAAGGCAGGAAGGGCAAGAAACGTCTGGTACATCAGAAACTCCAGGGGGTGCATGGCGGTGGTACTGTATATGGTGGGCGCCCCGTAACGATGGTGCACCTTGTGTACCTTCTTGTAGAGGAACGGGTAGTGGAAGAGTCTGTGAGGATAGTAACTGATTGCCTCGTTGTAGAAAAACAGGGCAGGGATGGAGGCCAGGAACCAGAGGTACCCATAGTCTCCCACACCCGTGTACAGAGAGTTCTTTCCTGGAATTATAGAAAAACAGATATTGTTGGTAATGGAAAAGTGCAGAGAATGAAGCTTTGAGCTTGAAATATATGAGGTACCCGTAGTATTCCAGACCTGTGAATAGAGAGTTCTTCCCTGGAATTATAGAAAAAATGATGTTGTTGGTAATACAACAATGCAGGAATGGAGGCTTTGAGCTAAAAATAACAGATATTAGTGTCTCCCAGACCTGTTTATAGAGAGATATTTCTTAGCCGTTAAAATTCTTAGCAAATTTCTGAAAATAGATTTTTGTGTTGTCTGCTTTCCAAAACCATAAAGATCTGCTTCATTTTGATGAGGAAAGATACTCAGAGTAGCAAACAGGTTAGATCACAGGCCAGTCACCAATTTCGCTTCAAATGACAATTCTTCAGTGCATATCAAATAACAGTTCAGCTGTTGAGCAGTTTAAAAGAAATTAATCTTTTAACTTCCAAATTTCCTCACATCTCTGACTAAGTACCATTAAAATATCTTAGCAAGATAATCCTTGTTCTTACCTCCATTCATGATGTAACAAGACACGAAACCGGAACCAACAGAGCCCAGCAGCATGTTGAAGGAGCCCAGCAAAAACTCATGGCGTTCATTTTCCTTGGTAAGCCAGCGATCAGGTTGGCACTTCCAGTCCTTCGGCTGAAAAACAAACAAACAGATAATTCACCCATTTGTGCCTGTACCAATTTGAAAGAAACAGCAGACTGCAAATAAAATTGAAATGTACATATATGTAATTGAATGGGTATCATTGTGCCCAAAAATGAAACTTCGTAAATCGGTGGACTGTAGAATATAAAGTATTACATGTTATATTCATCTCACATAATAGCAAAGACAACAGAAACAAAAAAAGCATGGGAAAATCTAAATTTCTACATGTCATGTTAATTCAAAAAGCAGACGTGAATCTAACAGTTCATGGTAAACAGATGGAAATCTTGGAAAGGGAAATAAGTATTTAGAATTCTGAAGCAGAGTTATGTATGAGTTACTGTTCCTGCCAATGGAAATTCTTCACTTAGATTTTAAGTTGGATATCAAACTTAATATTTATTACCTCCTTTACTAGATTTTCATGTGCTAAGCAAACAAAAAGAAATCGTACTTGCGCAAGATAAAAATAGGTTTATAAGGTTCATGAAGTATGCTAATCTACAAAAAAAGGCTGCAAAGTATTAGATAATTCTTATTTTATTAATATTGTTTGATTTAAAAAAAAAAACATATAAATGGCATTTGATTCAAACCAACAAAGCATTGTTGGTTGATAAAAACTTTGTGTTTAAAGACTGCTTTAACAGAACATAAATATATTTGAATATTTGAATACATGTATATATCACCATCAACACACATATCAATGCATCCAGGTGATTTCTAGTGTTTGTATGGGCTTTAAGACCGTATCAAGAGTATTCAGTTATTTAACAGCTTTCCTTGATTTCACCAGAACTAGGCAGGTCTGTGCAGTGTCTTGCCCAAGGACACTCACATGAAAAAAAAGTTATTTCTAACAAAATACTAAATGACATACTTTCAAAGTCACTGACCTCTGTCTCACATTGACCATTTTGTTCAGAGCCGAGAGTCAAAAATGAATCATGTTGGGGAAGGAATTCATCATATATTGAAAAGTTGGCAAATACAGTTTAAGGTAGAACACCTATAATCCACCATTTTGATACATCCGTCTTAGCCCAAACTATTCATATCAAGCTGAATAGTCCTGAACCCAACCAGTTTGCTCAGAAAGACCGAAGTAATCCCACGAAAGAAATTTTCAAAATGGCTGATAATGGGCATTCTACCCAGAATCCTCTTGTTAAAGGCATTCAATAAAATCACCTTGACAACACCAATCTATTGAGCACAAACAATTCAGACTGTATCCAATAGCAAAGTAGTATGTATGTATGGTGTCTAACACTGTGTCAACAATTTTTCAGTATGGCTTTCCTGGATCCACCAGTACTATAGGCTAGGGTTTTGAAGTGACTTGCCAAAGGATGCTCCCACGAAGCCAGTGGTGTTGGTGGGGCTTGATCCAAGGAGCCCCAAGCTCTAAGTCCTTACCTTAACCACTTGGCCATGCAGGACCCATTAAAAAATAATTCATGTAAAAAAGTACCCTTATTTCACCCGCTTGTCTAACCGACAGAATCAGTTTAGCAGCAGCATGTAGCGTGGTATTGCTAACAAGCAGCTTATTCAAAGAGGCTTAACCCTTAGAGTTCTGGAACAACTTCATGCTTAAGCAAACAGGTTGGATCCAGGCCAGCTGTCAAGTAAATTGGCGGCTGACCTGTGATCTAACCTTTTGGCTACTCTGAGTAACTTTCCGCATCAAAATTAAGCAGATATTTAAGGTTTTGAAAAGCAGACAACACAAAAATCTATTTTTGGATAATCACCCAGTATTCTAAGGGTTAAATGTCAAAGTGAGAAAGTTTGCATGTTGAATCAATATCAGTTATCTGAAATTATACATGAATAAATAAATCCTGTCTCACAATGGGAGGGAAGTGATAGATTTGACATTATAAATGTCTCATTGCCATTTGGTTTTTTTTATGGAAGAACAGAGGTGACATGTGTAATTATGTTAAGCTGATTGTAACAAGGTAGTAGGTTGTTATAACAGATAATAAACCCTTATATAGAATGCTGGGTAATTTTCTAAGAAAATATTCTTGTGTCATCTGCTTTCTAAACCTTAAATATCTGCTTAATTTAAATGAGAAAAGATACTCAGAGTAGTACTCATTTTAACAACTTATTCCTTATAACAACTTATAAACTGGTAATATCAACCAACATACTCCTTATAATGACTAATTTACTTGTTATGACAACTTACTTACTCCGTATAACGACTTATAAACTGGTTATATCAACTAAATAACTGGTTATAATGACTAACTTATTCATTACAACAACTTACTTAGTGACTCGTGACCTCAACCTACTAACTCATTATAACAACTTACTTACTTGTTACAATAACTTACTTACTCCTTATAACAACTTACTAATTTGTTTTAACCAGACAGAAAGAATCACATGCATGTCACCTCTGAGCCACCATAGTTTAACACTGTCTGTTTTACTGTCCTGCCCACAGCCCGCGGCGAGACAGCCTAGGTTGTCATCTTTAATGTGTAAATCATCGACCATTTGACATTTACCTCATCCTTTTGCAGTTAGATGATTTTATACTTAGAAAACTATGTGACAAAAGAAGGTATTGATCTTGATGAGCTGACTAAACCCTTATAGTGCTGGAACCAACTACATGCTTATGCAAACAGTTTTGATCCAGGCCAGTAGCAGCATGGCATTGCTAACAAGCAGCCTATCTATAGAGGCTTAATAACCCTTATAGTGCTGGAACCAACTACATGCTTATGCAAACAGTTTTGATCCAGGCCAGTAGCAGCATGATATTGCTAACAAGCAGCTTATCTATAGAGGCTTAATAACTCTTATAGTTCTTGAACCAACTACATGCTTATGCAAACAGTTTTGATCCAGGCCAGTAGCAGCATGATATTGCTAACAAGCAGCTTATCTATAGAGGCTTAATAACCCTTATAGTGCTGGAACCAACTACATGCTTATGCAAACAGTTTTGATCCAGGCCAGTAGCAGCATGATATTGCTAACAATCAGCTTATCTATAGAGGCTTAATAACTCTTATAGTTCTTGAACAGACTTTATGCTAATGCAAACAGGTTGGATCCAAGCCAGCCGCCAAGTAATTTGGTGGCTGGCCTGTGATCTAACCTGTTTGCTACTCTGAGTATCTTTACTTATCAAATTTTGCAGATATATAAGGTTTTTGAAAGCAGACGACACAAAAATCTATTTTCAGAAATTTACCAAGCATTCTGAGGGTTAAGAAGAATTTTTATTTTACTCCTAGCAACGACAATGCAACGAGGGATTTGAACTTTTGTTTTATGAGAATGTAAAACATGTACATCTTTTGATCCAATAAGGTTTTAGATTGTGTCCTCTGTAAACATGTATATGTATACACCTACAAAATGCGATGAAAGTACATCACATTGACCACTTTCTCTTATTCTTCCTTACACATTTCTGCCCACTCCGTGACAAATAAACTCAGGATTAAGAAACACATCAGCAGGTCACTCTGAAATGTTATGTGACAATCAGTGCCAGAAGTTTCTTTTATTTCTTCACAGTGGTTTATACCAAATATTATTTACAAGAGAATGTTAAACTTCATGCTTTGTTTTAAAAAAAAAGCCCCTAATGCAGACCCAAGACCATCAGGCACTGAGCCTTTGAAGCCACGCTCTAAAGGCGATGATGACAGTAGTGCAGTGGTAGAGCTTAGGCCTCTCGTCAGACCAATCAGATAAGAAAATTGATCAGCAAAGCTTATCATGCTGTTGTTATTAAGTGCTTCGATCAATATAGTGAGATAAGTCACACAATCATGGGGGCTCTAATCCCCATGTGTCTGCAAACCCTAACTCTTTATATCTTACAAAAATCTTATAAGAACATAGTTATCAGCATGAGACAGATAATATAACAGTTAAGATGATAGAGCATAATAAACCATTGAAATGAGGAGTTCCTTCTTTTGCCATATTGGTCTTTCAACTCATCTGGTTGAGGTACATTACATCATAATGAGTACCTATGAAGAAATAGGTAAAGGTCATCGATACTGGCCTAGTATTTATGCAGACCTTGATATGATTCTTAAATGTGAACCTATTTATTGACACTGAAACAGATTTGGCAAGGGTTCAATGCAATACCATTGTAAGTGCAGCTGCTTAAAGAGACTCTCTCAGAGATTAAATTTTAACTTTCCAAAATAAATTGTCTTCTATCGTAAAAATAGCAACACATATTTTTATTAAATTTATATAGAACTCGATTATTGACAGCTTCCCAACCCTGGTCACAACTTTACAGAAAAAGATAAAGAACATTAAAATCGCCGATATTGCAGACCGCTTTAACAGCTTTATTTCGTAAACAACGAAACTTCAAGTAAGAGTTGGTATTTTTAGATACCATCGTCAGTAGGTCTTCTGAAACATTTACCGCACATTCCTATACATGTATGCATTATTTCTATCAAGCGAAATTGGGTCGAGCAAGGACAAAAACAAACAGCAAAAAACATATCTTGTTGACTCCAAAAACAACATGGGCAAAAGGAGAGCTTGTTCATTATGATTTATGAAAATAATGAAAATGGTAACCGTCAGTCAATATGGCCATTAGAGGCTTTACAACTCTTTCACTTCTTAAGTATTAAACTACTCAAACTCTCTCAAATTTCCAAATGGGGTTAAGTGTAATCGAATCTCAGTAATCCTTGTTATTAACTCTGAAGGCTTTATGTAAATCGAAGGCTTTATTTAACCCTTTCCCAAACAACAAATATTGGACTGTCCCAAATTTAAAGCGTTTGCAGACGACATTTCAAAATGTGATGAAATTGGATAATATTCTTCAGATAGAGCAGAAAACCTTGTGGGAAAAGGAAAAATTGCTCATTACGAGCAATTTCTCCTTTTCCCACAATGCTTTCTAAAGTTGTCTGCAACAAAGAAGTCAAATGTCGTTATTGTTTGGGAAAGGGTGAAAATCGGTCAGATGTCCTGATAAGGCTAAACAATAATCAGTATGATTCTTTAATTCAATACCATGTTTAGAATATTCAATGCAACAAATGATAATAAATTTACATGAACTTATCAAAATGAAAAAAATTGCACTGATGAAAAAGTGTATGATGGTATGGTGATGATTTCTTATGATAAGATCTTTAACTATATTATTAACAGAATCAAAAAAAGAAAATATCATATAATTTACACAAGTTTATGTATCAAGCATGTCATGTTCAGGAAACTGAAGTTGATCAGCTTTAACCCATTACCAAACAGTAACAACATTTGACCAGTTTGTTGCAGACGACTCTTGAAAATATTGTGGGAAAAGGATAACTTGCTCTTAAGGAGCAATATCTCCTTTTCCCACAATGTTTTAAGCCCTATCAGAAGATTTCTTTATAATTTCATCACATTTTTGAAAAGTCATCTGCAATCTGTTTCAGTTTTGAACAGTTGAAAATTTGGTGTTTGGTAAAGGGTTAACTTATGTTAATTCAGTAAAACATTATAGAATGATTTGTCTCAATGTATTTCCAAACAATTTTGCTACAAATCCATAAACAAGTTTATTAATATTGTGCATATTTCACACCTTTCACCACAAGGAAAGATGTAGCTGTATTGTCGATGATCATTATGTATGACTGTCTTGTTTTCTGATCACAGTGCTTGGCATAATGATATGTAAATGTGTAAGCAACAAGATATATAAATAATATGCTAGTTGACTTTTGATGCGACAAAACAGATCAACCCTTTACCAAGCGCAAAATTTTCGACTGTCCAAAATTGAAAGAGTGTGCAGACGACATTTCAAAATGTGATGAAATTGAAAAATAAGCTTCTGATAGGACAGAAACCATTGTGGAAAAAGGAAAAATTGCTCTTAAAGAGCAAATTTTTCCTTTTCCCAATTTTTCCTTTTCCCACAATGTTCTCCAGAGTCGTCTGCAAAACTGATCAAACGTCATCATTGTTTGTTAATGGGTTAAAAACCCGCCCTGGTACTTACAATATTCTTCCTGTCCTTGTAGAAATATTTATCGAAGAAGAAGCCGATGCCCCAGAACGTGCCGAAGGACACGGAGATTGCCATGATCACGTAGAAGTGTAAATCCTTCAGTCCCCACCGCTGGACGAAGCTCTGCGATTGTAATGCCAGCACGTCATCTGTGGTCTCCAGGAAACTTCGGAAATAGTCCTTACCAAGGTACACGATAAACAGCAGCCATTCCCCTGGAGAGAAAAATATAATTATAGAAATTATCAATAGTTAATTGATTGACAACTCTTTTTTCATAATGGAGGCAAACATTGTAACATTAAAAATGAAAAATAATAATAATAATAATAATGATAATAATAATAATGATATAGACTTTATTACACAAGGAAACCTATTTGACAATTTAAACTGACAATCTTCTATAAGATCCTCAACAATGAACAAGTAAACAGGATTTTTTTTTTTAACTAAAAGACAAAGGAAAAATAAGGTATTTTGGCCAATAAGAGGTCTCACAGTAACAGATACCTGAGTATTAAAAGGGTATAAACTAGCTAACATCTATGCACTTAAATGTTCTTTGTCATGAGCTGATTGTATTATTCGGGTATTGTTATAAACTATAACTGTTTTTTCAATAAGAGATAATACAATGTAATAAAATCAAGAAAACTGAACCCTGTCCCTATTTCTGTTAACAAAAATGGCAACATGAATAGCTTAATTGTTGAAGCCTTGATAAAAAAAAAAGATAACGCTATCAAAACAGAATTTTATATTATGTCTTGAACATATTTACATACATTGGCAAAAAAACAAAGATAAAATAACACAATGTTTTAATTGGCACTAAGATATCAGTTGACGTTTATTTGGCACCAAATGCATCACAATGACGTCACATTGTTGTGACTTGAATTAAGTGTATGAAGTGATTTGCCAATCTCAATAATAACAATTTCAAATAGCATTTGTAGTTTGACGATGATCTTTATTTTTCAAACAAAATGTAGACTATAAGATCTTTTTTTTCTTACAAAATGAAAATGATTTTGTTTTATTTTTTTATAACAAAATGTACATGTATATGATTTTGTTCTTTTTCAAACAAAATGCTGCTTTTTTTGTATGATTTTTTTTTATTGACTATATTCTCCATCTCAAATGACTGAAATGAAATTTGATAAAGAATTATGTTTTGATTCAGTTAGAATAACTAAATTTGTCTAAAAGAACTAGACCAGTCTAAAGCATTGGGCATGCATCTATCGATGTTGTTTTCAAAGTAAGTCTTTCACAAAAAACAAATATTCTTGAAAATGGAATAAATTAAATACATGGTTGGTGCAAAATTGAAAAAGTACATTCCGTTTGACTAAAAAACTGAGAAAGACTCGACTAAGCTATACTGGTCCCCTGCTGTGTACTGTGTACAACGGGTAGCCTAAAAATTCTGAGTGAATTGATTGGTCAGAATGCAACATTTCGAAATACAACAACAACAACAACAGCCTACACTGTTGTTTCCCTTGAATTATTGTTTTGCTTAAACCAAAGCAGACTGAGCCTTTTATCAGACTTGTAGTTTTTCACTGATTTGTACCAAGACTTTTGTCAAAACTTTAATTCCACAGCATTTTGATACCATTTACTTAAGAGAAACTTCGTCCCACGGCCAACGGTTCGTTTGTTTGTTTGTTTGTTTAAATCGGCGAACATTCATCTGTTAGGACAGTTTGCTGTTTTCCTTCCGCTACCAGCCAGAATTCCTGGTAGATTTGTACCATACCGGTCCTTATATTTGATAGAAGAGAGACTGGTTCCCAGTCTATGCATAAGCCTGCCCCATAGCCTCCATTTGTCTCAATCTCAGCACCAACAACCTATTCTTTTTATTCAGGATAAAAGCACAACTTGGCCAATGATAATAATGTGATACAAATGAATGGTGATTCAGGTTTGTTAATTTTGTGTTTGTATGAGATTGTAATGTCATGTCAACAATAATTCAGTTATATCATAGTTTTCCTCGGATTTACTGTCGTCAAAATAATTCCATATGTAGAATGCCTTCTTAGTTTTTTGATGGGAGATATTGCAAAATGTAGAAATTCTTAAATATTTTCCCGCTTGCGTAAACTACATTTGACTTGAAATTACTAGAACTAGACAAGGTCTCTGAAGAGTGTTGCAAAAGGTCTCTCATGCAATACCAGTGGTGTCTGTTGGGCTCAAACCCTAAACCCTCTAGGTTTTAAGTCCACAGCTTGAGGTTTATGACCCTTGATAATCAAACATTTGATGAGTATGAATGTTAAGGAATATAAATCAGTGAACATACAATGACCAAAGTGACACATCATTGTATGGTATAAGTTGTCTCCCCTCAAAAAAAAAAATGATTTTCTCCTGTTTGCCAAAGTAAAGTTTGGATTTCTTTTTGAAATCTTAATCAGAATCATGAAATGCGTTTTTGCTACCAGGAGTTCTTTCTCAAAAATCAAACAGGGTTATCATCATGACAGAAAGATAAATTCTCCCAAAGGCTTTAATGGTAATTTTTGTATTGATTATCTCCCCTAAATGAGGTTATAATGGAAAAGTCTCTCAGTAAAACCTTTTCATTTGTGAAGATCATCAATGTCACAACGTTCCATAAAGTTGCTACCATTCAGTGTTGTGATGTGCAACATTCTTATTTGGGGTCATAATGCTTCACCACTGGGCAAGCAGGACCTCTTGGCTTATCAAATGGACTTTCTCTTTCTAATCTTCAGTGTTAGTTATTCAAAGTGTGTGTTTATTGTTCCGTTCCAGGCAACAGAGTTTGTTGACCATATGAGGTTGATTAAAAGGTCAGGGCAAAAACTAGAGACAGGATTCAACTCTTTACCACCTGCAGTCAACTTTTTTTTTTCTTTAAGCAGACACTTTTAGAAAAGGTCTGTAAACGGGTGAAAATGCTTTCAGTTCTGCTCTTGTGATATGTGAATAGATTGAAAATTCATTGTGGCATAGGAGAAATTGCTTGTAAAGGTTCAATGCAAGACCACAACAAGTCATATGCTTTTGTAAAAAATAAAATCTACATTGTTACATTGAGACCTCAAGCTGGTTAAGGACACTTTGATCACTTAATGACTGAAAGATTACGCCAAAAGTGTGTTGGTCAGGGCAATATCTGGGTACACTCTTATCGATACTTCTTATTGAGGGTTGAGAACAAGTTTGTTTTTATGGAGTTAAACGCCATGTCAACAACTTTTCAGTTACGTTATGGATTTCCTAGATTGACCATTACTAGAATAGGGGTCTGAAGTGTCTTGCAAAAGGGCACTCCCTTGAAACCAGAGGTGTAGGTTGGGCTTAAACCCAGGACTCGCCAGTTCCTAGACCACCAACTCAATCACTGGGCCATGCATGA
Source organism: Cerastoderma edule (assembly GCA_947846245.1). Taxonomy (NCBI): domain Eukaryota; kingdom Metazoa; phylum Mollusca; class Bivalvia; order Cardiida; family Cardiidae; genus Cerastoderma; species Cerastoderma edule. The sequence continues at coordinate 6,744,398 of OX401409.1, read as the reverse complement.
CCCTTGTCAATAACAAGACAAAAGAAACTTGTTACTACAACCTTGTTCTGAACCCAAATTATATACATGTATAGTTATTTAATGGACTTGAGACAAAAAGTCTAAAACTACACTGCCACAAAAGCAGATTATGTTCATGAAAAAGAGTAATTGTTCTAATGTCACTAGGCGCTTGAGGCAAAAAGTTTAAAAGTACACTGTCACAAAAGGAGAATGTGTTCATGAAATAGAGCCATGATGCTGTTATGTTACTAGGCGACGTAGACAAAAAGTTTAAAACTACACTACCACAAAAGCAGGATCCGTTCATGACAGAGTAAAGCTCTTATGTCAGTAGGCTCTTGTGGCAAAAAGTCTATAACTGCATTGTCACAAAAGAAGAATTTGTTCATGAAACAGGGTAATAAAGCTCTTATGTCACAATGAAGTTGAGGCAAAAAGTCTTAAAGTACACTGTCACAAAAGACGAATATTTGAATTGGTTATAACCATTCATGTAATGCCCTGATTTCCCTCTAGCCAGTCTTACAGACACCAGAGTTTGTTTGTATTGTTTGTTATCGTTTGTTATCGCTTATTGTTTACACCCATTCATGTGACTATTTACAGGTCAAACTTCATTCATCTTAATTAGAGGACAGTTATCTTGGGAAAGAGCTTCGGTCTCTAAAAACGAGGGCCATAGGTTCGAATCCCATGAGAAGCGGGTTCCACCTTGGGACCTTTCAATAATCCCCATTCAGCAAGAGAACTGGTTATGTATCCAGGAAACAGAATCAGAAGTGATATATCTAAGCTGCAAGAACTTAATTGTTTCAAAATCCATTTAAAATAAATAAGTTTAACCTTTATAGTGCTGGAACCAACTTCATGCTTATGCAAACTGGTCAGATCCAGGCCAGCCGCCGACTAAATTCATGGCTGGCCTGTGATCTAACCCGTTTGCTACTCCAAGTACCTTACCTCAACAAAATTAAGCAGGTTTTAAAGGTTTTGGAAAGCAGATGCCACAAAAAGGTATTTTTAGAAAATTACAAAGCATTCTAATGGTTAAACTTAATGTATCTTAGTTGCAATTAGGAGCAAGTGCTATCACATCAATGGGTCAACAAGTTCAATACTTGGTGATATTAAGGACAGATACAACACTGTCACACTAAAACAGTCCCCTGAAAGTGGGACATAACAAAGGCAGATAACAACATTATGAAACCTAGAGAATTGTATCTCCTTAATTCGAATGAAGTAGGTATGACACTCTTGCTTCACAGAAAAGATAAACAAACACTTCACAAAGTAACACCATAAATGTATGAAATTTTATCGACATTGGAATAACTACAAAATTTACTAAGTAGAAATATTCGGAAGCTTATTCAACAGTTTAAAGATTTTCCTGAAAATAAATTAGACAAGGCATCGAATTGAATGATATGAAATTGATGGCTTAGTGCAAGAGTGCAAAGTTCTTCAAGCATAGCTTAGAACTTCGCTACTGCATTGAAATATTTGTTCAAAATTGATTATCAAAAAAGCTTGATATGGATAGCAAGACTTTAAGACAGTTTGCTCATGTTTTATGGCTCAACTAGTTCCATGCTTTCATAAAACAAAACATGAACAAATTATCTCATTATTTGTCATGTGACAACCATTTTTGTTAACTAGCAAATGTCTCAGTTTTATGTGACACTTTGGAAGTAGTACTGAGTCAGGGGTCATAAAGAAGCAAGGAGAAAAATAGTAGAATTTGGAGAGAAAACTTAAGTCTTTAAGTAGGAGCACATGACCCAATGACTTGCTAAAACAATGTGGTCTGATTCAAAACCAGAGTAATCAGATAACAAACTGTATATTTCAATTCATAATGTTTATAACTGATAAAGCCTTGTGTTCCTTTGACAAACATTTCTTTGCTTTAACTGGCTTGCACAGTTTTCCTTACATTCAACCATAACTTCTTTCCTTTATGAGAAATATGATTCAATCTAATTACAATTCCAAGTGTCACTGTGGTGAACAATGGTGCAGTGGTAGAACGTTCGCTTTTTGTAGGCCTCATGCAGAGAGAATTAAATAAGCTTCAAGCTTTTGTCACAATTGACTTAAAATAAATAAGTTTAAACCAAGTGTCATTAGCAAATTATTTCAATTAAGAAAGATCTTAGCCTTTGGCTGGACTAAAAAGGTCAATGAGACTGACTAAAAGCATCCTACTAGTCCCCAATACTAACATAGAGTATGGGTGATATTCTCCATGTTAAAAGGTGGGACAAGTCACCATTATTCTATGTTAAAAGCTGGGACAAGTCACCCACATTCTATGTTGAAAGCTTGGACAAATCACCCATATTAAATGTCAAGAGCTGGGAATAGTTACCAATATTTTATGTCAAGAGCTGGGACAAGTCACCATTATTCTATGTTAAAAGCTGGGACAAGTCACCATTATTCTATGTTAAAAGCTGGGACAAATCACCCATATTAAATGTCAAGAGCTGGGAATAGTTACCAATATTTTATGTCAAGAGCTGGGACAAGTCACCATTATTCTATGTTAAAAGCTGGGACAAATCACCCATATTAAATGTCAAGAGCTGGGAATAGTTACCAATATTTTATGTCAAGAGCTGGGACAAGTCACCATTATTCTATGTTAAAAGCTGGGACAAGTCACCATTATTCTATGTTAAAAGCTGGGACAAATCACCCATATTAAATGTCAAGAGCTGGGAATAGTTACCAATATTTTATGTCAAGAGCTGGGACAAGTCACCATTATTCTATGTTAAAAGCTGGGACAAATCACCCATATTAAATGTCAAGAGCTTGGTATAGTTACCAATATTCTATGTCTAGAGCTGGGACAATTCCCCTATATTGTATGTTGAGAGCTGGGACAAGTCATTCATACTTTATGTTAAAGATGTATCCGGGAGAAGTTACTGTACACATAAACCGCACATGTCACTTTCCGTTACTTTCATTATTTTACATTGGGCTTAATTCAAGTTGAGTAGTCTTTGGATAAAGAAACAACGTTACCGCTAAGGTGTCAAAACCAGTCATAAATCACATTTAAGATGTTGTTGCGAAAGAAAAGTAACTCAGGTCATTTTATGTCAAAGAAACGTTCGGAAACTCTAGAAAATATTTCGTCAAATCATGTGTACTGGAGTGTGAAAATGGCTGCACAATTGAAGTCAACGCTAATTTTGACAATTTATTTCAATGTCATTTTACTCAGAAACAAGTAAGGATAGGCATAGATATTTTTATATTTTCTGTAAGCATACATAATTAGCTAATTGAATTAGAAATATGGACAAATTCTCTGCGTTAGACTTTTTTAAGGTCAAAATTTTGTCTGTTTATATTTTTAACCATAGATTTGACCATTATTCCCCCCGAATGAACTGATCTATATATCTGTTGTATTCTACAATGCTCAATGAATATAATCTAAAGAAGATTTCATACCTTTTATTTATGTTTATGGTCTTTTATTACAATCATTGATGATCATAGTCTGAACATCATTTTTCACAGAAATACAGAGTAATGGCCCTTGAAAAAGCTTCATTTTGACTCCTATTTTTTAAACTAGATTTTTGTTCCATGTATTCCATAGAAGATATGTGCAAAAGAGAAGAAACTCTCTGCGTAGAATCTTACTTCAGGCTATGTCTTTAAGAGCTGGGACACTTCACTTTTATACTGTGACTTGTCCCTGTTCCTAAAAAAGAATATTTGAGTTGTCCCAGCTCTTAACATAGAATATTGGAGACTTGTCCAAGCTCTCAACTTAGAATATTGGAGACTAGTCTTAGATCTCAACATAGAATATGGGTGACCTGTCTTAGATCTCAACATACAGCATGGGTGACTTGTCCAAGCTCTCAACATAGAATATGGGTGACCTGTCTTAGATCCCAACATAGAATATGGGTGACCTGTCTTCGCTCAACATACAGCATGGGTGACTTGTCCAAGCTCTCAACATAGAATATGGGTGGACCTGTCCCAGCTCTCAACTTAGAATATTGGAGACTTGTCTTAGATCTCAACATAGAATATGGGTGACCTGTCTTAGATCTCAACATACAGCATGGGTGACTTGTCCAAGCTCTCAACATAGAATATGGGTGACCTGTCTTAGATCCCAACATAGAATATGGGTGACCTGTCTTCGCTCAACATACAGCATGGGTGACTTGTCCAAGCTCTCAACATAGAATATGGGTGGACCTGTCCCAGCTCTCAACTTAGAATATTGGAGACTTGTCTTAGATCTCAACATAGAATATGGGTGACCTGTCTTAGATCTCAACATACAGCATGGGTGACTTGTCCAAGCTCTCAACATAGAATATGGGTGACCTGTCTTAGATCTCAACATAGAATATGGGTGACCTGCCTTCACTCAACATACAGCATAGGTGACTTGTCCAAGCTCTCAACATAGAATATGGGTGACATGTCCCAGCTCTTTACATAGAGTAAAGATAATTTGTCCCAGATCTAAACATAAAATATGGGTAACTGAACACAGCTTACAACAGCTCTGAAAATCCCCTTGAAGGGAGGTCACCAAGCAGGGGTTGAGGGTTTTGATGGGCGGGAGGTTGGGAGTGTTTCAATGGACTCACCCCGAGCAGCAGTTGCTATCAGGAATACACTGACCATGAAGGTCAGTTTGGCCAGGATCTCGGCGATGTTCCAACCGGTTCCCATGTTTCCATGCAGGATAACAAAGACTGGTTCCTCTTCTTCCTCCCTCCTGTCCTTCCTCTCTCCTCTCCTTCTTCCTCTTTTTTCTCCTTCTCCTTTCCTTCTTCCACTTTTCTATCCCTCTCTCTCTCCTTCTTCCTCTTTTTTATCCCTTCTTCTCTCCTTCTCCTTCTAATTCTTCTTCTTCTTCTAATTCTTCTTCTTCTTCTTTTTGCTATATAACTTCTCTTTTCTTGTTCTTTTCCTTTACAGTGTCGAAATGTCGAAAGTTTTCAATCTCTCTACCAGCTCTTTTTCTGTCTGCTATTCGTGATCTGTAAGAAACAAGAAAAATTGGTGGTGGGGCTTTATTAAGTTATAATTTTTTTTCAAAAACTGAAATGCTTTTCCATTTTGTCAACATGTTTTCTCATTCTAGACTTTTTCTTTTAGCCCATAATACTTTATTTTTACTCATCAGATACAGAAGTCATTAGAAATCATAATAAGAAAAGGATAAACTGCTCAATTTAAGAAATCTACCCTATGCTAAAGAAATTTTGATCTCAAAAACACATAACACATGATATAGTTTCCTACTTTATAACTCAAATTGTCGTCTGCTGTTGCTTTCAATTTTGAAAATCTTCAAATACCCACATGGGGGAATAGGCTTAGAAATGTTGCTTTGCCTATAAGCCCTAAAGCTATGCTATTAACATATAAATCAACTTGATGTTATAAAAACCAGCTCAAGTGTTGATAACATACTTTAAATAGTATTTATAAATGAATACCAATTAATGATGAAGATGATGGAGGATGCTCAAATGTGCTGTCGCTCACCTCCCAATGATAAGTGGGTGAACAGAAGTAAGAAGGCTGAGGTAGTGTTTTATGTAATATAAAGGGAGGTAAGTTTTAGGTAATAAAATTAGGTACCAATTTATAGCCCAAACCATTTTGATGTGTTTATGTTTACATGACATAAGACCTGTCATTAACAGTACCCATTTCATCTTAATGACAGATGATAGGAGATTTATAAAATGCATTCAATAAACAAATTTTATTTAATCTAAAAGTAGGTACAATCTGTAACACAAGATTATTTGATGTTTTTGGGGGGTTTTTTATATGGGTTTTACATCACATCAACATTATTTCAGTTATGTAGCGATGCCTGACTCTTAATGATGGAGGAAGACCCCATACTCAACTGCCCACAAGGGCTGGTCAAGGCGGGTAGAACCATCGGCATTCCGTAAGTCAGTCGGGAGACTGCCTCTCATGAAAATCCATATCCCTCTCAGGATTTGAACCCACGCAGAGAGGGGCCATGTGATTTCAAGTTCTGTACTCTAACCACTAGGCCACGGAGGCCCCATTTTTTTTATGGTATTATAGTTATAGTTATAATAAGTTTCTGACACAGGTCCCATATGGATCCTCTTCCATGGATCCTCTTCATCAGTGCCGTACCAATATTTTTCAGCTTTGTAACGGCTTTCCTGGATGCACCAGTACTAGGCTAGGGCTCTGAAGTGACTTGCCAAAGGTCACTCCAACAAAACAAGAGGTCGAAGAGTTCTGAGTCCACAACCTTAAACGGAGCCACTCATTATTCAAAACTATATAAAATCATTCGCAAAAGTGAAAGATTTAATGTATTATCCCATTACCAAACAATGACGACATTTCACCACTTTGTTGCAGTCGACTCTGGAAAACATTGTGGCAAAAGGAGAAATTGCTCTTAACGAGCAATTTTTCCTTTTCACACAATGTTTTCTGTCCTATCAAAAGATTATTTTCCAATTTCATCACAGTTTGAAATGTCGTCTGCAAACTCATTCAGTTTATATAACTCATTCGGTTAATACATAAATTCTATGTAATCATAAAGTAGGTTGAATCTGTATCACAACATTATTTAATGGCATTATGCAAAACTATACAAAACCATTCACAAAAGTGAAGGATTTAATGTATTTGGTACTCATGCACTGGGCCAACCAAACATCCAAAAAATAAATAGGTTAACCTCAATATGGCTTGAAAGGGAAAAGGTAAATAAGTATGTAAATAAACATTGCATACATCTTGCCAAACAAATGGGGAGTGGCATTGAAGGTGAAGCATTCTATAGATTTATTTCTACACCTGGTGATTGTATTTCATATAATCAGCTTAACCTTTAAATTTATATTAACTCACTTCTATATACCTGCAGCAGTAACAAAATAACACTGTGACAAAAGTAGATATTGCTTGAAATAAGTTATTTCTCTTTTATAGAGAAAACACTGTAACAGAAGTTATTTATCTTTTATAGACAAAACACTGTAATAGAAGTTATTTCTCTTTTATAGAGAAAACACTGTAACAGAAGTTATTTCTCTTTAATAGAGAAAACACTGTAACAGAGGTTATTTCTCTTTTGTAGAGAAAACACTGTAACATAATTAAGCTATTTCTCTTTTACAGAGAAAACACTGTAACAGAAAGTATTTCTCTTTTATAGGGAAAACACTGTAACATAAGCTATTTCTCTTTTATAGAGAAAACACTGTAACAGAAGTTATTTCTCTTTTGTAACACTATGACAAAAGTAGACATTGCTTGACAAGAGTAATTTCTCTTTAGTAGAGAAAATACCGTAAAAGTAGACATTGCTTGACAAGAGTTATTTCTCTTTAGTAGAGAAAATACCATAACAAAAGTAGACATTGCTTGACAAGTGTTATTTCTCTTTAGTAGAGAAAATACCATAACAAAAGTAGACATTGCTTGACAAGTGTTATTTCTCTTTAGTAGAGAAAATACCATAACAAAAGTAGACATTGCTTGACAAGAGTCATTTCTCTTTAGTAGTGAAAATACCATAACAAAAGTAGACATTGCTTGACAAGTGTTATTTCTCTTTAGTAGAGAAAATACCATAACAAAAGTAGACATTGCTTGACAAGAGTTATTTCTCTTTAGTAGAGAAAATACCGTAAGAAAAGTAGACATTGCTTGACAAGTGTTATTTCTCTTTAGTAGAGAAAATACCATAACAAAAGTAGACATTGCTTGACAAGTGTTATTTCTCTTTAGTAGTGAAAATACCATAACAAAAGTAGACATTGCTTGACAAGTGTTATTTCTCTTTAGTAGAGAAAATACCATAACAAAAGTAGAAATGTTATTTCCATAGACAAAAGTAGACATTGCTTGACAAGTGTAGACATTGCTTGACAAGAGTAATTTCTCTTTAGTAGAGAAAATACCGTAAGAAAAGTACCAAGAGTAATTTCAAAGAGTAGACATTGCTTGACATTGCTTGACAAGAGTAATTTAACAAAAGTAGACATTGCTTGACAAGAGTAATTTCTCTTTAGTAGAGAAAATACCATAACAAAAGTAGACATTGCTTGACAAGAGTAATTTCTCTTTAGTAGAGAAAATACCGTAAGAAAAGTAGACATTGCTTGACAAGAGTAATTTCTCTTTAGTAGAGAAAATACCGTAAGAAAAGTAGACATTGCTTGACAAGAGTAATTTCTCTTTAGTAGAGAAAATACCGTAAGAAAAGTAGACATTGCTTGACAAGTGTTATTTCTCTTTAGTAGAGAAAATACCATAACAAAAGTAGACATTGCTTGACAAGAGTTATTTCTCTTTAGTAGAGAAAATACCGTAAGAAAAGTAGACATTGCTTGACAAGTGTTATTTCTCTTTAGTAGAGAAAATACCATAACAAAAGTAGACATTGCTTGACAAGTGTTATTTCTCTTTAGTAGTGAAAATACCATAACAAAAGTAGACATTGCTTGACAAGTGTTATTTCTCTTTAGTAGAGAAAATACCATAACAAAAGTAGACATTGCTTGACAAGTGTTATTTCTCTTTAGTAGAGAAAATACCGTAACAAAAGTAGACATTGCTTGACAAGAGTAATTTCTCTTTTATAGAGAAAATACCATAACAAAAGTAGACATTGCTTGACAAGAGTAATTTCTCTTTAGTAGAGAAAATACCGTAAGAAAAGTAGACATTGCTTGACAAGAGTAATTTCTCTTTAGTAGAGAAAATACCATAACAAAAGTAGACATTGCTTGACAAGAGTAATTTCTCTTTAGTAGAGAAAATACCATAACAAAAGTAGACATTGCTTGACAAGTGTTATTTCTCTTTAGTAGTGAAAATACCGTAAGAAAAGTAGACATTGCTTGACAAGAGTAATTTCTCTTTAGTAGAGAAAATACCATAACAAAAGTAGACATTGCTTGACAAGAGTAATTTCTCTTTAGTAGAGAAAATACCATAACAAAAGTAGACATTGCTTGACAAGTGTTATTTCTCTTTAGTAGAGAAAATACCATAACAAAAGTAGACATTGCTTGACAAGTGTTATTTCTCTTTAGTAGTGAAAATACCATAACAAAAGTAGACATTGCTTGACAAGTGTTATTTCTCTTTAGTAGTGAAAATACCATAACAAAAGTAGACATTGCTTGACAAGTGTTATTTCTCTTTAGTAGAGAAAATACCATAACAAAAGTAGACATTGCTTGACAAGAGTCATTTCTCTTTAGTAGAGAAAATACCGTAAGAAAAGTAGACATTGCTTGACAAGAGTAATTTCTCTTTAGTAGAGAAAATACCGTAAGAAAAGTAGACATTGCTTGACAAGAGTTATTTCTCTTTTATAGAGAAAACACTGTGACAAAAGTAGACATTGCTTGATATAAGTCACTTCTTTTTTTAGAAGAAACACTGTAACAAAGGTATATATTGCTTGACATAGGTGATTCCTCTTTTTAGAGAAACCGCTGTTATAAAAGTAGATATTGCTTGAAAGAAGAGATTTCTCTTTTTAAGGGAAAACACTGTGACAAAAGAATAAAATGACTTATGTCAAGCAATATCTACATTATAGTTTTGTCAATTTTTTTTAAAACCGAATATTGAGGGTTCAATGCAAGACTATAGTAAGTCCTTTACAAACATACTATATTAAACACATTAACTCTAGTCTTGCATTGAGCCGTTGATATCTTAATGATTCTTCATTTCTTTTCCACTTTTTTCGAAATGTTTTTTTAATTTCACCTGCTGGCACAAGATTTTTGTATTGACAAATTAATCAAGTAAATAATTATTAAAAAAATATCATTACTCAATCAATCATAGTTCAAACTCATATAATATTAGCTGCGGTTGCTTTCATAAGGCATCTTTTAAAGGCGCTTTTTCATCCAGAAGTTTGGATATTCAGATTTAATTCTTTAAAAACTAAATAACAATTGTAGTGTTGTATATGGCGTAATGGACAATAACTATTGGATGGAGAAATAGTTTATAATAGAAATGAAAAATTATGTTTTCAAATCAAAAGCATTACAGCAGTTTTGAAATCAATTTGATATTGTGTGTACATACTTGCATAAATTGACACATTCTGAATCAATTTTGCCTTCAGTAGCTTTTTTTCATTAAAAATTATACAACATTACCAAAAATTACATTGTTTAAAAGACATTTTATTTTGACTTGCAAATTGTCACATCTGTAAACAAGCACCTTCAGGCTAGCCCTAATAGTGCTGGAACCAACTTCATATTTATGCAAACAGATTGGACCCAGGCCAGCCGCCAAGTAAATTGGAAGCTGGCCTGTGACCTAACCTGTTTGCTACTCTGAGTATGTTTTCAAATCAAATTTATGCAAATATTCAATGTTTTGGAAAGCAGACGACACACAAATTTATTTGAAGAAAATTACCCAGCATTTTAAGTATGAATTATATAGTGCATATGAATAAATCAAAATGGATATTGGCGGTCTAATTTTACAATCTTACCTCCTCCCCTTTCTATCCTGTTCTAGCCTAATTAATCAGGAAATGATTATCAGTCTTGACCTATTTCCCCCATTGATAAAAGTTACCCTATTACCAAACAATATAATGACATTCGACCAGTTCTTAGCAGACGACTTTAGAAAACATTGTGGGAAAAGGATAAATTGCTCGTGACTAGCAATTTCTCCTTTTCCCACAATGTTTTCTACCCTATCATAAGATTGTTTTCCAAAATCTATTACATTTGAAATGTCGTCTGCAAACTCTTTCAATTTGGGACAGTCGAAAATTTGGCGTTTGGGAAAGGGTTAATGTAACCGAACCAAACAAATAAACCTCTACAACACAATAACATCCAATCAGTGCAAAACATTGACATGCGCTGTTCCGTTGTGCTGCCTTTAACCTTTAGAATGCTGGGTAATTTTCTGAAAAAAGAATTTTGTGTCGTTTGCTTTCCAAAATCCTTAAATATCTGCTGAATTTTGTTGAGGAAATATACCCAGAATAGCAAACATGTTAGATCACCGGCCAGCCGCCAATTTACTTGTCCAAAAGCTTTACGGTACAAGTGAATTTTTACTGAAGTTTACCTGTATTTTATTTCCATTAAACTGACAAGTATAGTAAAAGATTACAGGCAATTCTATTCCATTCCCCAATATGGAAGGAAATTGGTTACAGACGAAATTGAAAGCAACAGCAGATGACAAAAAAAAAATAAGAGGCATGTAAAAATATATATTTATATTCATATTTTCACTGGCAGAGGGCAGGAACTACAGTCACAAAATAAAATATTCCTCATAAGGAGCAATTTTTCTTTTTTTTTTGCAGTAACCTCTGCGGCAGACACAGCAAAGTGAGGTATTGAGTAATGCCTTGAGTACGGAGTAAATGATTAAATGGTGATAACATTGATCAAAGATGCAGATATGGTTAAATAACAGGGTCTTTTGTGTGTATAAGTTCAAAAACTAAGCTTTAAACCCATAGAATGTAATTTTCTAAAACAAGATTTTTATGTCGTCTGCTTGCCACAGCCTTAAATATCTGCTTAATTTTGTTAAGGAAAGATACTCAGAGTCACAAACAGGTTAGATCACAGGCCAGCTGCCAATTTACTTGGCAGCTGGCCTAATCACTAACCTGTTTGCATAGGCATTAGGTCGGTTCTTGTACAATAAGGGTTAAGCAATGTCAAGCCAAGATGAGTTGACCAAAAACTTGTCAATGGTATCACAACACATGTAGTCAATACATGCCAAAGAATCTTGACAAAGACGTCACGCTTTAACCCTTTCCCAAACAATAACGACATTTGACCACTTTGTTGCAGACGACTTTAGAAATCTTTGTGGGAAAAGGAGAAATTGCTCGTAACAAGCAATTTATCCTTTTCCCCACAATTTTTTCTGCCCTGTCAGAAGATTATTTCTCAATTTCATCACATTTTGAAATGTCGTCTGCAAACTCTTTCAATTTGGGACAGTCGAATATTTGTTGTTTGGGAAAGGGTTAATAAAAAAGGGTGCAATTCCTCACCATCTTAAAGCCATAATGTCGCCCATAAAAAATGCAAAACTGGGTTAAGTGAGTTATAGAATTATGAAAAAAAAAGCTTATAACATAGCAAAATACCACATTATCATGACAGTAAAATGCCTCTACAATTTATTAGCAATGTTTCAAAAAGCTATTTTCACAAATTGTGTACCACACATTTCGACTCCATTGTTTACATTCAAGTCATGTCTGAAAATAGCAATGAGCACTTGGAAAAAGGAGTGGTGAGCACCTGGTTAGAATGGTCACATGATACACAAAAGATTTCTCTCATTCATCGATCAACAACAAGGCAAACATTTTGATATATTGAGGGCTCAATGAAAGACTATGTTAAGTTAGTAAGTGCTTTACGTTTGTGAGGAACTTAAAATAGTTTTGTATTGAACCCTTGATTTAAATTGTTTATCTTTTTTCTGATAAAGTGTAACTCATGTGAATAGAAAGCTGACCTGTTTTTTGGCTTGCATCCCATAGACTCTTACCCATTTTATCTATTTCGCATGACAAAAATAATGGATCATTATTTACAAAATAAACTGTTTTGATAGTTTACTTTCTCTTTATAAAACCAAGGAGTTGAGAAGCATGTCAATTATAAAGTTTTGTTCATCTTTATAGCTCTGTGTTGTCATTCTGTCTGTACAAGACATATATTTCATTTAGAAAAGAAAAAAATCAATCAGTTAGATAGTCACTTTAAAAGGACTATCACGTAGATTGAGATGGTCATCTTTTAACCCTTTCCCAAATGCCAAATTTTCGACTGTCCCAAATTCAAAGAATTTCAAAATGTGATACAATTGGAAAATAATCTTCTGATGGGGCAGAAAACATTGTGGGAAAAGGAGAAATTGCTCGTTAGAGCAATTTCTCCTTTTCCCACGATGTTTTCCGAGTCGTCTGGACAAAAGTGGTTGAATGTCGTCATTGTTTGGTAATGAGTTAAAAATAGAATGTCTTCTAAGAATAATGTAGCATGACAGATCTATTAAGTTACAGAAAACAAGATTATTGATACACGTACCATCTCCTTTTTTTACCATGTTTTGAAGATATAGCATCCATGATGCTGATGAAGTAAACCATTTAAACAGGTTTGTTTTTTTAAACAATTATCTATTATTTCTGTCCCGCAAAATAATTTAAATGGTCAAGAGTTTATCACATGATGTTAGCAAGGTGTTTCCAAGAGTTAGAGCAATCCATCGCTACATGTATTTATAAACCAAGTTTTTCCATCAAAAACTTCTTACACAATTATTCAGTGAAAAAACAGATTCTCAGCATTGCTGATCTGTAAATATTGAAAAAGGGGTCTTTAATGTGGGACAGCATCAAACAACTCACCAGGAAAACATGAGATTACAAACGCTGACTTGTAGCAAGTCTAAAAACATGCCTGCTTGATACAGTGACCTAATAATTATACAGATATATGCATGAACTATACATATGGTGCAATTCAAATCCTTAAGGCAAAATATGAGCTAACTAGTGTTGTTTGAACAGAAATTACATAAATGCTTATGATGATCTCATAAACATCATATGTAAGAAACTGAAACAACAAATCAAGGGTTCAACGCAAAACTATAGCAAGTGCTTCACATCTATAGTATTGCGCTGAACCCGTGCAATGGCTTGGCAGATATCTATAAAGGTGTTTATATAGTGGCTGTTGCATACTTCGAAGAATTGCATGAGTAACCCAAATAAAGGGAAAATGAATGCAGACAACCTTACTATAACATGCTGCACTTATTCAACCTATTTGCCACATATTAAAGACATTTACACAATTCATCACCAATTTGACACTAACTGATTGTAATATCTTGTTACATATTCAACCCTTTCCCAAACAATAACAACATTTGACCACTTTGTTGCAGACGACTTTAGAAAACATTGTGGGAAAAGGAGGAATTGCTCGTAACAAGCAATTTCTCCTTTTCCCATAATGTTTTCTACCCTATCAGAAGATTATTATACAATTTCATCACATTTTAAAATGTCTTCTGCAAACTCTTTCAATTTGGGACAGTCAAAAACTTGTTGTTTGGGAAAGGGTTAAACTGCAAAATTGATTCGTCATAGATGTAAGTATTAAAACAACAGGAGAAGTTACATGTGATAAACGCATTCATATTTTGCAACAATTTTGCAACACTAGTTTTCATATGGGGTCTGCTAAAACAGTGTACAAAGTTGTCTCATGTTTGATAGGGTCTGCAAAGCATATAAACCCTTAATAACTTTCATACAACTTTTGGATTTTTGTTGTTAGTTTTTTGTCCTTAGTTTGTGGCCTCAGGCTGTTTTCAACACAGTTTCAATTATATCACAGTGACCAAAACAAGGTTTTCCCTTGACCCCTTAATTTATTCGAATTTTGGAGGCTTTTGACCTCTTATATATAGAGTTATGAATGGAAAATAGTTTCGGGGTCATATAAGGTCATTGATATTAAAGTTGAGGGTCAAGGAATATCCTGACCCAAAGAACTATTCAAGTAGAGACTATTTCAAAGCTAGTACATCATTTATTGGGTCTTAGTAGATTTACTTTGACGATTTGATAATTCAACTTTCTATCTTTTCTGGAGGGAATATCTTACACTGCAGGAAATGGTTAAAAACATGGCAGATAATGTTGATCGCCCTGCTCATGTCAACCCTTAGAATGCTGGGTAATTTTCTAAAAATAGATTTGTTTGGCATCTGCTATCCAAAACCTTTTATATCTGCTTCATTTTGTTTCAAAGGAAAGATACTCAGAGTAACAAACAGGTTAGAACACAGGCCAGCCGCCAACTTACTTGGCGCCTGGCCTGGATCTTACCTGTTTGCATAAGCATGAATTCTGTTCCATCACTATAAGGGTTAACATAGTCATATTCATGCTATCAGGTGACATTTATTGCAATACATAGATGCATATATTATAGCATTATTACCATTGAAGACATTTGAAGCCAGCTCATTCACAAGGGAAATAGAATAAATTAATGGAAATCAATCTCGATAGGACCAAAGCAATTTTTCCCATAATCCTCTATTCAATACTTTCTCGCTAGGATACACCATTAAGCAGCTAGTTCGCACATGAGACAATCTGCAAGTCCTAATAGCGTAACGAACCGAGCCAATAAAGCTCCAGAAGACTCTATCACATCTGATCAGTGAAAAACACTGCTCATCCACTGATCAGTTTCCCTGGCTATAGAGATTACAAATCCATGTTCCCTAGATAGATTACAATGTGTAAGGTTCTAAAAGTACAATAAACATTCCATGAACATTCAAATAAAATGCTGTTGAAACAAAAAAGTTTTTGTATTGCTGTGTAATGTCTTATGATAAATAGCTTTTTACCAGTAATAAAGATTTCATTCAAAGATGCCAATAATTTTATTGCAATGCTCTTGGTTCTAAACTTATATCAAATTCATTGTACATGTATAAATGCTTTGAAAACTTAAATACATTCTTATTCTACATCGAATTGCTATCCTCCTCCAGTGCTTCTCATAAAACAGTACAGCTGTTACACAGTTTTAACACATTACCAAACAATACCAACTTTTAAACACTTTTTAGCAGAATACTTTGGAAAACATTGTGGGAAAAGGAGAAATTGCTCGCAGTGAGCAATTTCTCCTTTCCCAACAATGTTTTCTACCCTATCAGAAGGTTATTTTCCAATTTCATCACATTTTGAAACGTCGTCTGCAAACACATTCAATTTGGGATGGTCAAAAATTTAGCGTTTGGTAAAGGGTTAAAGAAATTAAATTTTAATATCCAAGTTTCCTCACATCTATGAACAAGTAGTCATAAGCAAAAGATAATACTCACAATGGCCAAAGTTAACCCTACCAAATAACGTAACTCTCCCTTAAGAAGATATTTACATCCAATGAATCGAAGAATCAATAAAAGTCCTCATATATATCTAGCAACATCAAACAATTTTATCGGTTGTGACCCTTTTTCAATTTATATAAGAAAACTGGCAGCAGATAACTTTTTATAAATGTATTGGTAAAATAGTGTAATTCTCTATGAATTAAGACCACAGTTTTCATAAAACCAAAGTTCCAAAAATGAAGATTTTTTTTCTCATAACAAACACACTCTTCTTTGTGTCTCACAAATTTAAAATATCCTCTATTTCGACTTATCAAAGGTCTAGAAGTACATGGACTTCTCACTTCCTCTTCGCACATAAATCTAACCTTTCTGCATATATCAAAACATCTAAACTTAATTTTTTTTTTCAAATTCATCTTTCAAATAACAAAATTCTCACTTTATATAATTTATAGTCTATGTGTGTTTCTGTAAGTTGGTGCGATGTAAGGTTGCTTCATTAGAAAGTAAAAGGCAAACTTCACGTCAAATTATTTTGACTAGGCGTCCCCTATACCTCTTTTTAATTTGTCTGAGGAAGTTTAACCCTTTCCCAAACAACAATTTTTTGACCAACCCAAATTGAAAGAGTTTGCAGACAACATTTCAAAATGTGATGAAATTTGAAAATAATCTTCTGATATGGCAGAAAACAATGTGGGAAAAGGAAAAATTGCTCGTCACGAGCAATTTCTCTTTGTCCCAAAATGTTTTCTACAGTCGTCTGCGACAAAGTGGTAAAATGTCGTTATTGTTTGGGAAAGGGTTCAATTACCATGTCACATGACAAAGGTCAAGGTATTTTGGGAAAAGCTTTACTAGCCAATGACCCATTCACTACTGAATATTGCAATTGGTCCAAATTCAAAGCCACACCAGACGACAATCAAAGTATATGAAAAATAATGTTGACAGTTCATTGCAAGACTCTATAGTGAGTGCTTCATGTTTGTGAAGGACTTACTATATTATCAGTCTTGCATTGCGCCTTCAATATGTCATTTAAGATAATTGATAGAAACAATAATTGTTACAAAAAGAGAAATTGTTCACTAGAAGCCATTTCTCCTTTCATTGCAATGGTTTGTTGAATCATTCTTTTTGGCTTCTATTTGGATTTGTAGAAGGTTCATAGGAGGGGAATAGTAAACACCAATCAAATTGTATGAAATATGACATTCTATTATCAATATTACGTAAAATCCACCATTAAAAAATAAGAAAAACTCACAATTATAGGGTTCAGCGCAAGACTATAGTAAGTGCTTCATAAACATGAAGCACTTACTATAGTATTGCACTGAACCCTCTAAATTCGGTCTAGTTAAATTGAGCTATCCTTATCCCAACATGCATTAGCAGCATAAGGGATTTACAAAGATAATCTAAAGGGTTGGCAAAATCAATTGTCTATATTACCTCGACTTTCCAAAGGCCAAATGAGAAACGTGATTTTTTAACTGAAATTCACTATATAACCATCAAACAGACAAGTGCAATTAAAGATATAGCATTTAAGGACAAATATATTCAAATCAAATGTTGACAACCCTGATTTACAATTGTCCTTTAGCCATACTACATTTCAAAGGCTACTCTGCTACGATCGCCACATTGTAGTTTTTTTTTTCCTTCAAAAGAGTCAATGAGGTAGATCAAGACATGAATGCAAAATGAGCTGGTTTATGGCTTAACCCTTTCCTAGACAACAAATGTTCGACTGTCCCAAATTGAAAGAGTTTGTGGACGACATTTCAAAATGCGATGAAATTGGAAAATAATCTTCTGATAGGCCAGAAAACATTGTGGGAAAAGGAGAAATTGCTCGTCATGAGCAATTTCTCCTTTTTCCTCAATGATTTCTAAAGTCGTCTGCAACAAAGTGGTCAAATGTCGTCATTCTTTGGGAGGTAATTAATCCCCAGAAATCAAACTTTTGCCACTTAAAGCTAATATTTTTTAAAAACTTTGTGAAAAAGGAACTGATTCAATTCAAGGCCATAAAAAGTCATCAGTTTGGTAAAGCAGTTGCTGTAGTCTTGATATAAACTTTTAATTTCACTTTTCTTTCTTTGGTTATTATTAAGGTTGTATGGTTAGCGGTGGCAAAGAAAAGGGTAGGAATTAGGAACTTTAACCCTTATAGTACTAGAACCGACTTTATGCTTAAATGCATACAGGTTATCTAACCTGTTTGCTACTCTGAGTATCTTTTCTCAACAAAATTAAGCAGCTATTTAAGGTTTTCGAAAGCAGACTACCCCAAAATCTATTTTAAGAAAATTACCCAGCGTTCTAAGGGTTAAGGTCAAGTGCTATTTATAAACAACAATCTGAGACTCTTCCAATAAACTTGTCAAAGCCAGCTTCGTCAGGCTTAATGGAGAATTCTTACCTCATTTTGGGGGTTCAATGCAAGACTATAGTAAGTGCTTCATAAACATGAACCACTTACTATAGTATTGCATTGAATCCTCGATTTACTGCGAGCAACAGCAGAAGACAAGAAATGGCTAGGACATTTCCTTTATCCTATCATCAATAATTTTACCTCTGCGTCCCGCGTCATATACACATAAAAATTGCTGGGGACACATCATTTCAAAAGATATGTGTCTAGCCAGAAGCATTCTCATCAGCACAAGTAATGTTTACAATGTAGTAAACATCATAAAGCATCCCGTCTCATGCTTTCTTTCTATCAAATCTGCATTGTTTTGAGTCATTTAAGATTATCATTAATAACAAGTGTTATACTATTTGACATGATCTTATAGCTTGGATCATTGGTACTCGGACACATAGTTTTACCCTTGGACACATAGTTTCAAAAGATGTGTGTCCAAAAGGACACGATAACTTTCATTTCTAAAATTAACACTGTCCTATTGAGCAGAAATAAACCATTATGATGAAATTCTGTCCTTACCGAAAAATACTGTGTTTCTGATGAGAATTGTGCAATCAAACTTTATTGAAATGATAATTATTTATAATATAATGATTGATGGCACAATCCTGCTGTTCACCTTTCATGGAACTTTTTGTTCATTCAGTGCTTGTCAATTATTGTATAGTAGTAGATGATTTGTTCATCATTATTGCAAAAGTAAATATATCATTCATACATAAAATTTCTACGGTTATAGCAAAAGTTTCATCACCCAACCTTATCAAGGTAATAAAACATCAACCACCACTGTGTCTGACAAAAAACGTCTGCCATTCCTCATGCATGATTTCAATTCAAACTGTCAGTAAAATATTCATGTATGCAGTAATGGTTAAATAAAGTAGGATAACGAAGTAGTTTAACCCTTTACCAAACACAAAACTTTCGACTGTCTCAAATTGAAAGAGTTTGCAGACGACATTTCAAGATGTGATGCAATTGAAAATTAATCTTCTGATATGGCAGAAAACATTGTGGAAAAAGGAGAAATTGCTCGTTAAGAGCAATTTCTCCTTTTCCCACGATGTTTTCCAGAGTCGTCTGCAGCAAAGTGGTAAAACGTCATCATCGTTTGGTAAAGGGCTGATAAAGTAGGTTAAAGACATTTTAATTAAAGCAGAGTTAAGTAGATACCTCCGTTGTGGCCGCCCTGCAGTAAATCCATGGAGACACTGACTCACTTCCCCACATCTCACTCGGTGTACTTGTACTTGATGCTCCAAGTATTGATTTCCCCCCCCCCCCCATTTCTCACAGTGGAGCAGATCGTCTCAGGTTTGGCACAGACAGATCACACCACTTCCTAGCTGCTAATATGGTTGCTATGGCTACAGTAGAGTATTTAAGCATCATGAGTCAATCGGAACTACTCGGGTATTTCCGTGAGCTGTGAAATACACCTCGGATATAAGTGTAGGGTTACAATTTTTCGGGTAAATCGGCATCCGCCAATAAACACATTTTCTAAGCGTGCACGTTAAGTAGTTCAATTGTGTATGGAAGTGTTGGACATCCTTTTTCATCACTTTTGATCAGTAACTCATACCAAATGGCGAACTTGTTGTTGTGACATGTATACTTGTTTCCTCAATCAAATTTAACGACTTTTTTGATTTTACATTCAAGATCTATTTTTAGAAACGAAAGAAAGTGACGTCATTCTCGCGGGAAACAATATGGCGTCATCCCTATTATTTCAGAGGTGTTTTCTATTGGATAAACCCGATGTGTTCAGATTGCATCATGAGTCTGAGTGAGAAGTAAGGGGAGTCAATATGCAGATTTCAACCATTTAACCCTTATAGTGCTGGAACCGACTTTATGCTTACGCAAACAGGTTAGATCCAGGCTAGGCCAGATTTCTGGTCCCAAAGGCTATTGCTATATTGACATAGGCCTTTGTAGAATAATTAATGTCCAAATGTTGAAAAAAGCTTTGTTCACAACTCATTAAGGAGACTAGATCCAGGCCAGCCACCGAGTAAATTGGCAGCTGGCCTGTGATCTAACCTGTTCACTACTAGGGGTAGTTTTCCTCAACCAAGTTAGGTATATATTTAAGGTTTCGGAAAGCAGACGACACGAAAATCTATTCTGAGAAAATTACCAAGCATTCTAAGGGTTAATTAATTCATTCCCTGGGATGGAAATTTGTGACTGATCCAAATTGAAAGGAACAGTTACTGCAGACCATGGAGACTTGCCAGAAAAAAAAAATTATTATGAGAATGGGTTAGGTTTCTGAAAAGCAGACGACACAAAAATCTATTCTTAGAAAATCACCCAGCATTCTAAGGGTTAATTAATTCATTCCCTGGGATGGAAATTCATTGACTGGTCCAAATTGAAAGGAACTGCAGAAGATGACACCTTGCAAGAAAAAAAAATTAATCATGAAAATGGGTAGGAACCATTTTGACAAAATGAAAAAAAAATCTGTAGGGAGCAATTCTGCCTTTTGTCACAGTGTCTTTAAGAGTCTTTTGCGGCATTTACATAAAAGTTATGTGCATCTATCATAAAGTAAGGCAACAACTGGCGCAGGGCATCGACTCAGAACACATCAATATGGTAACTCTTTCAAAACTATGGGGGCCTTACAGTAATTTCTGGGTCATTGATTGTGATATTTTGAAAAACTTTAGAAATTGTGCACATTGGTTCCAACAAACATGATTCAAATATAAGACATGCTGTTCTTTGCCTTATAGTTTTCTAATTAAGTCTTTGAAATCAGTAATTCAGTTGTTAATCTTACAACATTGCCTTATGTAAAAGGGCCCCTTAAAGGTACATGTTTGCCTTCTTAATTGAAAATATCTTAAGAATTATGCAGTTGTCCCAAATATTAGAAGTTACCCAAGTTTTTGGGTTTTCCAATTCAGTAAATTCAGCAATAAACTTCCCATAATTAACAGGTGAAGACCTCCTCCTAATTAAGAAAAAAAGGTATACCATAATGACCGAAACCTTGTTTGCTATATAAACTAGCCAAACTAATTTGACGCGATCGGGAAATATTGAGAAATCTTTGTATAGGGCAATATATCCCGTCACGACAAACTTTCGAACGATTCATTTAATGGAGGACAAATGCGACAAACAATTTGTCGCACCGTTTGAAAACCCATATTTCCATTGTTTTTGAAAATTATCAAATTATTTTACTCACAGTTGTGAATTAATCCTTTTTAAATCAATCTATGCACTTTAGTTTACATATCTGTATTCTGCATATTTACTTTGTAAATCGGTTTAATTGACGTAAGTTGACGATTTTTAGCTCCCTATAATTTTTTTCTGCACATGCGCACTGGAATGGGAAAACCTAATAGGTCTGACATTATTTGGATCGTTCGAAATTTCGACGTTAGATTGCCCCATCAGAAAATAGAAAGCAATCTTTTTGAATTATTTTCACTGCTACATAGACCTGCTAGTTAACAACAATGCAATACCGTAACACTTGTTGAATAATTATCAAAAACAGCCTTAAACATTGAAAAAATGAGCTACACTTTTTTGGATAGGTTAAAGGTTTGTAAGAACTATCTTCAACTTACCAAATGTCACTTCAAAAGATGCACCTAGTCATAGGAACAACACATTTTTTTAGTTCACAACATTTCATCGTTGAAACTTCTATGCTTCAGTCTTCATATTTAGCCATCTTAATCATATAAAGTTAGCAACCATTTCTGAGATTCTACATTATATACGAGACTTATTAATATTCTATCTTAATTTCAAAAAGTTCCCTCGCTTCGAAATCTGTAAATGTTTGTTTACTTGTATATCAAGTTGAAACACGGGTTTTGATTGGTCCACAACATATATTCGTTTAAACGGAAGAACATGATTGGTTCATATTCTCATCGAAAGAAACACCCGCTTAATGAGAAAGGGAGACAACCTTTCCTTACTGTTTTTCTATAACCGGACAGGTTATCTTGGCCGAACTAGATATCTCTCGAAAATTCTATAAACAGCAAGCTGTATACAGGCACTTTTTTAGACGGCGGGATACCCGAGTTGTTGGAAACCTAGCTAACTTACTTTCCATTTCTAGTGGTCTAACAGTATTGTAATATTGTCTGGTGAATTTATAGAATGGTTTGATATGACAGATAGGTTTTTGATTGATTGATTGAGTAGTTAAATGCAGTCGCATATCTAAGACTATTTGAAATAACGCAATTTAAACTACGGGGTACGTGACATGCTAAGATTTTTAAAAAAATCATAGGTGCGATTTTGAGCTATACGTATATGACTATTCCATGAAATAAAAAGCTACGAAATACATTGCTTAGCCTACATGTATATGAATATATTTCAAGGATCACATTATGTTTCATCATTTCGATTGCGTTTTCAAGAAGAAAAAAAAGTTGAACAATTTGTCAGACCAAATATATCGACATACATATCAAGGATTTTGCGGTTAAAGGATTTGCAAAGTAATTGTATGCACGTGTGTGCGTTCGTGAGCCTATGTATGCGCCTTGAAGCAGTCAACAGATTTGCAAATGCTTACTTCATATGGAAGGGTATTCCAGTTCCGCATACCATCCGGGAAGAAATATTTCTGGTATACCAGTGCCATTATATAGGGTATGAGGAAATATTGTTTCCTCTTTCAGGGATGATGGACGGAAGGACTGACTGCAGGCGGTATGTCAATCAACTGGTTGACCACGCGACACATCATAACTGCCTTTGCAGGAACTTGTCACTCTTGAGGCGATGTCCATTTAAGTTGAGTAAGCATGAATGAGCCGTTGCTGGTTCTCTAATGGTTTAAGAACACCACTCGGGCTGCCATCCGCTGAAGCATTTTTATCCCCTGGAGATTTTCGACTGTGCAAGGGTCCCATATTACACTGGCATACTCGATAATTGGCATAACCAGGGTGAGGTGGCCCAAAGCCCTGGGTTTCTGTTGACATGTTCTTTCGCAGGAAGGCTATGGTCTTGGTTGTCTTATTTATTACCTGGTTCCCCTTTTGCTGTGGTGGATGTTAAGGCCAAGGTATTTTGCTGAACTCACTACTTCAAGGGTATGGCACTGTGCATTGTAAGTGTGGGTTGTGATTTTCCTCTTATTTGTGATGTTCATGACTTGGCACTTCTTGTGGTTGAATTCCGTGCAATCCACCACCCACTTCTGTAGCCTGTCTAGGTTATGTGTGTAGATCTCTGCACCTTCGCTACACTTGATCATCCTTTATAGGTTACAATCTTCCGCAAATAGTCGAACCCCAGACTCTTGCGATACTGCCTCAGCAAGGTCATTAATAAAGAATAGGACGAGCAGCGGTCCATTGACGCTTTCCTGGGGAACACCAGACTGTACTGGGGCTGTGTGCTTGATGACAATCCATCTAGAATGACTTACTGTGACCTACATGTACCACAAAGGGATTCTCCTAAACATCTGTGACAATTGTATCTGATGCCATAGTACTGGATCTTGCATAGAAGTCGCTTATGCGGAACCTTATCAAAGGATTTTGAAAAGTCCAAAAGTCACGATGAGGTCTGTTTCTCTATAGTTTTTGCAATGTCTTGAAGTGCCAGGATGAGTTGACTCTCACATGAGCGACGTTTTCGAAAGCCATGTTGAGCGTCATATGGCTACATACGCAGAGAATCTTGTGCTTATCCAGGTGACTCATGATATGTTGCTGTTGATTCATGATGTTTTCCAACATTCTGCACACAACTGATGTCAGTCTCACTGGTCGGTAATTTTCTTCTTTGCTTTTCTCCGCTTTCTTGTATATCGGAACAACATTTGTCTTTTTTCATCCATTAGGCACATTTACTTTGTTAACGGATACCTAATAGAGGAGTTGTAGCATTGGAGCGATTTCTGATGCCAACACTTTCAGTAGTCGGCATGAGATTTCGTCTAGTCCGGAAGCTTTCAAACTTTGTCTGACTGTAACCTGCTGATAAGTTTTCATACTCCCTCAACACTTATATCTATATTAGGTATATCAGTGTATGGACTTGATCTAGTGTCCGGTATATTGTCTTCATGTTCGTCTTCATTGAAAACGGAGAAAAACTGGGAGTTGAGGATGGCGTCTTTTTCTCTGCTCGCTGATTTTGTAAGCCCTGTGGTGTCTTCTAAGGATGCAATTCTAGCGTCGTATGTTCGCAGACCTGTTATAAAATGACCAAAATCGTTTTGAATTCGTTGATCTCTCAGTGGTGTTGTAACAGTATTTGGATCTGCATGGGTTTTTTTGGGATAACACTAAAATAAGACGTTTTTAGCGCCTGATGTCTTTAGTGTTTCCTGTTTTCCGTGTACGACAGAATGTCATGAATCTTCGTCACTTTCCTGTTTATCCAAGGTTTTGAAAATCCGGTAGAGGTAAGCTTAGATGGATCTCATGGACCTGTAGTAACATTGAATGGAAGGAATCCCATATGTTTGGCTGGAGGTGTTGAATATATTACAGAAGTCTTAACTTTTGGCCTGCAGTCTGCTTTTAAGGAAAACGTGTCTGTCTTTTCCTAGAGGAATACCTTACGCGAGACTGCTTTGTTGCTACTCGCAGAGATGCTAGCTGTGACATGCAACATGCTGTCATGGTCTGCAACAACAGGAGCTAATAAACACTTATTCAGAAGTGATGGTCTGATTGAATTTGTGATTGGTTGGTAAGTTTAATTGATAAAATAAAGGACATGTTTTCATGTCCTCTTAGAAAGATTGATTTATTTGATAAAAATGACCAGTTTGTCATGAAATTCAATTCACATTTGCATGTGGAATTGGATTTTTACTTTGTCAACCAAATTGATTCCCAATGTGATTGAAAATGTTAAAGCGAGACGACAACGCTATTTGATCAAGAGCTAATTCTTTTTTCCCTTACCAATTCTCGTCGCGTGTCGAGATTTTACGAGATATCTCGGAACATTCATTGTTATTACCATTTGAAGTTTTTTCCTGTTGGAAACACAGAAAAAAGAACGAAGCAAGTAAGTATTTATCTTAATTTTGTGTTATTAATGAAGAAAAAGATAAATTGAACCAAAATTACAATTCATATATCGTACTTATCCCGTCAACTGTTAGAAAAAGGTATGAGAATCCACGTGTGTTGGACCGGCATGTTTCTACAGTCATTGACAGATTGTGCAATTAAAATTAATGCTAAAATTGATGTGAAAAAACTGACATATGATGCTTTTATTGTTTCAAATACAATGAAACGTTCATATTTCACAATAATCGTATCGTTAGAGGCCGCATATGTTTGAAAAGCCTTTGAACATGGGCAGTTTTTGTTGAAATATTGAAACAAGGATGGCGGTTGACAGATGAGTCACTTTCCGAATTCTTTTTCAACTGACAAAGATATTGGTCATAGACTTGTTAGTAATCTGTAGAAAGTGTTGTTCGACATTTTTGCAAAAGAAATTGTCCCATTCACAAACTTTTTAGAAAAGTTCTTTCATCTAGGAAGATTACCACCAATCACAGCAGTTTTTGAGAATGAAGGTTTTGCTGTGGTCTAATGGTAAGCAGCGAGGACTAGAGACTGGTCAAAGGCAACCACTTATTTCACTTTAGTGTCCTTTGGCAAGACACATTTCCTAGCCTAGTACTTGTTGGAAACCAGGGAACATGTACTATAATATTCAAAATTGAGTGCTGTATATTAGCAGCTTTTGACAAGTGGGCCTTTCACAGATTTCACAGAATTACTGAAATAAGCTTTATTAACTGGGTTGGTGACCGAAAGGTTTTGGTCCAAATTGATTCAAGGTATTAGATATCATTCTTAATATGTGGGCGACATTGGTGCAGGGGTAGAGCGTCGGGCTCTTGTACCGAAGGTCACAGGTTCGAATCTCCGTACGGCGGGTGAAAATTTCCGGGACAAATCCACACACTGGCGCGACTACTGGTTTAGCATCCAGGAAGCAGTCATCAAGAGTGGCTTTGAACAAGCTTTCAGCTTCCTTTACAATCAATGTAAAACAAATACGGTGATTTTATATCACAGAATTGTCTAATCACAGAGAATCAAAGTCATATATGTTAAATTGAATTGTCGATTACTCATCTCAAAATCAGATTTATTGAAATTTCAGTAGTTGGTCCAACAGATAGAATGATACATAAATATGTAAAACTTTATTGTTAACAAGTTAAAATTCTGTTATCAAAACTTTTTATGAAAACTACCGTTTTGCAGGAGTTGATGAGTCAGAAAGCAGAAAAACCCTCATTGTCAGGCCAACGTCTGAAGACTCGGAAAAGGGGTGAGTAATTTATAAATTATGGTATTGTTATGTTTTTTTAAATGCCAACAGTTGTCATACATCTTGGAATGACATAAAAGACCAAGAACATTTGAATTTGCATGATTTGCATCTGTTAAAAGAATGCAAGGATTCATTAATATTTGTTGTCGGAGGGTGATTTGGGGAGCTCGTCAGTAGATTTGCCATACAACTGAGCAAAGTAGCAGGGGTTTCTGGTTAAAGTAGCCAGGGGAAATCCATGACCCCCGGCTCTTAATGGAACCTCTGAAAATGATGTGTCGTAATGAGGGGAAATATCTCCACTTTAATACAATGATCCTTTTAAAGTTGATATGTTTATGTTATGTTGTGTTCTGGATTTTTTTTTATTAAGAATAAGATTGTTATTTTCAGTGCCTTTCTATAGAACTCATGCCATTTAACTTGAGCTTGTTTTTATTGTATCATGCACATTTCATTTCAGATGAAAAGGAAAAATACGATCCTTTGGCGTTCCGTGATAGTGTTATCCAAAGTCTGAATGAATGTGGAACAGATTTAGATCAAGTAATGCAGAGTTTTAAACTAATATATGAACATAGTGCAGCTGTGCTGTGCATTCAATTGTTTAATGTGACATTTGCTGCAGTATAGACATTCCTTTAACAGGAAACCATGACCTTGCTGACAATCATTTATGAATGATTGGTTTTTGAAAACCAATGCTTTTAATAAGATATAATGATATAATTCCTATCCCCCATATAATTGGCAAAAGTAGAAACATGATAAAGTGCTATTCTTTTCATGCTTTTGTCATTGTCATTTCACCATTTGATAACAGTCATTCTATTTGTTGATAGTAAGAAATTTCTGATTTTCATATATATATATAAATAGGGTTGAAGGGATTTGAAGTAACAGATCCATGTTGAAATCTAACTGATTCAGCCAGACTACCCTCATTATCAGGCTTCATAAAATGATCGATTCACAAGGAATTTTAATCGATGGTTTGCATCAGCCATCAGTTCTAAATGAAAACCCTATGTATAACTTAATCTATTGGCTGTTATAATACAAATATTTGTTTATGAAAAAAGGTATGTGTAAGAAACGCATGAAGCAAAGGAATATAGTTACCTTTCAACTTTTTCAGGTGTCAAAATTCCTTGATAGTAGTAAATTAGACTATAGGCGCTACAGTGATGTTTTATTTGACATTTTGCTAGCTGGAGGTATTTTAGGTAAGTTAACTTAAATATTTTACATGATAAACTTTTGTTCTTTCTTTTTTGTGTAATACTTGACTCGATGCATAAATGACAATATGACCATCACCAAGTCATAGTTCAAAGTTAAAAATGAAAAATATAAAGTTAAAAAGAAAAAATGGAAATGATGGCCAGGAAGTTTAAACAAGCTCCTCTACATATGTGATATTCTATAATAAATGTTTCATTGAACAATACAAAAGCAAAAATGACAACTGTGACATCACATCCTTAATGACAAATAAATGCTATTGTCAATTATAGCCCCTGGCGGTTCTATTGCTGAAAACCCGGATCCAACTAAACCTTCAAGAACATCTGTCTGTGTTTTTGGATGCGAGGAAGACACAACTAGTCTTAAGAACTTTGCTGATGTAAGTTTTCTATTATGCTAGTATTGATTGTATATACTTCTCAAATTAAATTTGTTCATTTGTGTTTGTTTTGATATGAAATAGACAGAACACATGTAAAACAAAACGGCATTTTATCCATTCAGTCAATTTGACATTAATTTTGATGTAAAATTCAGTGTGAAATGGTAAGTCACTGCTTCAAAATAGAAGAAATAGCAATATAATGGAAATTAAGTTTGTGTCCCAACTGAGAAAGTTCTGGCATCAATATATTTTTTCAAATGGGATAATTTGGCTGTGTACCTATTGATAATTATGCGAGAAGATAATAAAAAGCTATATGGGTAGAAATTGGTTCCAGGTCTTATTTGTTCTCTCTTGTGATTCCAGGTATTTCACAAACTTCTCAGGAGGTACAAGTATTTAGAGAAGTCCTTTGAGGAGGGAACAAAGAAGGTAAAAATTGAATCATTTTCTCAATCAAATGAGAGAAATTTGTCCAGGGGCTTTGGAAATATGGTTTTTAGTCTGTCATTGCTGTAAAAGAAGTGTCCTTTCCTTAACAATATTAAGACCATTTCCGGTAATTTCTTATCTCCTAAGACATATCCACCCAACTCTGCATTTTTGTGTCTTGCAGCAGACGACTTTCAAAAAGTATTATGGCAAATTGTCTCAAGCAATTTCTTCTTTAGCCTCAATGCTTTTTCAATCTATTCACATATTAATACTGCAGAACTGAAAGGTTTTTCACATGTTTACAAAGCTTTTTTTAAGTCCGCTGCTTCAAGTAAAGACATGATGTTTCAAACTGCAAACTTTGCAGATGGGAAAGAGGAATTATTTTTTAAATCCATATAAAACCTGGTTGTGAGTTTATTGGTATAATTATTTTAAAAGAGATATTAACCCATGTGGGGAGGAGCTATTTGATTTCAAGTTCTTGACTCAAGCCTGTTGTGTCAAAGCCTCATACTGGTAAATGATGGATAGATGTAACATAGCTGAGAAATTGTTGACATGGCATTAATTTTGATGTATACTATTATCTTACAGACCTTGGTGTTCCTGAAAGGGTTCAAGCCTGATGAACAGGATAAGCTGGCCACGTTCCTGGGTATCATATTCACCCATGGCCTCTGTCGACCCCATGTCCTTGTGGGGCTCTTCGAGGACCACTTGGTTAAGGAGGGTAAGTCAGCTTTACTAAAGGTTAAGTCAAAATGTATGTTTTGGTCGACATTGGTCCAGTGGTAGAGAGTCTGCCACTTGTACTGAGGGTCCAAGTTTTGATCATGACAGACGAGGTGAAAATAGCCGGGACTTCCCCACAAATTGGCGCGAGTACTGGTATCGTATCCGGGAAGCAGTCATCAAGAGTGTATTAAAAAAGGATCAAGCTTGCATCACAATCAATGTAAAATATATAAGTCAAATTAAAATGCATATTTTAACTTTTAATGACTTAGTTGTTGTTTGAAATTTGAACCTGATATGAATTATTTAATGGTACTACCCTGGTTGTATCATAGAAAGAGTATTTTCTTATGTCACTAATGATCTTCTTAATAGGTATATGTTAATGTTGCAAAACGATTTCCCGTTCATATTATGACAATCATAACAGTCAAGTATACAAATGCGCCTTAAAACACCATTCAATTCAAGTATACAATTTTTTATCCATCAAATTGTTTGCAACTTTTAAAACTAACTTTTTGTGTCTGAATGGTTATAAATGATAATCTGTTAAGGATAAGTTCACCTCTTTTTTCTGTGAGAAAAATAAGACTAACAATCTTCACCTATTATACATTGTCTAACTACTGTAACTGTGATTCATATGTAGCATACCGGTTGCTGTTGATTTTCACTTGTACAGAAGGATGTACATCACTCTAAACCTTTATAGTGCTGGAGCCGACTTCATGCCTATGCAAACAGGTTAGATCCAGGTCAGCTGCCAAGTAAATTGTTGTCTGGTCTGTGATCAATACTGATGCTACCCTGACTATTTTTCCTCAACAGAATTAAGCAGATAATAAAGGTTTTTGAAAGCACACAACACGAAAACCTATTTATAGAAAATGACCCAGCTTTCTAAGGGATAATATCTCCTTTCAGGAATAGCTCTGCGCTTTGCAACAGTAGTCTTTAGATCATGGCTCGTGGAGAGGGACTTTGGGTCTTTAGCAAAAGCCCTGAAGGCTTCTCAACTAGACTCAAGGCTTCTGGTGAGTGTGAATGTGTTAATGTTAATGTTTGTATTCTGATATTGTTTCACTGCTTGGAAGTGAATATTCATTGAGCCTTGAGGGTACTGCATGACCCATTGGTTAAGGTGGTGGTATTAAAACTGGGGGAACCCAGGTTAGATCCCCACAAGTATCCTGGTTTGGTTTTTCGTGGGACTGCTCTTTGAAATGAAACATTAGAGCTCTTCCCTAGTCTCGCTGGATGCAGGAAAATCACACCATAATTGAAAACAATTGTTGGCATCAGGTTTAACCACTATAAACAAATTCATTGAGCTTAAACCCTAAATGTTTTTTATGTAAGTACATATTAGATCAGAAGACTTGATGAGAAAGTTCTAAAGAGCAGAATATGAAAAGTTTTAGTATAGTCTATAATAGAGTTGTAAATGTGAAAATATTTTCCATTTCAGGGGTACATTGGGTGTATATATTATTGCCAATTTAACTCATTTTTGAGACCTGGTAATATTAAACCATAACATCTTTCCATCATTTGTTTGTAGAAATTAAGTATTTTCTTTTCTTTCTGTTTTCAAAGAAGTAAATTTTTTCTTTCTGTTTTCAAAGAAGTAAATCTAGATGTCGTCATTTGATGTTTGCTTTTTGTCAGGTTTAACCAAAGTTTATCTATGATTTGCCCTAATACAATCAACCATAGATACATTCACATTATACCTGAGAATAGTCAGCATATGCATGTGATGTGTTAAACATTTGCGAATTAAATTTTGTATCCCATTACAGGAGTTATTTCCCCTTAACAAACGTAGCCAGGAAGCCTTTGTGACCCACTTCAAGAAGGAAGGTCTGGACGCTGTTGCCAACTTTCAGGGAAAGCAGCAGAACTCCGAGCTGAAGAAGCGGGTGCAGGAGACCTTGTCTGAGATGATCAGTGATGAGGAGAGCCCCAAAGATGTGAGTGGTTTAACATTCTAAAATATGATATGAGAATCACACTTATAGTTTATTAACCCATTACCAAATGATAACTACATTTGACCAGTTTGTTGCAGACTTATCTGGAAATCTTTGTGGAAAAAGGAGAAATTGCTCTTGACAATTAATTTCCCCTTTTCCCACCATGTTTTTTGCCCTATCAGAAGATTTTATTTCAATTTCCTCACATGTTGGAATGCCGTGTGCAAACTCTTTCAATATGGGACGGTCAGAGATTTGGTGTTTGGTAAAGGATTAAAGCAAAAGTAACATATTTTTGTGTTTTATTAATATATCCTTCATGTTTGAAAGGGCAATTGAACATTGGCTTAATGGCCTATATAACGGAGGATATAATTAGAGTCTTTTACACACACCTTTTTCAAAATTCTTTAATGAGTCATAATTTTTTGGCACTCAATATGATTCATTTGAGAGAGATGTGATCATTAAGTAAGCATGGGAGTTTGCCTCTTATAAGGACCTTTGCTATGCCTTATTTAGAGTAGAATTTTGTTTTGCTTTTAAGGAACAAAATGAATATCATGAGAACAAAAAATATTCGTCTTCTTGAACCAACAAAGTTAAAATTGATTGAAAGAAAAGTAAACTGATTGATAGAGAAAAAAAACCAGGACGAACTGCAACTGTATGAGGAAAAGATGTCCATTTTGTATAAATCATTGATTGTTCACATTAATGCATGTTAGACAAGCATACATTGAAGTTGTAAGGGTTTGCTTTATTGAATGCATTCAAACTAGTCAATCTTGTTTTAACCTTACTACCTATAGCACCGGATATATCCTGCACACTTTAAGCACATTATATACCATATCCGTCATTAATAAACGGCCTTATATGGTTGTATGAATAGAAGCACAAGGTACATGTTTAGAGTATAGAAGGTTGGTATTTAGTGTACTGTGAAACTTGATATCAATTTTTATGAATCAGTGACATCATTTGAGGGTCTATTACAGGCGGTGCATGGGTAAATTCTGTTTTTTTCCATCTTTTCCACATTTTCCCTTGGTATACGAGAGAGTTACAAGGTATGGTAGTGAAAAGGTTAAGCAACCACACTTTAACTTTGCATGAAAGGATATTTAATCTGAGGTTGTCTTTATACATGATGCAAACCATTCACAAAGCTCCATCTGAAACTTTCTGAGTGACTTGGGTTCATAGTACGCCCTAAGTTATCTTGTTCACCACAATCAGTGTTTTCGTTTAGATTTGAAGTAACAGACCAAGGTTTAGATCTAACCAATTCAGCCAGAAGACCCCCTTTTATCAGACTTTTTGACTAGGCATGAAATAACTGATTCACAAGGGATTTTGACCAATGTTTTGCATTGGCAACCAGTTAATGAAAACCCTGCATGATTCTGTCCACTTTTATGAAGGTCCTAATAGAAACAAGATTGACTGTTTAGTAATGTAGACTGACTATTGTATTTGTCTTTTTCAGATTGTTGTGTATTTACATGAACAGCTACAGGCCCATGACATAAACCAGGCTGATATGGTTGTCCATGTAAGTTGTGTACCATAAACCCTCTATCCAGTTAGATATTTTTTCTTTTTACCCCTAATTAAATGAGAAATGTGTATACTGGGCCTCCATGGGTCATGAGGAAATAAAGAAAAGTCATAACCCGATAATTCCTACAAACATTATTCAAAAGCCATGCCTTATTCGAATTTGCGTTCAAATCACCAGATTGTTTTAGTTGGGTTTTGGGAAAATCAAATGGTAAGTCTTTCTGCATTTACCTATTTCAGAGAACACATTAGAATCCTCTTCATGAGAAGATTTTTAAGAGTACAATGTAGGGTTAACCTTTATAGTGCTGGAACAGCTGATGCAAACTGTTAGATCCAGGCCAGCTGCCAAATAAATTGGCGGTTGGCCTGTGATCTAACCTGTTTGTTACTCTGAGTATCTTTCCTCATAAGAATTCAGCAGTTATTTAAAGTTTGGAAAGCAGACAATACAAACATCTATTTTTAAAAAGTTACCCAGCATTTTAAGGGTAAATTATTTGAGAGAACCCATTAGAATCCTCTACGTTCATGAGACAATTGAGTACAATGTAGAGTTAAGAGCAAAAGTAAAGAAGTTGACAAATGAAATGTGATGCCTTTTATCTCTAACATGATTACTATATTGTAGGTGTGGAACACATTAATGGCCCAGGTGGAATGGAACAAAAAGGAGGAGCTGGTGGCCGAGCAAGCCCTGAAACACCTCAAGAAATATGCAATTCTGCTGGGTGAGATGGCCAAGAAGCCCGAAGCGGAGTTAAAGCTGCTCATTAAGATCCAGGACTATTGCTACGAGAACATGGTATTCATGAAGATCTTTCAGAAGATTGTTGTACTCCTGTACAAAAGTGAGTCTTAACATTTTGATTTATTGTAGCTTCTGATTTTTCTTTTTTATCAAATTCTTGTCTGCTTAAATATGAAAGTCTTGTAGTGTTATCCCTGTTTAATTGATATATATTCAAATCCCTTTTTCTCATTTTAAATTTAGTACTCCTTATTACTCTTGTCAAATTTTAAATGATTTTGATGGTCAACCATTACATTAATTGACTTTGTTAATTCATTTCTATATTCCTTTTAATTCCTTCACATATATGTCTGCTAGATAACCAAAGCAGCCAATTAGATATAAAACAATATTCAGTCAACGAAAGTGAGTTCTTTTTCACTAGAACCCATTTATATTAGAAAAGCCAATAGTACTAGGCTTTTATTGCTTTCCATAAGGCATATTTACATTACATAATGGCCTTCTTCCTTAATCCTTCAAAAATATGTAAAAAAACAAAACTCTAAGAAACACCAGCTTTAGTGTTTTCCAATTCAACAATTTCAACAGTGTTACTTCCTAAAATAATCACACTTGAGCTTATTTCTGTAAAAGACCTAGACAGTTTGCGATGAAAACATCATGCATTGAAACCTTGTGTTTATTTTATCATTTAAAGGTTACTGGTCATATAGGGGAACGTTGTTAAAAGAGTTTTTATGTGTAAAATTTACAAACAATTTTAGATTTAAGAAACCAACACATCTTTGGGAAAGATAAAGGAAAGAAAATTTAAAAACTATGAAAAGATTTAACATTGTTGGTTTAAGTCGAGACATGATGAATTGAAAGATGTTCATATGTTGTTCTTTTGTATTATTTACGGGGAATTAACTTATCCCTTATAATGCTTGGTAATTTTCTTAAAATAGATTTTTGTGTCTTCTGCTTTTCAAAACCTTAAATATCTGCTTATCTTTTATGAGAAAAGATACTCAGAGCAGCAAACAGGTAAGATCACAGGCCAGAGGCAAATTTACTTGGCGGCTGGCATGTGATCATACCTGTTTGCATAAGCATGAAGCCGGCTCCAGCACTATAAGGGTTAATTGTTCATGTTTCTGTTTTGATTTTTAGCTGATGTACTGAGTGAAGAATGCATACTCAAATGGTACAATGGAATGCACTCCTCCAAAGGGAAGACTGTGTTCTTAGAACAAATGAAAACATTTGTAGAATGGCTCCAAAATGCTGAGGAAGGTATGTATCAATTATAGTTTGAGTCCTGATGATACTTTAACCCTTGACCAAACACCAAACTTTCGACTGTCCCAAATTGAA
Organism: Cerastoderma edule; assembly: GCA_947846245.1. Lineage (NCBI taxonomy): Eukaryota > Metazoa > Mollusca > Bivalvia > Cardiida > Cardiidae > Cerastoderma > Cerastoderma edule. The sequence continues at coordinate 6,709,149 of OX401409.1, read as the reverse complement.
AGAGTTTGCAGACAACAATCCAAAATGTGATGTAATTGAAAAATAATCCTCCGATAGGACAGAAAACATTGTGGGAAAAGGAGAAATTGCTCGTTAAGAGCAATTTCTCCTTTCCCCACAATGTGTTCAAAAGTTGTCTGCAACAAACTGGTTCAATGTCGTTAATGTTTGGTAATGGGTTATTAGCAGTGCTTTGCATGGCCCAGTGGGTCAAGTGGCAGACTTAGAATGTGGGGCATCTGAGTTTGAGCCTCACCTATACCTCTGATTACATGGGATTGTCTTTGATACTTCCAAGCCCTTGCCAAAAACTAGTGATTCCTGAAAAGCCAAAACATAATTGTGGGGGCACCGGTAGTGGTTTTATTTGATTTTGTTTAACCTCTCTTTTGCCAACTTGTATAGTTATTAAGATAGGTAAGCATGTGTTGTTCAAACAGTGATTTATAAGTGCTGATATCTACAATGTTGAAATTGTCTTGCTAAGCTGATTCTTTCATGGGTAAAAGTTTTCCGTATTATGACGGAATTCCGTATTTCTGATCTTCGTCAGGGCCGTTTTTCCAAATCACATAAATTCGAGGAGAAAATGGGGGGGGGGGGTAATTCTGCGTAAAATTTCACCATGACATTCCTGACGTCCAAGAACCGGCAGGTCAAATTGTTGTTGTTATCTTCACTAAACGGAGTAAATAAATAACGTCATCCCATTGGTTAATAAAACAATGATAATTGCCGAATCAATCGAATTTTAATTTTGACAACCAATGGGATTACGTTATTTATTTACTCCGATTAGAAAAAGTAATGGCCGACTCCAAACGTCAAACAGTGAATATTTATTGTTAATATCGCAAATGTGAATTGTGTGTCCGATGCCCGATGTTGTAACCGCATCATATCGAAAGAGAATGGACATATCTTTCGAAGGTATGTGGCTTTTGGATATTTTCGGGGAGGAATTAGTGAAAATTTGCTAAAAACTACCGGTTTCGTGCATCCGTCCGTGGACGTAAGGAATGTCATGGTGAAATTTTACGCAGAATTTTGTGAAACTCTTTGCTGTTTCTGATTGCATTGACGGATTTTGATAAAACAAAAAGTGTTTTTGAAAAGAAAAATCATTCCTAGACACGATTCAGTAGAGATTTTTGAGATCCTGTCAATTTTAAGTGACTTTTGGGTGATTAGTAACTTTCTCATCTTACAGTTACTGATTGTGAAAATAAATTGACATTGTCTAGATCAACTTTCTGCTTTTCTAACTTTTAAACCTTTGATTTGTAGTGTTGTCATCTATTTCACCTTCAAAATGTAGAGAATAATATCAGTGTTTAAGTATATTTAAAGGCCTCAGATTGCACTCCAATATGCTAAAATCCAGGAGCTTCCGGGGGCCTTCGGCCCCCTGGACCCCCAGCCAGGGCGTTGCCCTGTACCCACCGGCGGCCCCCAGACCCCAGCTTGAAATTTCAGTATTTTCACTTTTCTGAACTTTTACCCATGTTCTTTTGAATAATAACCAGTAAATAAGTAGGCTAAGAACTAAGGGATCCTGGGTTCAAGTGCCAATGGCACCTCTTGTTTCATGGGATTGACCTTTTGCAAGTCACTTCAGAGCCCTAGCCTGGTACTAGTGGATCCAGGAAAGCCATTACGTAACTGAAAAAGTGTTGATATAGTGTTAAACACCATCCAAAAATAAAGAAAAAATAAGTAAGCCTGCAAACTTCTCACCTCTGTACCTCTGCCTGTAGAAGGTCTATGGTTCTATAGAGATGGTTGATATAGCCTTTTCATGAGAAGTCAAATTTCCCGACTAATCCACTGTGAGCAGAGTATTCAGCATTTTCCTTGATTTATACTTGCATTTTAAATTCCAACAACATTTTTGTTGGTACAGGGCTCAATATTAACTTAAAGTCTCTTGTCTATTTGGGCAATTCGCTGGAAAGTCAACTCTTCTACCCTTTGGGCATGATGATCAAACTTGAAAAGGTTTTTAATGATACACTATAACCTCAAATAGCAAGATATTACTTTTAAAAGCATAAAATTAAATTCATCATCAAGAAAAAAAAGCTTTATTTATTAGCTTTAGTTAGCTGCTTTAGTTAGCTTATCAAAACCAGCAATTTGGAATAGACTTCATGCTTTTGCAAACAGGTTGGATCATAGGCCAGCATTCTAAGGGTTAAAGCACATTTCTTGTCAAACTTATGGTACATTTGGCATTGACTGTTTAAAAGCAACCTGCATTTGCCCATAGTCGAATATGCACCTTCTCCAATCTGAGAAAACTGTCCAGCATTCTAAGGGTTATTGTCCTTTCTTACGAACAATGTCCGCAACGAAGCATAGCTAGAAAAATCCACATTGGATATATAGTCCGTCCCCCTGTGGGGGTTCGATCCCGGTTCTACCGGGTGACAGTCCAAGACATAACCACTGAGCTAAAGAGTCGGCTCAGTAACGCAGAGGTTACATCTTGTCCTGATTGATTGTTGCTATGCTGTAGAGAGTGAGGCGGCTATGTAACACACCCCCTCTCATAGAAGTCATCATTTATGATGACATATAAGCCATTTCTGCTTGTAAGTCCATTTCGGACAAATAAATGGCTCAATGGCCAATCCCGGACGAGCCCCCATCTTACGAACAGTGTCCGCAACGAAGCATAGCTAGAAAAATCCACATTGGATATATGGACACATTTTTTTTGTCCAGCCACTTTTCGTTACATCCCCAATACTTTTTGATATTCTGAAATATCTTTGCTCTCCTTTGCGTTGTACCATAAAGTTTGTTTGGAGGAGAAAGAATATTACCTGCTGTCATTATGTAACCCAAATCTTGTGTGTGATGCATACGTGTAGTATTAAAAACAACAAAGAAATGACGATTATTTTGACATTTTGGGTGACATTTATTCTATGGGGTATTTCTTTTGTTCATGAAACTAAATATGAAACCTTGAAAAGTGGAACAAACTTCGAGTGTTTATTTTTCAAAAGATCAATGTTTAAAAATAAAGAGAAATGATTATCGAAAACTACATAGTTTGTTTAGAAAATCTCTTTAAAAAAAATAGATTAGTGACGTAACTTTTATTGTCAAACATCTTACGTCGTAATTAAATATCCATAACACAATAGTATTGATGATGCTCACATAAGACACTGCGTTGTTACGTTGTGCAAAACGTATAAAAGTAATCCGTTGAGGAAACAATATGCTGAGAACACTGAAACCCCCCGAAAAACAACCAACCTCATATGGGGGTATTAGGGTTGTCAAATATGTTACATCTTGAATAAATGAAAAGAGACCGATTGATTCAAATAACTGTGTATCGTATAGTGGAAAGCTAGCGTTTATTTTTTCATTGGATATAAGCGACCGGAAGTTTCAATTCGCGCTAATTTTGACCTTGTTTTTATGGAGATGGCAGGGGAAGCAAACAAGCGGGGGCAAGTTTAAATTTTGTTACGTCACGAGTAAAGAAAAACTGTACTTATTTTTATTATAAGAGCAACAAAGCCATGCTTCCGAGCCGACATTATTATCCCTGCACCTAAGATCATGTTGTTCATGCAGAAAACGGCGATATTTATGTAAAATTGATGACGCAATAACGATCTTGAGTACCCCACCCATCGTCACGCCATGCCGATGTTAACCTTCGATAAATACATATTGTGCGGACGGGCTATGGTAAAGATGACCGAGTTGAATTAGTTCATGTTCAGCTTATACGTCTATTGAATGCATTTATTCCGAAACATGACTAGCATTTATGACCGAATACGGATAAATGATTTAAGATGTAACAGGGACAACACGATTTTGAAGAGCTTGCTGTGTCACTGTTACATCTCGTACTCTTTTATCACGATAAAAGAAGAGTTTCCACCGATAGCTGTCTTAAAGATGATTTCTTTGAATACATTTTTTTTTTAATTTCTCATTGAGCGATATTTCATATATTTTTTGTTGATGAAGATAATTCTAAAACAAAGCAAATGCCGAGATGTAACTATGACCCGATCACTTTGCGCCATGTTGCAATAAGCAAAAAGTTACATCACTAATCAATGTGAGTATAAAATTGATTTAACTTGAAAAATACCAATAAGTTTATCTTCCTCTTTGGAAATATGTAAGGTTTTGACTTTGGCTTGACAATGCATGAGAAATTAATTACTGTAATGCATGTTAGAATTTTCAAAAAGTTGGACACCAAGTGATTATGGATGTAACAAAAAATGGCTGGACAAAAAAAATGTGTCCATATAGTCCCCCTGTGGGGATTCGATCCCTGTTCTCCCGGGTGACAGTCCAAGACATAACCACTGAGCTAAAGAGTAAGCTCAATAACGCAGAGGTTACATCTTGTCCTAATTGACTGTTGCTATGCTGTAGAGAGTGAGGCGGCTACGTAACACCTTATTGTTGTCCTTGTACCATTGTGAATATCCTGTAGTTTATAAGTTGTTTGATTTCAGAATCTGAAGACGAAGAAGACTAGACGTAAGGGCGTTTGGCCTATTTTGAGATTTCCCACAACAGAGTGGTACATGTACAAGGTTCCGATAGAAGATTCAATCAGCTGGACAAGTGTATATATATATTTAGAGTGATGGACTACATAAAGTGACGGATGAACCATAACTGAAAGCTGTTTCAATGTAATAACTAAACTGATCTCCTTACATAGCAGAAGGCCTTTGATTGGTAGTTTGTTCCCCAATGGTTAAAAGTGCAGAACCTTATCATAGTCCTTCATGAATGAAACCTTTTCACTGCTAACTGTTTTATTTACTCTAAAACTTATATGAACTGTGCAGTAATTAATTCACTAACAACATTGGATTACAAGATGGACAACAAAGGGACTTGTCTCAAAAAACTAAACTATAAAGATTTGTCATACAGTATTGAAAAAATGCTTAAAATTTTAAGGAAAAATTTTAAAACCTCTTACCTTTAAGTGTCATCATGATAATATAATGGTTTCATATGGAACATTGTGTTCTGTGCTTCAACTTGTGCACTTTATCTAATTACATGGTAAAGACATTGTGATACATAGAAGTATGTTTAAATGTTCAAACTTGCTATTGCCTATGTATAGCGTGATGGTCATTCACCGAGTTTACAACAGCTACAAAATCATTGCTTTTCTTTAAACAGATAATCACTGCTAATATATTCAGTCATTCATTTACAGACAGGAATGTGGTACTTTTATACTTATTGTATGAGGTTTGAAATAGAAACAAATCAAAATATTGAAGGTCATACAAAGGACTCTTTCAAAATCTTTCCCTAGGTAGGTTTATACTTGCAATGTTTGTGACATGGGACTGTAGATGAGGTTTTTGTACATGAAGAACGTAAGAAATATTTGTAGTTATGAAGGAAAAGGATTGACAAATATAACAAGTTGGTTTAGGAATGTTGTACTTTAAAGAAAATATCTTCATATATGGATACAGAATTTTATCATCAAATAAGAACATGCTTTTGTATAGTAAGAAATGCTTTTTGATAAAATATAGCAGGTTTTTGCGAAAAGATAATAATATGAATTGAAAAAATGAATTGCCAATTTGTTGGATAAATTGTCTCGATGTCTTTCATTTTCTTCAGAACATTTTATTTACATGAATCTTTAATGCATACCTGCAAGCCATAATGTCATAATAAAGGTTCCAAGTCCTGCAATCATCAGCATGGAATTGTACAGTATTGTATTTGATCCAAGTATTGTATTTTAAATTAATGCAGCAATGGGTTTATGTTTTTATTGTTATCCACAGAAAGTCAATCAACATTTTGTAATTGTTTGGATAGATATATTTATGCTAACATCATATCCTTGTTGTACATACATTTGAGTCATGATTCAAGATTAAATGCCTTTTGTGTGTTATTTCATATCCGCTTGTCCTGTTAAAAATTCAATGCTTAAATTGATTTAGAGAAGCTTTAGGATAGGCTTTCAAGGATTAATCAAATGCCATAAGACATTGTTTTGGATCACCGCTCAACTGGAGTCCATCACACTCTACCCAGGGACATTTTTACATGCCTTTTTTATAACCCATAGTCTTTGAAGTAAGATAACCTCGCAATCTGTTAGAATAAAAAAAGCATTATATCAATCGTTGATCACAATGGAATTAAATACAATTAGGTACTTTCAGAACAAGTCTTTAATATCCTTTTGATATGAAAAATCTTTTTCGCCAAATCGGTAGACATTGTCAATAATGTGCAAAGTTCTTAAAGTACTGACTTGCGTTTACTGTAACGGAGTAAGATCTTGCCTATTAAAAATGTCCTTAAGGGAATCAATTTTGGTAAACATGAAGCATATGGTATCTTGTTTCGAAGGCTACATCCCATAGACAACATTTTTCACTATTGTAAGGGTGCAAGTACTTAGTGTACAAATTGTTGTATTCTTTCAAAGAAAGACACTTTGTAATAAAACATAAATTCGTCATTCCGTCTTGACTATTGTTGTGTGTGTGTGTGTGTGTTTCATACCTCGATATAATTTGATGGGATTCCAACCTTTTAAATATGAAATACAAGTTGGAAACCTGCATGTCCAAAATCCTTTTAAGTCATTTGAGTTGTACAATTTCATAATGCCTCTGTCCATCTTGGGGGTGGGGGGAGGGTCTAAAACCTTTAGATCCCTGGCCTAGTACTTATTGATCCAGGAAAAATGATTGATGAAGTCTTAACCCATTACCAAACTACATTTGACCAGTTTGTTACAAACGACTCTAGAAAACTTGAGAAAAAGAAAAATTGCTCTTAACGAGCAATTTCTCCTTTTTTCAATGTTTTCTGCCCTATCAGAAGATAATTTTTCAATTTCATCACAATTTGAAATGTCTTCTGCAAACTCAATTTGGGACAGCCAAAAATTTGGTGTTTGGTAAAGGATTAAACCTCCATATAGATGAACAAAAGCACTGCCCTTCTCATAATGCTGAGAGGTAGACCCAAAGCTTAATGGTCTTCAAGGGTTGGTCAAGCAGGGAGGAACCATTGAGATTCCATAAGTCAACTGGAAAACTGCCTCTTATGAAAATTCAAATACCATCACTGCCTGGGATTTGAACCCATTGGGAGAGGGGCTTTGTTTTCAATTACTATTCCTTAACCACACAGCACTAGGCCACACATTATGAAAGCTGTTTCGGAATTTATTGGTCGTCAGGGGTCCTTCTTGGCCTATTGGATTAGGTGTAGCTAAGGGGTCCCAAATTTGAGCCCCACCAACACCTGGATACCGTTTTACTAAACAACTTGCGGAAAATGTTTGCCTAAGTCATAATTGATAAACATGGATAGTATCTTCAATGAAAGTACAATGTTGCACTTCATTGGAAGCGTCTCGGAGAGACGATTCCAATGATGTGTCACTTTGCAATATTGCTTTGTCCAATATTGAAATAAGAGGAATTGTTGATTTAGACTTACGCAAATCTTAAGCGTAAACTGTTTAGTAAAACGGTACCCTGGTTTCTTGGGAGCATCCTTTGGCAAGACACTTCAGAGCCCTAGTACTGGTGGATCCAGGAAAGCCGTTACATAACTGTTGACACAGCGTTAGACAGCATACAATCGAATAGGTAGGTCATCAACAGAATTTCGGATATGGAAGTTTGGCAATCTGTTATCAGGGCCCATTTATTTGCTTATAACTAAGGCAATTATTTTTAGGGTAAAATGTTCAGTGAAACAGTACCCTGTACTCTAACCACTGGGCCATGATAGCCCCTCAGTCATGATTCTTGGAGGTCTGGATACCATTGGAAGAAACATGGATGCTTTTTTTTTTATGGGTTTTACATCACATCAACATTATTTCAGTTATATAGCGATGCCCGGCTCTTAATGATGGAGGAAGACCCCATACTCAACTGCCCATAAGGGCTGGTCAAGGCGGGTAGAACCATCCTCATTCCGTAAGTCAGTCGGGAGACTGCCTCTTATGAAAATCCATATCCCTCTCAGGATTTGAACCCACGCGGAGGGGCCATGTGATTTCAAGTTCTGTACTCTAACCACTAGGCCACGGAGGCCCCTATGGATGCTTATGGTAAAATCAGGTAGGTTAAACAACCCCTTTAATTTATAGAATAAACACTTGGTATAAAGGCAAATGTATAGCTTTAATAAAAAAAAATGCGATAAATGAATACGATATATAACACAATATGTTTGTATGTAAAAGTCTGAACTATTGTATGTAAAAAAAAAAGTGTACAAAAGTACTAAAATATTTCATAGCATAATTGTAAAGGCAAACATTAAATATGCACAATGACTTGAGTACAACACCAAAAAAATAAAATGAATTAATTATGAGACACTTATGGTTAGGATAAACACTACAGTACACAAATTAAAGGAGAAATTTAGAAAATAACGCAACATAATTTTTAAAGAAATCTTGTTAACCATCATACTTCATACAGAATTTTATCGGAGAGAAAATTCCAATGATGTATAACTTTGAAATATTTCTTTTCTTGATATAGAAATAAGGAGATTAATGTTTTGAACTAACAAAAGTTCTTAGCACAAGATGTTTAGTAAAACTCTACCCTTGATCTTTACTATTTCTAAGATAAACATTAAAAAAAAGGTTTGGCACTGAATTTCTATATTAATACAATTGACATAATTAGCACTTTTAAACATGACCACACAAGTTTTAAAAGTCATTACATTCTATATCTTGGAAATATTTGCTGTTTCAACACAATGGATACAACAATGTGAATTTCCTTCGGCTAATCATACCATATTAGTTTTACCAAACTCATTTGCAGCATCTTACTGGATAATATCTAAGATTACATCTTCTGCTGAAGAAGACAAATAAGAACTAAACCACTGAATTTAAAGTGCTTGTTCATAGAAGACAGAATTTGAAAGTCAAAATAAAATGTTGAAACAATACAAGTTTTGTTTTGTTGTTTGATATACAATTAACAGTAGCTATCAAACAAGTATTTACAGTTTATATGCGGTAGATCTCATAAGCGATGTCCTGCTTTTCGATAATATACATATTAATTCACTGTATACACACTTAAGTATCAAAACAATCTAATTGAGCTTCCAATGACCATTCTTTAGTGTAAGTCATATTATGCTACAGCTGTTGCGCAGTTTTAAAGAAATTAATATTCAACGCCCAAATTTCCTCATATCTGTGAACAAGCACCTCCAAACTGAGTTATACATCCATTCATCACAACAGTTTCTACCCTTTATCATATCGAAACCGTTCTTGGAGAATTTTTTTTTTCTTTCAAGCCAGTATTGATTTCAATCGTCTTCTACCAACTTGCCCAACTCTAGATGACCAAAGATCCTTGCCTTGGCTGTAAAAAAATTACATCACTAAATGAACTATGTGATGTGCCTTAAAACACCATTCATTAATTAGATCCTGTCGAAACAGTTGTGGAAAATGTGTTTTGGGGGGAAAAAAACACCTGTTCTATAGAGAAAATAGATTTGGCCCTTGTCCCTGTTTGGATTAATTACCAGCATTTCACATCAACACCAATCACCAAACTTACAAAAGATATTTATGACAAAATGTTTAAAGAGTTATCATCCTTTAAATTTATTTCACCATATTTTCTATTTTCCTTGAAACTACTAGTTTGAGCAATTTTCTTTGTCCAAAATTTTCCACAAGAAGACTTTTAAAGCTATAGGTAAATTCATCTAAAGATACTGATGAATCATGTTTAATCATCTAGTGCTTGAACATCTACCGACTCATTTAATACCACAATGTCATATGGCGAACACTGCGATAAATCCAACTTATTACACAGCCAACCGTAAAATCCTTTCTCAAAGTCACGTATCTCACGCCACCAATGCTTCCAAAACCATGACAGCTGCACCAAGCATGCGTAGATACCGAGAAAACAAGCTGACAGCCCCACCGTGAATGGAAACGTCAGAATAAGAAAGGGGCATATAAACAGCTTGTGCCATACCGTCCTTTCCTCACTGAAATACACAATGGAGTTGTACCAGGTCAGCGTTCCAAGGTAAAATGAGATACAGAATGATGTTATAAAGGACAATGGCATAAACAGAAAACTGACACACAGAATGTGTGGCCCACACAGTCGGTTTAAAACACATTTCCTATCTTTATCAATATCATCCCCTTCAGTGCTTTGATTCAGCTTTGTTAATTCCTCTTCCGTCATCTCGAGTTGAACTTGGACCTGTTGGCCGGGGGTCTGACCCGTCCTCACTACCCCCGTAAAGGTGACGACCTGCGGCTCTGATTGGCAAACCTCTATCCATCCAGACTTTTCAACCGGCTGTTCATTAAACCTAGCTCTTCGTGACAAGGAAGATTCATTAACCTCGTCTATTGCTTCTCCGTTATGAAGAGCATGCGTCTCCTCTTCCGTTGCTTCTATACTTGAAGCCATTTGTTAGTGAATCAACATACGCTCCCTGTATTTCATTAACCAGGATTTTCTTCAGATAGGTGTACTTATGAGGGTGAAATATTCTGGCTGTTTATTCTTGGCACTGAATTCTTGATTTCATCGGTTTGAATCTGTTAAAAAGAAAAGAAGAAATTTGTGGTCAAAGGATTTAAAAAAAAAAATAAGTCAGCCGTAAAAATCTGCATATAATCTGCAAACTGTGTTAGGCATTTTAACCCTTTACGGTATATAGCGCCGTTCGCCGCCTTATCGATTACCGCATAAAACGCTTTTCGCCGGTATACCTATTACCGTATAAAACCTATTTTGACGGGCTATCGATTACTGCATAGAACGCTTTTTGACAGCTGAAAAATTGATTCAACTTCAACCCTTAATTACACAAATAAACACACACGTCATTTTCTCCAAAGTTTATTTTCCTATTAAACAAATATGTTTTCTTTCATATACGATGATAAAATCATGGGGTCAAAGTTTAAACTTTTGATCTAGAGCGAATCTTTTGATAGTGGTCACGCGGCACACTTCTAAAAGAGACGCTATGGGATTGAGATGAAGGGAAATGAAATACCCACCCCCAATAAAACTGAAAGCGGCCTTCGATATCCTGTCATAAAGATCAAAACAATGCCGATTTGTAAAGACTTGATAAGGATTTCCTGCAATTCTTTTCAAACTAACACTTTTCTAAAAATATTATCCAATTAAAAAGAACATAGGGCACGCGACCCGTAGACTATTTAATGAGAAGTCTTCCGGTCATAAAAGATCAAAACACTGCCGATTTGTAAAGACTCGATAAGGAGTTCATGCAATTCTTTAGTAACTTAACACATTTCTAAAAATACTATCCAATTAAAACCAGAGCATACGGCACGCGACCTGTAAAGGATGTTTATGACACGGAGCTATTGTTCAAAGTTTAAAGGCGATTGAAAATCGAGCCGTCAAATAATTGACGTTATAAAGACGGCCTTTTTAAAATATTTAGCCAATTTGGTGTTTCCGATCGCAAGTCGGACATCAATGTAGATTCAGAGCAGTAATTTGATCGTTTTTTATTAAGCTTGAAGATGATGAAATGTTGGTAAATATTACCAATTCACGGACAAGCAAATTAGATCATTCCTCCGACTTTGACTACAACTACGAGCTTTTGGTAAATTCATCACCCATGGACACGTATTTTACGGAAATATAAGCATGTTTCGTTGCCAAAATGAGTTGATTTTTACTGTTTTACATTTATAAGAAGGACTAGGTTTAACTCCTTTACAAAGCAATATTGCGCTGAAAAACATTCTTTTATATATTTTGGAAACGGATTGAATGGGAATTGAAGTAAAACGATTCAGCTTTGTTGAGAAATATGCAAAGACAAAGTATGTATCTCGAGTCATGAACGGTATTTTTCGGCAACAAAATTCCCTGCAATTGATGACAAACGGAAAACAAATTACGGATCTCTCAGGGAGAACACATAAGTCATATTATTAATTTTGATTTTGTATAATTCACACCGTAATATACATTTTCATTGTTTGTTTAATTTTCTACAACTTAATCCTGATATGAATGTATCACTAAATAAAGAAAAAAAACATCAACTTAAAGGAAATTTTGTTCTCGTCGTCTTTTATTCTTTGAAAAAATCTATTAGATGAATGTAAAATGCATTAATTTAGGTTTGATTAACAGTACCCCAATCAATAACAATTATCGGAGATAATCCTGTGCAAATAGGTACCCAGGGTGACTAGTTATGTATGCGTTAATGGTCTTCGATAATCGGATGGTTTATACCTATAGTGTCACTGATAAGCCTTATCTCTATACCTTACAGGGTTAATATGATTTTTTAAATGCACATTAACTAACATAATAAAGATGAACATAAAAGTTCAATAAAAATCCCCCTATTTGAGATGGTTCTGTGTCACAGTTCTGAAAAGAATTGGTATATAAATAGCAAAGAAGTTCTGTCATCATTTGGGTACATTTTGTAGGCCCTAGGGGTGGGTTTTGTCAGTTGTAGACTTGTTATCTTTTCATATTGTAAAGCCATTATTATTGGGAACCTTATAACTTTAATTTTTTGTGTTGTATTGATATGTATGGTAGGTTTAAACATGTTTTCCAAGAAAATTTGGAAGGTAAAGAAGGGCTGGGGGACTTGGGAAGGGGCAGATGGTGGAAACCATCATACGCCCTCAGGGCTTTTTTCCCTTCAATTGGGAATAGGCCCAAGCCTGTTGAATTTGGGAAATTTTATCGCTGAAATTGATGAATTGGGAAGCCTGAATGCTGGTATGACTGAGTTTTGGGGAAAACTGCATGATTTTAAAAAAAGATCCAATTGGGAAGGTGGCTTTTATGGGAGTCTGTTATATAACGCAAAAAAGCCTGACCCTAATATCTGGGTTGAGTATCATGTTTAACAAATGCTTAATTGGTGGCAAGTATATTGACGTAAGAAAAAATGTAACCTCAACTAAAAGGCTTTATATGCAATTGTGATTCAGGTCACTTAAATCCATCAACTTAAAAAAACCTGGATTTAGTTATGAAAAAATTATCAAATTGTTAGGAATAATCCTTTCCTGATAATATTCTATTATCATGGCTGCATCAAGTCACAGATGTCAAAATAAATCATATTATTTTACTCATTATCTCATCTTCTCATGTATATGCACCCGACATTTAGACAAAGAAGCAGCAGACGAATTAATTTTGAGGACCCTCAATAATCAAAATAAGCTCTTTGTGAAAAATGCAAGTATGAATGCAAAATGTCATGAGAATATTTAGGATCATCATATATATTTTTAGTATCGTCTGCTGATACATTAAGTCTTGATTGTTTACAAAGTGAAATGGTTAAAAAGCTAGCGTTCAACTTCTGGAACTTACTGCACTGATAGAGCCATCCGGATACTGTTCCCAACGGTTGTTTTCTTGCCCAGTCTTTGTTATACACGCTGTTAATGTGACTATATTAAAGCTTTATGAAAGCAAATAAGTGTCATTGGAAAAAATGAAATACAAAGTTTCCTTTAAAAACTCTTAGATATACAGCGATGGTGATATTTTAACAATTACTCGTAAAAAACAAATACGGAGAAATACGGAGAATAGGGCTGAATTTCTGCCGACATTAGAAAAAAAAGGTTATCCCCCTTCTTTCGAAATTGGATGGGATGCAACGAGACGCCGGATTGAAGAGATATCGAAAGTGGTAACCGAATTGGATCGAATAGCTTTGAAATTAGCTTTGCCTTGGATAAATCAATTCATTCAAAGCACTAAGACTTGCAAATATTGCCGGCTTAGAGTTAGAATGCAATTGTATATCACTTCTGCCTTGATAATTTCTATGATTCGACACTGACTTCATTATTCACTCATTCTCAGCAAAGACCTAATAAATGTTTATTAGGTCTTTGTTCTCAGATAACCATGACAAAGGTGTTGATTTTTTTCCATTTTTAAGAATGTCGTATTTTTCGTTCTCACCCATGTTAATGTGTTCTTACACCTTTCTTTGACTTATTTTTTTAAGTTTCACCAGTTGGTGAGCTTTTTTCTCTTTTTTATGTCCCCATGCTGTAAGAAGGGTAAAACAAATTGATTCGTTTTAAAAAAAAGGGGTATGGGTATTTATAAATCACAATAATTAATGAATTATGGTTAATAATACCTTACTACTTATAAAAAAACGAATGCATACATACCAGGTTGCCCTTCTCAGCTGAGTTCGAGTTTGGGTCACATATATCTTTTGTGAGTTACCTCGGTTTCTATGTGACATTTCAGGGGGAGAAGGAAGAGTCTATGCCTATCAACCCGGTCAATATTGTTCATTATTCTGTATGTTTGCAATAAATCTGCTCTACTTCTTCTATATTCTAAGCTTGGAAGACCTAAAGTTTTCATTCTTTGATTTAATTTAGATGGGAGATTTCTTTTACCATTCTTGTAGCTCTACGTTGAACATTCTCTACTGCTAATCTCTACTTTTTAAAACGGAGAGACTATATAGTTGACGCGTATTCTAGATGAGGTCTGACAAAGGCTTTATAGGGTGTTCGAAACATCTCCTTTGACATGTAGTGAATGTTCTTGTTTATTAATCCGACTATTTTGTTGGCTTTCTTAACTTTCTCGTTGACATGTTCACTGAATGATAGTTTTGGGTCGAATATAACTCCCAAATCTTTTTCCTTATTGACGTTTTGAATTTGTTCAATATTGTCTAGATGGTCTATTTGCTGTAGAATTGCTATAACCAAGATGCATAGCTTTACATTTTTTTATGTTAAATAGAAGCTGCCATTTGTTAGACCATTCACATGCTTTGAAAATATCTTCTTGAAGTTGTTGAGTGTCATTCTCATTCTGGATCTCTTTGTAGATTTTTGTGTCATCTGCGAATAGTTGACCACTGAAGAAATAACATCTGACAGATCGTTAATGTACAATAAGAAAGAACAGGTCCTAGTACGCTTCCTTGCGGAACTCCACTAAGGACTGTGTCCCGGCTTGATGTATTTTCATTAACAGTGACACGCTGTTTCCTGTTATGTAAAGTTGGCTAGCCATTTGAATTTTTGCCCTTGGATACCATATGTCCATATTTTTTAAAGAAGCCTTTTTTGGGGTACTTTGTCATATGCTGCTTTAAAATCTAAATATATGACGTCAACTTCTTTTCCTTTGTCAATTGAACCGGACCAGTCTTCAATACACTCTATAAGCTGTGTTGTACATGAGTATCCTTTTCTGAATCCATGTTGATTTAATGATAAAAGCTGCTCTTTTTCCAGGAGTTCAACAAATTTATTTCTTATGATTCTTTTTAAAAGTCTGTTACAGATTGGTTTTAAACTAATTGGTCTATAGTTTTCAGCCTTCTTCCTACTACCTAATGTAATTTGGAATTACATTAACTGTGAAATCAAAGGGTTGACGCAATCTAGCTCATCATTTTTGAAAATCATAAAAAAGAGAAAAAATATTGTGTGCTGCAAATAATAAAGACAGCTTTGTAATATAAATAATGCGACTATTTTCGTTGCATATTAGCATTGCAATTAACTTCGGACTTTTCAAAGCGCGATATTTACTGTCCAGGCATTCATAAACTGACGTTCTCATGAAGTGGTACATCATAATCTTTTATAACAACACAGACATCTTTATATATCTAGTTACATTATGTCATGGTTGCCGTTCTGTTGGTTAAAATGGTTAGTTTAAACTTCTTTATTTTACATCGATTGTGAAACAAGTTCTTACAACTTAGATTTATCACTCTCGATTCTGCTTCCTGGATACATAACCAGTAGTCGCGCAGAATGTGGATTAATGAAAGTTCGCAAGGCAGATCCCGCTTTTTACGGGATTCGAACCTACGACCCTCGTGTCTAAAAGCCGACGCTCTACCTCTGGACAACTGTCCTCCACAAGAGTCACTTGTTTTGCCGGGTCGCCTTATTGTCGTAGAAGTGTGTAATGGAGATAACTTATTTATTCATTTAGATTTTACATGGCATCAACATTATTTCAGTTATGTTGGAAGGTCCGACTCTTAAACGAGAACCTTAAGATCCACCCAGAGCTGGCCAAGCCGGATACCACCATCGGCATTCCGTAAATCAGTCGGGAGACTATCTCTCATGAAAATCCAAATGCCACTATTATCCAATAGTGTATAATAAGAGAATATAACGGCAGAGCAATACTGAAGTATCTCGAGAATAAGGTCAGTGCAAAGACCATTTAACCATTTTTTACTGTCCAAAATGAAAGAGTTTGCAGACGAAGTTTAAAAAGTGATTAAATGGGAAGATAATCTTCTGATAGTGGAGAAGACATTGTGGGAAAAGGAGAAATTACTT
The DNA here is from genome assembly GCA_947846245.1 of Cerastoderma edule. Lineage (NCBI taxonomy): Eukaryota > Metazoa > Mollusca > Bivalvia > Cardiida > Cardiidae > Cerastoderma > Cerastoderma edule. Next base: position 6,692,723 of record OX401409.1, on the reverse strand, counting down.
CTCACTCTATTTTCCAAAGTAGTCTGCAACAAAGTGGTTAAATGTCGTTGTTGTTTGGTAATGGGTTAATAGGTCCTTGGTCAGTGCAGAGACACAGATTAGTCTCTGGTCAGTGCAATGTACGAAAATGCCCCAGAGTGGGCCAGGTACATTAATGGAAGAAGAAGAAGAACACTGGACTGTCTCGAGAGTAGAGATAATGATGTAGGTTCGATGGAAAACTGAATTGGCTTCTTGGCTTCCGTCAATTATTTTGCAGTACGGAAATAAAAGATCAGTGTTTGCAATTTAAACCGTTTAAGCAGTTTTCTTAATGACTTGGAGCATGAACGAGACCTCTGGTTTCGTGGGAGTGGCCTTTGGCAAGTCACTTTAGAGCCATAGCCTAGTACTGGTATATCCAGGTACAGCCGTAACATAACTGAACCATGTTGGTACGGAACAGACGAGGAGGAGCCATATAGGACCTGTGTCAGGCACTTACTATAACTATAACATGGTTTCCAATAACACGGTTATCAAAGATGATAAGTGTATCAATAATGGACCTGGTTGTCTGTAACTTTTTATTATTAACATATCTTGTCTTGTCATTTTAAAAAATCCTAGAAGTCTCGAAATGGTCTTTTCGCTGTCCCGTACATCTTTCAGTACTTTGATTTTACATATTCAAGGAACTAATTCGTTAACACTTTTCCCTGTGTGAAAAACTGCAAACTTTCGCGACGTTTATTGTTCAAAAACTTTGTTTTTAAGACCATTTTCAGGTCTAAATTAGGTAAGCATATAAGTAAATGAAAACATTGATACACTTATTATAATTGTAATACTTGACCACGATTGAAAAAACGGTAAAAGATAGAAATGAGGACCACACAACTTCAATATTTCCCGCCGCAGACACTTTGAAAGTTTGAATCTTCTTGACAAGGTTCTCCTCATTCTGCCTTCCACGGAAGTAGAACGTACAGGTTGGTTAGATGGTGGTTAAACAAACCCCAAAAATTCAGTATACTATTATACTTGCATTTTGACATATTTATGATCTTTTTATTAGAAACAATATGTCTGCACTGTGTCCATTTTCTGTGCTTGTGTAAGCACAATATTCCAGCAAACCACATATGTTCTATTTATAGAAATCACAATTCAGTGACATTCTGATGACTCTGTACATTAACTATGGATGGTCACAGTGAAAACTGCTGAATAGAATATTTTCTTTTTCCATTGATAGACGTGGATGGATTAGAGGACTCTTTCCTGTTAGAAAACAGTGACCAATAAAAGGCACCTTCCCAATTGGAAATTACCTTAAAATCATGCAGTTCTCCGTAAAAATTCTGTCACACCATCTCTTTGGTTTTCCAATTTGGAAGATGCCTTTAATTGACAAGCCCCATTTTATAACCTGAAAAAGCCCTGGAAGTGGATTAAGTTTTAAAAGCTAAATGTAAAGCAGGGTACAATTCATTCGGAACACCTCGGCCATTTCTTAAAATAACCTCGTAGGTAATGGGGAGCCATTTTTGAAAGTAGGTCAGCAACGAAGGGCCAATCGTATCAACTCGGCAATCCCCGTCACAAGCCGGGGATTTCCGGAAAGAGCTGATTGCCAAAATATGAAACAAAGATGTGTTCATATGATCATCTTTAATGAAAAGGGTAAAAATACCATTCAATTGTGATATATAACCAATTTGCGTGTATCTAAATACATATTTAGTGCATGTGTGCATTTTGCGTTATCAGCCGGAAATAAGGCGAATTACCCCAGGATTTCTGGTGTATTCATGTACTGCCTACGAGGTATATCTACCGACTTGTTACGGGGATTGCCGAGTAGATACGATTGGGTACAATTAGCTAAGGGACATAAATCCTACATTTTTTGCAGGTTCATGCAAACAGTTGCTGCCCTTGGTATGGGAGTTTAGATGAAGTAAACATGTGACAGAGAGAGATAATTACTTGAATAGTAACTGTAAGTCTGGCTTATATTTGTTGTTGACTTAGAGAGTTTTTCAATAAAAGCTTTTGTGAATATCAATGAATCCTGTAGGAATATCAACTAGCAATACGGTCCTGTGTGGCTCAATGGGTAAGGTGGAGCGCCAAAAGTTTGGCCTGTGAGCCCAGGTTGACTGACCACAAATGAAATTGTTGTTGTTGTATACTGACCACAAATGAAATTGTTGTTGTTATCTAACTATCCAATAGAGAACCTGCAGAATATTTGAATGAGTGGCGGGAAAATTGCAGATAGAGATATTTTAGATAGTTTTATGACATATAAGCCTGTTTTAAGTAAATTACTATCAAATGCATAATAAACTGTTAAATAATGACAAATTAATCATTCAATATAGCATCTTCATTCAAAAATAAAGCTAAAAAGACTTCATAGATAAAATTACCACTATAAAATATAATGACAATACACACCTATGCAATCCATTTTTGCAACATTTAACCCATTACCAAACAATGATGACATTTTACAAGTTTGTTGCAGACGATAATCACTTATCCCCCAATCAATTTTTCAACATGTGTACAAATATTTCACCAACACTCTATATACATTCTCTCAAACTTGAAGGCTGCTCATCAGCTATCAAAACTTTTCACACACTCTCTATATACTCTCAAACTGGAAGGCTGCTCATCAGCTATCGAAGCTTTTCACACGCACTCTATATACTTTCAAACTCAAAGGCTGCTCATCAGCCTGGATCCACATCTGAACTCTTTGGGTTAAACCAATGAAAACAGCTCTGAAGTAATTTTGAAGCCGCCATATTGTTTCTCACGAGACTTCTTTCATATTTATTGTACTTTCTTTTTCAAATATAGTTAGTTAATGTAAAATCTAAATAATAATTTATTTTGCTTAAGAAAACAGATCTATATCACAACCTATAACGTCAACACTCCCCATATACATTGAATTACTCGACATGGATGAACATAGAAAATATTTTATCCTAACCATATAAGTACATACTAGGAAATCTTAACCCATTACCAAACAAAACGGTATTTTACCAGTTTGTTGCACACGACTTTGGAAAACATTGTGGGAAAAGGACAAATTGCTCTTAACGAGCAATTTCTCCTTTACCCACGATGTTTCCTTCCCTATCAGATTATTTGGGACAGTGGAAAATTTGGCATTTGGTAAAGGGTTAATGGATCTAAAGGAGAATGATACCAGTTCAGGTACCATCGACTAACATTGCCTAGGTTGACCGTAAAGTTTTGGATTGCTACCCGTTCCAGTTAATACCTCATGCAGTATCCTTATTAGTCTATATAAGGAAATCAATCAATTGAACATGACTTGGTGCATTGTATTAATAACCATAGTATGTGTTAACTATTTATTGAGTTGGTGAATAATGTTGAGTTTTGATTGGCTAGGAAATTTAGTTCATACCTTTAGGAAGAATCCCCAAAAATATCTGTCAGAACTTGGATACAAATATAAAGAATCATGGCAATTACATTCTATCTCTGTGGACTATAGACATATCGATATTTCCAAAAGATTCCAAATAATTTCGTGGAGATTAGCCACATCATTTTGTTTAATAGCTAAAAAATCTGAAGTACCGGTATATATACAAGCCAGAAAGTCCAACTGGGATTCGAACCCAGAACCTTCTCAGAAATACTAAGATGCTCTTACCAGTTGAGCTATCAGACCTATTTCTAGCATTGTATAACTTTCTTCAGATTCTATGCATTCAATTTCTAAATTGATTGGAAAAGAGCTCATGCACTGACAGCCAACCTTACTACAGCACACAAACAAATAGAAAACACAGTCAGTTGCTGTTGTTTCCATATTGGTCCAGTTACAAATACCTAAATGGGATGAGATGAAAGATACTCATTTTTTCAAAACTAGTGTCATACTTTCAAAAGCATTATTAGTGAACAATAAGCAAAATAAAAGAGGAACATGTCCATACTAAAACACTTTCTACACAATATTTAGATGTAAACCTATTAATCTAGATACATCAATAATAACTCAATTTATCAAATCTGCTTCAGAACTCTGTAGAAACCACTGTGACAAAAGGATTAGTTGTTCCTGATGAACAATTTACCCTCTTGTAACAACCGCTTCTACTTTAGATGAAGATAAAATTATCTCTTTTTCTCTCTTCTTTTGCTTTTAATTTGGCCTTGTTATATAAATCCCCATATTGTATCATAATTATCTCTGTCAAGCTTTACATGGTTTTAAAGTCTAGAGATAACATTTGCTATTCAAATAGGGTTTGTCTGTAAGAGAAATACAAATGAAAAGTAACAGTTACCAGGGGGGGGGGGGGTGTGATCACATGACAATGTTTTTGAAAAAATGTCCAAACGAAATGGCCGTGCCACAGGTATATTTGGTTTTTTCCCCTACTTTTGCCAATGATAGCCACATTGTGTACCCGCATGAGTTGGCCATTGTTTTTCCAGTTCTGGTGGTATATGATAACCCATGGTTTATAAGGGAGATACATCTTACACTCAGTAGAGAAATCACACTCGACGGGTGATGTTTTTAGGACATTCACATTCCTCGACTGAAATTCTCTGCAGGATCTTGGAGCTAATGGCACGGCCAAAATGGAAACAACATTCACCGGCGGTTGCAGAAAATTGATCATTTTCCATGTTTCACTGTAAATAACAGTGTACACGTATAACAGGAGTACAAAATCTTTGAGAATTTGATACTATACTTGGTCTAAAATAATTTGTTAAATATTTTCCTTATTTGATACTATAGTTTCGTTCTTAATTATATGAAAAGATAGATTTATATGTAGAATTCAACTGTTGTGTTGTATTAAGTACAACTAGATTTTGGATAAGATGTGTACATAATCAGCTTAATTTTGAGCTTGATTAATGTTAATTGATAGATAACTTGCTTATAATAGGTGTATCGGATACTTTTGTGGGCTGAGACGAATCATTAGTTATGCATAGATGGAATTGAGACGTAGCGAAGCACAATAAATGTCCAGATGTTGAAAAAAGCTTCGTTCAAGGATCATTATTGAGACTACTATGGGAACAGACTCATGGAATCTACAATTTGGTCATCTCATATGCTTAATCTCATTACTTACCTTGTTACGTGGACTTTCATCTTTGATAAGTTATCAAGATGTCATTCAAAGCATCTTTCAAGGCCAAACTATCATTGTTTTTGCACAGTGTAACTAGCTCTGAAGAAATATTCAAGGAAAAGTACTCACCGGAAATGTCCGAACAACCTATCAGATGTGTTCTGCTTCATGTGGCGCGTACATTGGCAATGACCGACATACAAAGTTTAATCATCTTTCATCTCCAAACACATATCGTATAAAAAAAACCCTGAAAAAACAACAACACACAAATAAACACGCTCAAAACATGTTCAACACATTCAAAACTACTAACACTTAAACTTTCTGAATGCTTTTTCTACGATGTTTTCAAGAATAATCTGCTATTGGCCCTACCTATCTAATTTCTATTAAACATATAAATCCCTCCCTATAGTGAAATGGAAACCACTTTTAAAACCAGGTCACTAATAGCAAAATAGTTTAATCTGAAAACACCAAACAGAAGACAAATATTACAACATGTTACAAGTGATAAGCTTGCTAGAAAATCAGTCAAGACATGTACATTAATTGTTAAAAACCAGCAACTAGGAAATGATAACCTCACTTCTAACAAAACAAGAAAGGGATGAAACACTATGGGTACGAATCTCAGAAAGGCTATTTTCCCTAAACGCTCCACAAATGAGGCTCATACACCATACAAAGACATCAAATAAACTTTATAGAAGCAGATAAATCAACAACTTACGCCTTGTTGTTTCCAGGGAGGCATAAACTTTGTAATTATTGCTTGACTAAGTGGAATGCCATGATGCTTTTGCAGCTTCCGGGAAAAAAGGACCGGTGTAAAACCCAAACAGAATATTCCAAATGCTATGGAAAAGACTGTTTTGAACTAAAACACCTAAATTCCTGGAAGTCGGCATGGCGTTCACCATTAACAGCTTTAAATGTATGCATATAGAGTGGATCATGATGAGCATACTATGTAAATATGCAGGCTCAGTCTGATACAAGTGGCTAAAAAATGCTGAGACATCACAAGTGATAAAGCATTTTCGATGACATCCCTTGCCTTAATCATCCTTTTGTCTGCCTCTCTCCTCCCTACTGCTGGTGGTCTTGCTGTGATTCAGTCACCCACATGTTCCTGGAACTAAATAATCTCACCTGTGCAGTGTTCGACAGCAATAGCCTGATACCATGACCTCTTTGAAACTAAGGCTCCATAAACAGGAGGATCTACAACATATTTTCTGAATAGGAATCATATCGTCAATAATCTTTGCATCTTTTCACACAAAACATAAGTTTATAAAGTATGGCCCCTTGAAATGCTAGCAACCCGTGTTTTTGTACAAATAGAATGAAAGATAATAATACAAAAAATGTTTGAGATGCAGATAGGGCTGTGAGGGGTAGCGATTTACAACCGGGGTACCCATGGCGATATTTTTCTTCCTTAGATCCGTTAATTTTCCCTCACTTAGATTACACTTCAAATGTAGAATGGCCAGGAGGCATGATTTCAGGTGCTTTTGACTTACTGTGATCATTGGAACAAAAAAATGTTGAAAGTTTCAATAGCTGACGAGCAGCGTTCAAGTTAAAGAGTATAGTGCATGTGACATATTTGTGCACATGTTGACAAATTATTTGGGGATACATGATTGCTAGATTTGGATTAGAAACGTCTGATTCACTCGTCAACGAATGCTTATTCACACATTCATGCGGAATTTTAATTAAGACGTCGGGTAATGATTTGCTACCCAGGTAGTGGGTTGTACTCGGTCCTTACCCGGCTACCTGTCCAAGCCCTAGATACAAATAAAAGTGTTTTATCAAAGACATAGATGTATGTCTCTCATTTAATGATATTTATCTGTTTGCATTTATAACCTATAGCTAGTACTAAGCATAAGTAGTCTGTAGTCACACACATATCAGAGGTAATTGGTTAAATAGTATATAGTTCTTCTAGAAACAGATTAGATCTTGATTTATACAATGAGCGTATATTTTGATGTTGGAATCCTTTAAATTAATGTTAAATCCGCTAAATGAGAGACCCAACGAGAGGAGGAGGGGGGGGGGTACATGCATTATCCGTTATAAACTACACAAATGCAGGTAAACGCTGTGTAATTGCAAATAGATTTCGAAATTTTAGTACAATGTACCCAGCTGAAGCGTGCATCTTGCTTACTTACTGTTATTCAGAATATTTTTTCGGTGCAGTTTATGCAGAATCTACGGAAACTAGGTCAACCACCTTCACACACGGAAAAAACCCCAAATGAAATACTTTCATGTATCATTCATCATAAACTACTGTTAACTTACAACAAGGTATTCCACGATCCAACAATTTATCACCTATCACTCAATGTCAAGACAAAAAATACACTTTTTAAGGACAGCGCTCAAAGCAGAATGAAGATTCCGCCATCTTGGATGTTTGTTTATAATACGGACACATTGTGGACAATACTGGCTTTTGGTTGGTCGTCACACAGCGAAATGTGGTCAATCCTGACTCCTGATTGGTTAACAGAAAACAATTTGTGGTTAATACTGGCGTCTGATTGGTTGACAGATCCTGGGCTAGTACGGGGAAGGGAGGACTCAGAACACGGGGGTCCCGGGTTCGAGCCCCACCGAGGCCATTTAGTTTCGTGGGAGTGGCCTTTGGCAAGTCACTTCAGAGCCCTAGCCTAGTACTGGTGTATCCAGGAAAGCCGTTTCAGAACTGAAAAATGTAGGAACGGCCCTGACGAAGAGGACCCATATGGGACCTGTGTCGGGTAATGACTCTAAGCTAAGCTAATACAAGGAGGGAGAACTTTCTGACAAAAGGAGAATATACAAATAATAACATGAAACGTAATTTTAGATTTATTTCAACACAAACCAGGTCTGATTTTAATTTAATTGGCCGTAAATGTCAAATCTTTTTCTATGCTTGTTGGCATAATGGTTATAATGCAAGTTTTGGTTAAATTTCACTAGTCTGTAAACTCTCATAAAGGCTTTTGGATAAGCTTGGCACTATGGATGATTGATTTTCAAAATAAATGGTAAATTGTAGAAAACGATTTTGCATCTTAAGACGACTAAATCAAAATGAGGTTTCATCTCCCCTGGATGAGTGAGTTTGTTGTACCTTTCCTACAATCGAATCTTTTTTTTTTTTTTTTAAAAATATATCTTGGAGTACAGACTTTCTTTATACTATCTTTTAATCATTATGTTCTATTCCTTGATCAATGAATTGAGGTGATAAGCGTTTCTGTGTGAAAATTGCAAAAGCACTTATAATGAGAATTTTTTAAAAATCCTATAAGAAAAAAGATCATTTTCCCACAACAGTTTCAATAGTTGACCGCAGCAGACCTGTTGAAGGGCAATGGTCCATGGTTATCGCTTTGACCTCGGGACAAAGGGGTCACAGGTTGAATCTCGTGAATAGCAGGATCGGCCTGGAAACCTTTCACTAATCCACATTGGGTGCAAGTACTAGCTAGGTATCCAGGAAGCAGAATGAGAGAGATTGATATAAGTTGTAAGAACTTGTTTCACAATCGATGCAAAATGAATGAATTTAAACTAAACTAAGCAAACCTGATATTTAAGCCTTGTGATGGTTTGATAAATTGATAAACACACCAAACAAGAAGCAAGGATAAAGGATTTTTGATACCAGGACCCTCATTTTCCCATGTTGTGTCTCATTTCCATCTTTTTTTTTTTTGCAACAGTATAATACGTTATTCCCTTTGCGTTCACAGAGACAGGTTGTTAACAACAGAGGTCTTGTCAAGTTTGACAGGCGCACAATAAGGGAACGGCCACATGGTATCAGGTGGTAGGAAGGCTTGATTTCTGAATGCATCACCTATTGATTGGCACGACAGGGTATTACTTAATTCATTATCCCTCTACAGATAAATTTTAATACAGATCCTACTACAAACCGATCTGACTGCATACCGCAACCAGCAAACGAACAGCTAGTCATTTTCTTTTTTTAAACAGGGAAAACCCTTTAATCAAAAGGAGAGTTTATGCCTCATTTGCTACTTCTTCTTCTAAAGGAGTTCAAAATCTTCCTGCTGAAGGAAAGTTCGTGCGAACATCCTAGTAGTCGTGCTATGACTCCTAAAGAAGCAATTGCTGGATTTCACGTTTCTTTGGTGGATTTGACATTATAATTTTGATATCATAGTAGGAATATCAGGGAATTTCTCATAAATCATAGTTTTTGACTTTTTTTTTAGAATTTTGATTTCGATAAAACCTGCCAAAACAATACCAAGGACTCCATGCTTTTGTCCAGCTGTTTTATCTGGCTTTCAAGTTTATGTTCAAAGGCTGTATCTAATGATTTTAACAGCCTTCCAAAACATAAGTCAGTCATTGAAATTTCTCTTTTGTCACAGTGGTTTCCTTGAGGCATTCTATGCAGTTTTCTTGAACAAGTATGTATGAAATAGTTTATGTTAAGTTGAATTGGTCTTGTTGGTATGTTTTTTCAGAAAAAGCTGCAGTGCGCATAATCATCTGTGTTGTCTGACTAGTAATGGCATTTATACATTTTCACCTGTATATTTACAAACCTTCCTAACAAACTGATTTTTTACTCATTTAAAATATTTATTCAATATTATCATTCACTCATATTAGATTATCTATTTACTATCATTAACTAATCACAAATCGTTTAATTATTGTTAATCACTCATTACAAATTCTTCTATCTTTTTTCATGTGGCCTATAGATAACTCGTCATACATTTATCTACATCATTATAATGCATGCTAAATGACCTTAGTTGATAATGTGCCTTTAAACCCCCTCCATCCATTACACTTATAACACCTATTATTCCAAGAAAACTTACATTTACACACCAATCTGTCAAAGAAGACCTAGGACAATATTGCATAAAAATAAAAAATGACTGTAATGACCATTTTCTACTATCATTATGATGTATGGTTCAGGTCGTAGTCTGGCTTATTTTGGCCCTTCTTTGTTCTATACAAAAACAGTCATTTTGGCATGTTCACAGTACCTTCCATGAAAAGATTCAGAGTTAATCCTTGTTGTTTCACTATTCCACACTCTGTTGCCAATCAGAATTGACAAGCAAACATATCGAAGATCAGCTACTTTTTTCACTACCGGCCATTACTTTTTACCTACCTCTTAAATCGCCTACAAAAATGGGTGGGTCAGCGAAGGACGTCTCCCTCAGCGCTTCGCCTTCCGCGAGAAGTAGTTCTGGAAAAAACAACAAACCAGGGGTTTAAAACATGGCCAACACCCACAAAATATCAAAAACAGTCAAAAACACCCCCTCTTATGTCCTAAAAGCATAAATTAACACTCGAAGTAACATTCTAAATTTTCAAGAACTACTTTTTACTGTACAACGACCTCCGGAAGTAATTCTTCAGTGTACTCTGACCTTCAGTACAAATGAGAAATGGAGGGAGTTCTGTTTGCATGATTTTTTCATCAACTGATATTTTAAATTTGAACCCACATTAAAGTTTCAGATGGTATAATGTGTGGATCTAGCATACCCTGGTGTCAACTCATCAAATGCATTGTAATTTACTCTACAGATTTCCTGTAGGATGATTCCAGTCCCATTTTGAGCTAGAAACTTCTGACTGAAAGTCTCTGATTAATCCGATACTCATTTACCCGTATAGTGCTGGAACCCAAATCATGCTTATCCAAATAGGATAGATCCAGGCCAGCCGCCAAGTAAATTGGCAGCTGGCCTGTGATCTAACTTGTTTGCTACTCTGGGTGTCTTTCCTCAACAAAATTAAGCAGATATTTAAGGTTTTGGAAAGCAGACAACGCAGAAATCTATTTTTAGACAATTACCCAGCATTCTAAGAGTTAATACATCTTTGACAGATCTGCATCTAAATACCGGTACTTCAAATGAGCAATCTATCCTCTTTGGAACACGGGATTGATCCCCACAAGCACTACTGAATTTGTTGGAGTATCCTTTTTTGCAAGACACTTTTAAAAAGTTCTGAGTACGGTGTTATTAAACGATTTAAGGAAAATATTTGCTTATGTCAAAACTGATAAGCATGAAATGAAAGTACACTATTGCAATATTTGTAATATTGCTGTGCCCAGTATTGAAATAAGAGGGAATGTTGTTTTAAGCTTAAGCAATTTTTAGCATAAAATGTTATGTAAAAGAGTACCTTGAATGCTTGTCTAGATTTGGGGAATCTGAGGCAAGCTGTTATAGAATAATTGAGAGAGAAAAATGGTTGACACTGCATTTAAATCTCAAAAGAAAAGTGATTTCAGGAAATGGTTGTGCTCATGGTTTATTACTGGAGGGAAGCTCTTTGTTTAGAGTTCTGACATTTTGTATGATGGCATGGTATAAGACAGGCTGCATTTTGTTAAGGTTTGTCACTAAAAGTTTTCTGGATAGAGCATCTTCATAGCAAGGATTCAGTGCAAGAACCTTGCAAGTCCTTCATTTTTGTGAAGGACTTACTACAGTCTTGCACTGAACATTTAATATTCAGATAGTAAAATTAGAATGCCGATTTACAACAATCTCAAATATGGTTGAAAGGGTTGAAATAAAAGACATATGCTGCTACCTATCTACTTCCGGTAAATAGCACAATTAAGTTAGCACGAATAAGAGAAAATGGCGGTAATCACTGGCAAATGAAATTTTCAAATTTTCGTACGACACTCTTCCCCCGACTGATTGATCAGTGTTGAGACAATCTAATTTCTAGAGATCCATCGTGGGGCTTTCACCGTTGATTGTCAGTAGATCCATGGATTGGAATTATTTTCTTAGTGCCTGGAATCTAATTTGTGTAAGAGGAAATGCATTCTGTCCACACAACCCTGTCGTTGAACAATGGCCCGTCGTATTGGTGTCTTGATGGTGCAAATGGAGACTTTGTGGAATGGGAGTCCAATAGCCACATAAGAAAAACGTCTGGTACATAAGAAAATAATCCAGTTTTTATAGTGCTGGATCCGACTTCATGCTTATGCAATAAGCAAACCATTTGATTTTTAAGAAAGTAACCCCCATAAATTAATACAGTTTGTATAACTGAGAAATCTTTGACAAACCAAGCATGCCAAAACGCCTGAAAATAAGTATTCATAACAGTTCGACCAGTGAAGTTGTGAACAAACCTTGGGCTAACAAATGCATGTGCTTTAGATACTCCTATTCCATCAGTGAAAGACTACAATATATATTATGTCCTTCGCCGTTGTGAAGGACTTACTATAGTGTTGTGTTTAGCACTAATAATGTGAATTGATCTCTGAAACAAATATTATGGGTAGAGTTTCCTCGATGGGTCATTGAAACAGGTTTTCAACCACTTTCATCTAGAAGACTTCTGGGTGCATACTGGCGAAAGGACAAATCACACATCATTACCATTTATCAATATCATGATCATATTCATTATTGTCATAAGTTTTATTACCATTGCAGTGATACTTTTCTAAATCAAATCAATTGGCTTTTTTTACCAAACTTAAAAATCAATGGGTTTTTCTATAGAAAATGATTAAAATGAATGAAAGTAATGAGTTTTGGGGAAAATTTGAGATTTTTTGGGTCAAAAATTATCACTGCCATTGTCATCATTTATTATCGTAACAGTAATGTATTTCTTATCTTTGAATGGTTTAATGCCCTATCAACAATTTTTAGTTATGTAACAGCTTTCCTGGATCCACAAGTACTAGACTAGAGCTCTAAAGCGCCTTGTCAAAAGTAACTCCTGTGAAACCAGAGATGTATGTGAGGCTCAAACTCAGGACCCCAGAGTTCTTAGTCCGCCACCTTAACCACTAGGCTACACAGGGCCCGTATTTGTTATCACTTTCATTGCTGCTGTGTTATGGGGTTTTATTTTCAGTGTACACCAAAGTTAATGATTGGGCATGGGGTTTTCGCAGAGTGATATGTATGGTAATGAAGCTTTATCTTTTGTACCTACCCAGAATGCAGTTGTAAATGAGATTTTTTGTTATCTCTCCATATTAGTCTATAACCCATATACATAGAAAAGACCATCAATTCAGGCTTTATGAAAAATCTGATAATAATGGCCAACTGTGAAATAGCTAACTTACCTTTTTTTTTGCAAACAAACCATATTTCTTAATTGCCTTCTGCTGATGAAATTTTTTGGGGGTAATCAAAAAGTTCTCGTTTATCAACAATAATCTCTATCCAATCTCTGAAAAATCCTCCATTTTGTTGTTTTATTTTTATTTTGCTAATTTTGGTTAATCTGCATCCAACTGCCAGTTTTCTACAATCATTTGTAGTTGTGTGAAGAGTTAGGAAGATAGAATCTAAATTTACTTTTTGTTATCGACAACAAACACAATGCCAATTTACTCCATCATCTCCGGCCAAATATGGTGTAAGCGATAAATATGTCATGCTTGAAATATGTTGAAAGAAATTCTGCTTCACCGGCCATCCCTTTGACTTTCACTAATAACAGAATTTCCCATTAGTTAGCCTACGGTAATTTGTGTTCAAGTAATTATTTTTGTCACTCTTCCCTCTGCAATATTTGCTGTTTTGAAACTGTTTTAGTTCTTTGTTTGATGCCCACTTGATAAATGTAAAAAACAATAATTTCATATCTTAGGATGGTTAAGAAATCTTAAGTTGTCCTTTGTATTATACTGTATTTCTTTTGTCTTTGATTGCATCATCAGTATGAAGATGATAAACATATGATTCTGTTTGTTTTCGGAGAGAGAAAAGCGTGGTACATCCTTTTTTCTCTGTGGGAGATTTTGTTTTATGAGAACCCTACCAGGAAAATGATGGCTTTCAATAATCATTTTGATGTACACATAGATGGGATGTGGCCGAATAGTCAACCAAAGTCTTCATCATTTTACTACTTTGGTTTATAAGTATCAGATTCAAAACTACTTGTTCACAGATATAACCCTTTCCCAAACAATAATGACATTTGACCACTTTGTTGCAGGCGACTTTAGAAAACATTGAGGGTAAAGGAAAAATTGCTCATTTCTCCTTTTCCCTCAATGTTTTCTGCCCTATCAGAAGATTGTTTTCCAATTTCATCACATTTTGAAATGTCTATTGCAAACTCTTTCAATTTGGGACAGTCGAAAATTTGTTGTTTGGGAAAGGGTTAAGAAGTTAAAGCCTGTTTACAATGAATGTATATATTTTCAGATTGTAAAGCATTGCAACGGTGCAAATTAATCATATAACATAATGTACATACTAAGTTAAATTGATGCATGATGATTCAATTTTGCAGTAAACAGCTATTTTTCATTAAATGTTATACCACAAAAACTATTGTTTCAACTACTTTTTCTTTTGAATTGCAGTTTGCCTCATGTGTGAACAAGCTCCTTTAAGGCTTTATTAGCATAGTCAGACTTAACTAGAACTATGTTCAGGGGTAGCAAAATCAATTGTTCATTTTGTCCAGCTTATCTAAAAGCCTTAACGGATGGGTGAATTTTTTCTGGAATTTACCATAAAACCATTATACTGACAAGCGTATTAAAGGATTTGGCATTTACTGAAAAGTAAATCAAAACCAGATTTAACCACCTCTGAATATTGGTTTGGGCTATTTTGTCACCAAATTGGCCTTTATAATTACTATATTATATTATAATATATATATACATATAGAAAGAAGTAACCAGAAATCCTTATTGATGGAACAGTTTGAGGATTCAAAGCAAGACTAAAGTAAGATGTTCACAAATGTTAGGATCTCACTTTAGTCTTGCACTAAAATCTTGAATTATGTTGTTATACAGTGAAACTTGTGTTAAGAGGCCAGCCTATGGGACAGAGTAAATTGGCTGTTTAAGACAGGTTGGCTGCTTAACACAAATTGATGTACACTATAAATCTAACAATGGGACTTTCTGTAGTGGCTGTTTAAGGCAGGTTGGCTGCTTAAAAGGGTGGTTGCTTAACACAAGTTAGACTGTAAATTGCAATTGAACAGCAACTATTCAACACTAGAACATTAGAGTAAAGACACTTTGATATTGAAGGTTTTCATCTCACTCTATGGATATCATCATGTTATGACCATCTGTATCATATTTGCGCCAGGGGTCGTTGGAACAATTTCATTAGAATGTAGGAAATTCATTTAGTTCCAGTTCTCATGCTCAACTTAGTGCCACCTGTATCGTATCTGTAGCAGTCAACTTTATAAGACATCTATCAAAATTTAGAAATATGAAATATTCACCCAATTACTTCATGTATGAACAGGGTTGTGATTAAGAGCTGGATGCCAGCCAATTTGACCGCTTCAAATGACTAGTTGGTTGGCTGAAATAACGAAAGTTTTGATAGGTGGTCATAAGTCACACCTAATTTTTGTTGGGTGATTGCTTCAGTGGGTTTCTCAAATTAAAAATTGGCTTCTTACTCCAAACATTAATGACAACCCTGGTGTATTAACACACATCTTGCTTATGATTTCTGAAACCTCTGTAATAAAGATTCATTCGCAAGTTCTTCTTACAAATATCATTATTTTTGTTTGATGCTGTGTCAATAATTTTTCAGTTATGTTAACCAATTCTGGATTCACTGAGGCTCGATAATAATTCATAATTGTTTATAGTTGCTTTTTATTTGGACTAAAATTGGGACAAAAGGGAGTTGTTTATGTCAGACAAATTCTTCATTTTGTCACACACAAAATTTGCCATCTGAACAACATCAATTTTGTATGTTAATATTTTTCCAATTTGTTTAACCACTTGGTAACATAAGGTTGATCTTTTGGCTGTGAAAATAGACTGATTAAAACAAATTTGTAGCCTACATATCTTTTTAAAACTGCATTTAACATATTTATGTGGTTATTTCAAGCCGAAGCTTATTTCATTCTTAATTATTTCAAAGTAAACTTGAATGAGATCAACTGTGTTTTTTGTAGTGTTGGAAAATCGGTCTCAAATCATAATCGATTATCGAATCGAATCGGAAAGGACAATTCGATTTACTATCGGAAAATAATCGAAAATCGACCGATTTTTCAGAAATTATATTAATGATTTTATACACACATTTGCACATGTCTTTAGGTGGATATTCTGTCATATTATGGGGGCAGACTGTTCACTTTAAATATTTTCTCATTTTGAGCAGGTAAGATCATTTTTACATCTTGAATAATTACAGTAAACTGTTAATCATTTAGTGAAACTATGTTTTATATATTTACATCTTTAGATATGAGGAAAAATACTTTAAACTGCAAAGTGTATAGTGTAAGATGTGTAACTATGTTTAAGTTAAACAAAGTCAGCTCAACTGTTGAAATTTATTAATGATAATATTCATTAGTTGCAAGGCATTAAATTTAAACTTGAATTTAAAACCATTCTATTCATTTTTCATATGTAATTATCTGTATATCCTGATGACAGATGCATTTTAACCCATTGACATGTTCATGGTTCGTACGGTATCGTACCTGACAATACATACGATATCGTGGTAGGTACAAAACTCACCCTTGTTTGCGTACGATTTGTGACACAGTTTACATATAACTGTGGACATATCGAGATTCTCTTTTATCGGAGGGCCTTCTCTTTTTTTCCGAAACCCGAAAAATTTCCAACATGTGGATCTTGCCTTCCCAGGGTACGAAAAAATTTCGTCGATTTGTTTTTCATGCGGCGTGTCCGCCATGTTGTCTGGGAAGGGAAAGAACTCTTGCAAATAGCGGAAATGAGCAGAAACTACCAAAAAGAATATAGCGACATCGATTTTTCAGCTTCAGTATCGATTGTCGGCGACGGGACAAATACAGCGACGATTATTCGATTCTACTCGATTATTGTTTCATCACTAGTTTTTTGTAATTGTTATTTTCTGTCACACTAACCTTTTTTTAAAAAAAAAAGCGGGAAGGGTTACAGATGTAATTGGGTGATTATAATTCATTTAATTTTGTGTGTCCTGGATTATAACTATACATGGTCCATTTGCTTTTTGTCTAGATTGGGAGCTGGATATGATGAAGGAAAACCTTTTAACTATAATTACAGTTATGACTTATTACATGGCGTCTTTTGGTGGACTGGCGTTCAAATGAGAGGTGTTATACCATAACTAACTTATTTATTGCTTATTTAAAGGTGCTTGTCCCCAGAAAAGGAAATTCATAAGTCGAAATAAAATGTCGTTGAAATAATAGTTTTTGTATTGTTGTTTTATATACAATCAAAAGAAGCTATTGAAAGCACAATTAATTCAGAAAGTGTCCATTTATCTAGGTAGGTACAGTTTATGTGTGGTAGTTTGCAAAAGTGTTGGTCATACTTTTGGGTTGAATTACATGATAATCCACTGTAAACACACTTAAAAGAATTATAAACTAAGTAATTGTACTCAGAGTGACTTTTCTTCAGTTTTATCATGTAACAGTACAGCTATTGTGCAGTTTGTGCAGTGATAATTCAGAAGTTAAGATCAAATCCTTGTTTTGTCACAATAGTCACAAAAGTCATATGATATACAAACCATAAACTTGTGGACATGAAGGCAAGGGTTTATTATGAGCAGCTCGTTATCATGTGTGATGGAATGTGGATAAGCGTTGATTTCTAATGAGCAAGACTGAAAGAGAGAGTAGATCAATGATGAGTAAATGAGTAAAAAATGCTAATTGAAAATAATCAATAAATTTTCAGCGTAATGTCTGAACAACTCCACGAAAAATCAATTAGAAGATTTTTATCAATGTCTCCATTACATGATTCTTAACTCGGCTTTATGCTTGATTTCTAGCAAACAATGCTAGATACGTCCTTCACGATAAAGAGATAGCCATTTACAAAAAGAATGGAATTACAATATTGGATTTCATTTGCGTTGTCCGTTCATTGCATTTGTCACAATGTTTGAACTAGATATTTTACTAAGGTATACATACATTATATCTTAATTTGGCATTTATCACATAATACTTGTTTATCATATGATGAAAGGAGATTTTGCTCACCATGACCAAAATATTTTTCTTTATTTATCTTTATTCTTTTTACCTTAAGAGACAGTAATGTACTTTTCAATGGATGTCTTCTTGGCATTTTGATCATTTGAATGATATTGAGTTATGTTCTGGAATATTGTTTGCCTTCCTCATTTTGACCAGCCTCTTAATGATAGTTTGGAGAATTCTGCAGCAAATTGAAAGCTCATGATGAGTAATTTCTACCTGAATTACATTACTGTCTTGAACTATTTTGCTGATTTGTGTTTTAATGTGGTCAGTCATATTTCAGTAAAAGTCTACTCGTCACCATTCGTGTATTAACTGCAATTCAAGGGTTCAGTGCAAGACTATAGTAAGTGCTTCATAAACACTTACTATAGTCTTGCACTGAACCGACAAGCTGCAAGACTGATGGAGTAATGGGTTAGTGAAAAGACTCCTCATGCTGAGAGAAAACCGTTCTAATTGACTAAGAGTCATTAAGCAGTGGGAGATCACAATTTTACCACATTGTTCCCTTTTGTAAGCCTTTCTTCATGGCCAGAGTGATTCCCACTTGTAAATTATCTGTCAATTATCCCTTTATACGAAATAAAAAAAGCCCAAACAGGCCCAACTCTTCACATCTTCTATCCTGGATGCATTCAAGCTGGCACAATTAGAAAGCGTGCTCCAGGGCTGAAAAGAAGAAGGTGCTAACACCTAGAATTGTAGGTTATTTTCTAAAAATATAATTTTTGTGTCGTCTGCTTTCCAAAGCCTTAGATATCTGCTTGATTTTAATGAGGAAAGATACTCAGAGTAGCAAACAGGTTAGATCATAGGCCAGTCGCCAATTTACTTGGTGGCTGGCCTTGATCCAACCTGTTTGCATAAGCATGAGGTAGGTTCCAGCACTGTAAGGATTAATACAAAGAAAAAAAGCCACAACATCCACATCTCTTGACATCTTACATCTATGCATTGAAGATGGCACAATTAAAAAAGGCACCATGGCTGAAAAGAAGAAAGATGTAAATGCAACCTTTGTTTTAGTTCTGAAATGTTTCTATGCTCATGCATGACCCTCAAAGCTATTCCAAAGAAAATAGACTTGGGTTCCATGAATATAGGAGAGACCAATTTTTGTTCAGGGTCAGTGCAGGCTATCTGATTGCAGGACACAAAGACAAATTGTTCCCCATTTCTTTCTCTGTACGATGAGCTTTAATTGCCTCGATTATCTCTGTTATTCAATTATCGCACAAGTACAATTACAAATTAGTGGTATTGTGAATGTGCAAAACTATTTTTTTTTGTGATGAATGTATATTTAAAGCTCATTGTGTGGTCGTAGTAATCTTTATCTTTCCGCATGTTTGTCAGCAACGGAACTATGGCCTTCACCTATTGGAGGCATTCAGCTAATTCTCGTTATAAACTAGATGAGGTCTAATACGTATTAATATCTTTCTATTACCTTACTATTTAACTAGTACAGATAGATGACTTGAAAGGTAATTGAGACAGGTGCTTTCTTGAAATACCTGTAAAGTTTCATACATTCCATGTACAGTCAATTTTGTTTTAAGCGACCACTCTTGAACAATATGTGAACAATCATTTAGTCTAAGGCTATTTTGCTATAAGAAACAAGTTGTTTTGAAGGCTCTTAGTGGGGTCCCAGATTTAAGCCCAACAGACTTCGCTAGTTTCTTGGGAGTGACCTTTGGCAAGTCACTTCAAAGACCTAGCCAAGTACTGGTTGATCCAGGAAAGCCGTAATATTACGGAAAGGTTGTTGATATGGCGTTAAACACCATACAAACAATCACTTTAGTGAGGGACTTACTATTGTCTTGCATTGAACCTTCGAAATGTTTTGCTTTGAAAGTAAGGAGAAATCTAAGATCATTCAAGTGACATTTCATGTGTAAGACATTTTATACTGTTGTTTGTGGGGGCCTTGATCCAGAGTGGTGAGTCGTGGGCTTTCAGATTTTATACCTGACCCTTGCAGTCCTTATACCTGACCATTCGGGGAACACCTCGGCCATTTCTTAAAATAACCTCGGAGGTAATGGGGGAGCCATTTTTGAAAGTAGGTCAGCAACGAAGGGCCAATCGTATCTACTCGGCAATCCCCGTAACAAGCCGGGGATTGCCGAAAAGAGCCGATTGACAAAATATGAAACAAAGATGTGTTGATATGATCATCTTTAATGAAAAGGGTAAAAAAACCATTCAATTGTGATATATAACCAATTTGTGTGTATTCAATAACATATTTAGTGCCTGTGTGCATTTTGCGTTATCCGCCGGAAATAAGGCGAATTACCCCAGGATTTCTGGTGTATTCATATACTGCCTACGAGGTATATCTACCGACTTGTTACGGGGATTGCCGAGTAGATACGATTGATACCTGACCTTTTAACATGTATTCAATAGTTCAGTTTAACCGAGTTAAAGGGGTACGTACATCCATATCTTCGAGAGTTGTCCCATTCATTTTCTGTTTTTATTGGGAATAAGTGATAAACCTCTAACTGAAGAATAGATTACTAGTTATAGTGACATTTAGATTAATTAATTAAACTCTTCCCTATCCAGACGACATCTTCATGTGACTACTGCCTACAATAAAACATGTATTTGGTGGGATTTGTTGCCATTGCAAATACATCATTGGATTTTGAATTGGGTAACAAATCAAACAGCTTCTCTGATAATACATTTTTTTATCATTTTTCAAAGCATTTCTTTTAAGATGACCATTTGAAAGTTTAAAATTGCTGGAAATATGTATCTGTCCTGTAACATAATTTGATGTAGAAAGCGTTCATATTGAACCACATTGACACATGCTTTTTGTTTCTAACCTGCTGTAGTTTAAAATTTGGATGAATCCCGAATTTTTCCTATGAGAGAATGGGTTAACCCTTGTAGTGCTGGGACACATTTCATGCCTATGCAAACAGATTAGATCCAGGCCACCCGCCAAGTAAATTGGCGGCTGTCCAGTGACCTAACATTTTTGCTACACTGCGTATCTTTCCTCAACAAGATTTAGCAGATATTGAAGGTTTTGGAAAGCAGACAACACAAAAATATATTTTAAGGAAATTACCCAGCATTCTGAGGGTTACGGCTTCATCAGGAATACTGGGGCAGTCACTGTTGATGCTTTATTTCAGGTTTGTCACCTACAACAAGCTTAATGTCTTGGCCTTTATAGCTTTCTCCATATCATATTTGACTCGTCCAAATTGCAAGCACCATCTAAGACAGCATGACTGTATAGAATATGAAAATTGACTTTCTCCTTGTGAAATTGGAAACAAACCAATGTACCTAAAGCAGCTAGAATATGCCTCTCACAAGCAATATACCCTTTTGTCCATATTAATGCTTTTACTTTCAATTGCTGGTGCATTGACCACATAGATATGAAGTTGTTGCTTAAATCATAAAATGGACAAAGTCTTGGAGCTTGAATCATATCCTACTTTTCGCCTCAATTGTTTCTTTTTTATTGATTAAACATTGATCATTTCATTTTGATAATATTTTCTTTTGTTTATGTCTAAATATGTTTTTGTTTCGAAGGATTTAATGCATGACGTAAGGGGAAATGGAATTGACCTTTTCTTTATTCATTTCATCTGTCTATTACTCTACAATTCAAATCTTCAAGCCCTGCATTAAATCGGAAATTGATGAATAGATTTCAGGGAACAGATGAATTGATGTGAACTGTCTGTTTGACAAAAATGAACTGCAATGACGGTATTTGTTTATTTCTTGGTGCAGTCGCTGCTTACAAAAGGAATTTAAAAAGAACCCTGTGATCAAAGAAGTTACATGTAAAGAGCAATTTTGCTTTTGTCTCAATAAGTTCTATCACACACAGAGGTGATGTTTTCATACTTCATCAATGTTTGTCTACTTTTGCATTCAACTAAGACCACACTTAAGATCTTTTATAAGGGAATGTATCTAACACGTCCTCCCAGAATTAAAGTTCAAGATGAACAGACCATTACATGCCTTGCGACCTTTTTATTAATCCACATTCAGCACAAGTTCTGGTTATGTATCCAGGAACCAGAATCGAGAGGGATATATCTTAACGTTGTAATTAGCAAATTTTTTTCAGATAATGCAGTTTTTCTCAAAATCCAAAGTCATACCAGCCTTTTGGATTTCCAGATTTAGCAATATCAGTGATATTACTTCCCACATTCAGTGGAAAACATTTCTACCTCAGCATTGACAGAGCGATAGGGCAGTGTCCTTTAAGATTCAATCAGACTGTATGGCCAATGTCTTGTTTCCCCAACCTAACATGTTGATTGATGCCAGCTTAACCCTTGCCTCTATTGGGAGGTTTTTGCTGACAGAAAATGCAGATTATCAAAAAGACAGATATATCTTTAAAGCCAGAATGTCGCCTTAGAAATTGTAAAACTCCGTAAAATGAGTTATAAATCATGAAACAGTATGTCTAAACAATAATTTATGTTAAAAAGCAAAGCACCACATTATCATGACAATATATAACACCTGCACTTTATAAGCAATGTTTCAAAGTGCTTTTTTCACAAATTGTGTAGCACACAATTCGACTTCATTTTGTACATTTGAGTTGTGTCCAGAAATAGCAATGAGTGTTAAGAATGAAAGATTTTACAATATTTACCCTGGCAATTCTTGGCCTACCATGTTTATTGCTAATTGTAAACAAATCTTATTGTCACATCTCTTTTAAAAAGCATCATGTGAACATGTGACCGTCTCAGTTACTGTTAGAAAGGGGATTTTAAAGTATTTCTATATTAGTTGTCAACTATTCTAGAAGTTACTGTTACACAATTTACTGTAACTGAATGCTTTTCTGGCTTTAGAATATAATAAAATGCTTAAATTAACAGTGCATGACTTGTATAACCATGAAATTATTAAGTCAAAAGAAAGATTTGACCATGATGAGCAAATTTGACTTTTGAAGCAATGCTTTCAAATGCCCTCTGTAGGGTGGCGAAAGGAATAAGCTGGCTGATGATGGAATGTCCTGGCTTTTATAGTGTTAAAGCAAGGATACAACATTAATGGAGAAATAGAGAAATTAACTATTTTTACACAAAGAGGGGGTGCTGAACAGTGAGCTCCCTCCCTGTCACAAATATCATTCAAATACAAGAACTGTAACAGTATTTCCTGTTACTTGTGTTGAAATACAAAAATGCCTATTGCAAATATGGTTTGCTCTTTTATTTTGAAATATTTGATTTCTCCTTTTCGCCTCTTTTTCTTCATATTCCAATGGTTTTATTTCCAGCAGACTACATTGGAAAACAGGTCATAAAGATGTTGCTAATTTTTTGAAAAAAAAATCTTTTTTTGTCGTAATGAGTTATCTATTGCTTTTGCACAGATAACAGATACCCCCTTGTATGATTTAATGTATTGTCATATAAAGTGTTAAGCAAGAAAAAATATTACTTAAAAATGAAAATATTTGCAAAATATTGGATAAACGCAGCTATTGACTATTTTCAGGTAGGTTTTCTTAAGGAGACAAATGCTGCATAGAAATCAACTTTTAATTTAAACAAAGTTTATAGAAATTGATTTGAATAAGGTGTTTAATCATTCATTGCCAGCTCTTTCACGCTGAGTTTATTTGCTCTATCAAAGTTCATGGTTGACAAAGAGTTGTTTCTGGATTCTTATCATTGAAGGCTGTTTTGGGACAATTCCAAAATAAGTTTGAATGGCATTTGAATTAATACCCTGTTTTGTTCCCGACATATTTTTTTGTACCAGTTATGTAAAATCATCCGAAGAAATCTGAAGGATTGGAGATTACTTTGAAAAATGTTCCATTCAAAAGAGACAATAATTGAATTTAATAGGTGTTTTCTTACAAATATTTAAGTTGTGTATAATTACAAACATTCGAATGTTCACTGTAATTATTAGATATATACGATAAACATTACTAGATTATCAATGAATTGAAGAAGACGCATTATTGTGTATGATATCAATGAATTTTAAAGGGCAAGCGATAGATAGAAATTACGATATTTGAACAGCTGCACGGCAAAATATGTAATTGTTTCTTTTCATGTCTTCAGGTTTGAAAAAGTGTGTCAAATTTTCATATGTCGGATTTTAACTCTGATTGTGCTGGAACCCACTTCATGCTTATGCAAAATTTTTAGCCGGCCTGTGATCTAACATGTTTGCTCCTCTGATTATCTTTCCTCAACGAAACTAAGCAGATATTTAGGGTTTTGGAAAGCACAAAAATCTATTTTTAGAAAATTACCCAGCATTCTAAGGATTGATGTACAAGAGATGGCTCCTTATCATTGATAATAGGCAAGAAAGACTTTCATACTGAAAAGCATCATTAGTTTGATTTAGTAGGATTTTACATCAACAACAACAATATTTCAGTTAATTTTCTGGAGCATGGCACATCAGGGATAGAGGAAAACCGTTCACTTAAGATAGGATACCCATCATGCCCCATTTTGAAACTCACTCTGTTGTTGGATTACTTCGGTCTTTCAGTCGGGCTGGGGGGGGCCCAACTATACTAATTGCCCATAAGGCTTGTCAAGACAGCTAGATTTACTTGGCGGCTGGCCTGGATCTAACCTGTTTGCATAAGCATGAAGTCAGTTCCAACATGATAGACATAAGGGTGATGTTCAGTCAGTTATTTTTCAGCTCAATTTTAAACAAATCTATTTGCATTGTGCCGTCATTCCTAGCTGGTCAAGGGTTCTTATATTGTACAATATTGGAAGACACTTGTCACCTTAGTGTTCAATTTCAAGGGGTTTAGGTGTGTTTACTTTGATTTATCTCTCTCATTGAAGAACCAATTTATCAATTTGTTCTTGGCTAAACGGACATAAACTATTTAACGTGATATGTCAAAGTGGACATAAGCTTTCATGTGCTTTTCTTCAGGTTTTAATGTGATTTTTCTTCCAACGGTAAAACCTGGGAAAGATGCTCAAATTTCAAATTTAGTTTTGACTGTCAACCCTTTATCTGTATTCTGTAGCAAAAGATTGGGAAGCCTGTTACAACAAGAACAGCCATTATGGCATTTTATTTTGATAAACACTGATGATTTTGTAAGAAAAGGAGCATCATTCAGTAATGCTATTGGGTGATTTTGCTTTTTGTAAGTGTCAACATATCATATGATTTAGAGAAAAGGCTAAATTCAATACAACTAATTATTGTTTAATGCAATTTTACAACAGACCTTTATGAAACTTTCAAAATGATCTGTTAAGACAAATAAGTTTTATGTTTTAATGGTTTTGACGGCATATGCTGAAAATGATTTGGAGGAAGGGTGTTAAGGACAGACTTTAATAAGAGGCCAAATATCCATTCCCAATTATGTTTTCAAGTGACATCTGCTGCAGACATGTCAAGAGCTATCATACTCAATAGAAAAAGGCTTTTGGGTTTCTTTCTTTTTTGAGTTTGCCTTTTACCTCATATAATGAGGGTTCTGCATGGCCCAGGGGTTCAGTTGGCAGACATTAAACTTGGGGGTTCCAGGTTCAAGCCCTACTGACACCTCTGGTTTTGTGGGAGTGACATTTAGCAAGTCACTTCAGAGCCCTTTCCTAGTACCGGTACTTGTGCATCCTGGAAAGCTGTTGCATAACTGAAACATTGTTGATATGGCGTTAAACACAATACAAAATTCTCCTATAACATGTCTTCAGCGTACTTCTTACCTCTTTCAGGTTCATAGGTGAGATTTGTTGACAACAGAGGGTCAGCAAGATTTCTCAAAAAAATTAGTTTGTTCAGAAAAACAAATGTTATGTATTTCATTTTACATGCATAATCCCGTTTTTAATAACGTTAAATTTCTAAATTTGTTTCAGAAATTAAATTGAAGAAATCAAATTATAAAATGATTTCTTGCTCCTAATCAGCAAATTATTGCTTTGTTGCAATAATTTTTACCTTACATTAAGAAGTCTTATTTTTGTTTAACTAACATTTTGTTGTCTGCTGCTTTCAATTTAGTCAGTGACAGATTGTCATTTGGGGAACACTTTGTTTTCATGAGATGACAATTGGTAAAAAGTCAGTTGTAGTAAAAGGGTTGAACAGCTTTAGATTAGACCTTTGACCTTAAAATCAATAAAATAATTGACCCAAGCTTATTGTATCAGATTAACCCTTTCCCAAACAACACATTTTCGACTGTCCCAAATTGAAAGAGTTTGCAGACAACATTTCTAAATGTGATGAAATTGGAAAATAATCTTCTGATAGGCCAGAAAACATTGTGGGAAAAAGAAAAATTGCTCGTCACGAGCAATTTCTCCTTTTCCCTTAATGTTTTCTTAAGTCGTCTGCAACAAAGTGGTCGTTATTATTTGGAAAGGGTTAAAAGGCTTACTCCATTCTACCTCACTCTGAACATCTGCTGCAGAAGACTTTCATTATCACTGTGACAAAACAAGATAAAATTGTTTCTTGGATGATCATGGCTTTCGGCAAGTCACTTGAGAGCCCTAGCCTGGTACTGGTTGATCCAGGAAAGCCGTTACAAGGGCTTAGATCTCGGGGGTTTTCGGTTGGAGCCCAACCTAGACCTCTGACTTTGTGCGAATGGCCTTTGGCAAGTCACTTGAGAGCCCTAGCCTGGTACTTGTTGATCCAGGAAAGCCGTTACAAGGACATAGATCTTGTGGGTCTTGGGTTGGAGCCCCACCAAGACCTCTGGTTTTGTGGGAATGGCCTTTGCAAGTCACTTGAGAGCCCTAGCCTGGTACAATGTACTGGTGGATCCAGAAAAGCTGTTACAAGGCATTGATGAAGAAGACCTTTATGGGACCTGTGTCGCAAACTTTAACTATAACTAAACTATAACTTTATAATGTATGGTGAACATGCAGGGACCAAGAATACCGAATAAAGAAAATATTACCTATAATATGAATAACTGGTTACTGTAAAGAAGATGGAAAGTACAATGAATCCTCATGTTAACCTGTATATTGCTGGAATCGACTTCATGCTTATGCAAACAGGTTAGATCCAGGCCAGCTGCCAAGTTGGCAACTGACCTGTGATCTAACCTGTTTGCTACTCTGAGCATCTTTCCTCATCAAAATTAAGCAGATAGGTAAAGTTTTGGAAAGCAGACAACACTAAAATCTATATTTAGAAAATTACCCAGCATTCTAAGGGTTGACATCCAATGAATTATGTCCTCCAATGTAACAGGTCAAGATTTCCTTGGGGAGGAATGTATAGAAAAGATCAGTCAGACAAAGTTAAGAGTTGTCAGGACCATAATGTGACATGAATTCATTACATAATTCCTCTGGCATTACTACCTTGGTTGCTCCATTGAAATCTAGATTATCATACAAAATGATTTATGCAGAGCGTCAGTCAGTAGTTAAGTTGGGAGGGATTATGACTATTTTTTTTTCAGAGAAGCTACTGTTGTGTTGCAGATTAATTTGGACTTCATGGCCTAGTGGTTAGAATACAGAACTTGAAATCACATGATCCCTCCCCATGTGGGTTCAAGTCCTGGTGACAAAGCATCTTTATGAATAATGGGTTATCATAAATAATCAAAACCGTAAAGCTGATGGTCAACTCAAGACCAAGATGGGTACACACTACACAATGTGGCTATCAATGGCAAAAGTAGGTGTAAAAAGCAAAAATACCTGAGCGCTTCCATCTTGTTTGGACATAAGATCATAAGGTTGGTCATATGATATACATGGGTGAAAGTGTTCAGGATTATTACTGAATTTCAGGTTTTTGAGACTTTTTGACCCTATATAATGCTATAGAAAAACATGCCTTTTCAGGATAATGAACTATTTCAGGTTTTTGAAATGTTTCAACTTTCACTTATGGATATAGAAGATAGGCATTGCAATATTACTGAAAAGAATGGTTGATGTTTAAAATCCAAATAAAACAGAATTCTTTTGTTATATTAGTTTCGCTGTTGATTGATCAATTAAGAAGTATTGTATGCATGTTTTTGTCATTTCAATATGTTCATGTTGTTACTACCCTCTAGAGAAAAGTTTTATAGTTAACTTCATATTCTTTAAAAGTACAAACTGGTTACACTGTAAGAGTAAAGCGCAAATTCAGTTTTGTAAGTTCTTCGAAAAATGTATTCATTGCCTTTCATTTTGGATTAAAACCTTATATTACAAGGCCTGAATTGAACAAACTGACAAAAGCATACCTCATGATACAAATTCAGATTTGCCCATTTTGACTTACCATGTCAAATGAGCATACCTGATTGCATTTGTCGTTAATACCACCCAACAACCATCTCATGTGAACCGTAATGTAGATGTTGCACTTTATTTTTAAGGGTCGTTTGTTAGATGTGAAAAATTAACATTAAGTCAACCCAACCAGCATAACAAATATTTGAATTTTAACATGCCTACTTGAGGGTAAGCATGAAGCACACACTGCAATATTTTGAAGTTTATTTTTAGGAAGTACATGTAGAATAATATGTATGAGCAGGGCGGAGAGCTTTGTCGATAGAGCATTTGCAGTGTTTGCCATGATGGGCGTAGGTTTGAGTTCTGGTCTGTCTGCCTATTTTTCTTACTTTGGTTACATTGATGTGGTTCTTTTTTTTTTTTTTTTACATATCACTGTTCTCTGTTTGTGGATCAATCTTTCTACTTAAAATGATTTAATGCAATTTGAATTGCCTTCAGGTTCTGGAAAATTAACAAGAAATCATGAATAAGTGGATGCCATTTTCTTTGTGGTCCTTGGAACAAACAATGTGACAAAAGATGGAATTGTTCATTTCAAAGGCATCTCTCATAGAAATGTGGTTAACATTTATTTATTTATTATTTATTTTTTAACTATTGCGAGGTACAGTGATAAATACATAAATCATAGTAAGTGAACAAAGATAAAGTACAGGTAGAAAGATTTTGGTAATAGAATAATTGACAAAACTGCATTTTTTGCATGTTGTCTAAATACCTGTGCAATGATGCAAAACTTTTAGCATTGTGAAAGAGCAAAACTAAGTAGATTTATGAGACAAAAAGTGCAGCCAATTTATCAATCGGCATTCTATTCCTGTTGCAAGTTGTATGAATAATGCATTGATGCAGGCGGACAGATTTTGATTGATATGGTTAAACCTGTGTAAGCGTTAAACAAACAAACTGATTATTTTATGGGTCACAGGATCACAAAATTAAATGTTTATCTAGTAATTTAGGATGTTTATAAAATAAGCAAATTGGATACCTCCGTATTTTAATGGATCTGAAGAAAAGCTACTGAAATACCCTTCTCCTCAGTGCACTAGTCTGTTTTCACCCACTCCGTCATATTGAGAGTTCAATGCAAGACTATAGTAAGTGTTGCACATACATGCAACACTTACTATAGTACTGCACTGAACCCTCGATATTTTGTGACTGTGTCAATGGAGAGCAATAAAAGACAACAATTAAAATCTATGAACAATCAATTATTCTATTTGACATTGTGCAGAAACCATTATGGCAAAAGAAGAAATTGCTCAACTTGATGGGTTTTACATCGCCTCAACATTTTTTCTGTTATTTTGTGATGCCTTACTCTTTGGACGAGGTGTATGTTTCAACCCTTATAGTGCTGGAACCAACCTTATGCTTATGCCAACAGGTTAGATCCAGACCAGCCGCCAACTAAATTGGCGGCTGGCCTGTGATCTTACCTTTTTGCAACTCTGACTATCTTTCCTCATCAAAATTAAGCAGAAATTTAAGGTTTTGGAAAGCAGACGACACAAAAATCTTTTTTTTTTTTTTAAAACTGTCCAGCATTGTAGGGGGGTTAAACTTGAGCCCAAGCAGAAGTGCTTTTTTAAATGTCATTACAAACATTTGAATTCAAGACGGGTGATGTGGAAAAGATCTCATTATCCACTCCCATGTTGGTTTAGCGGTCAGTTTCATTTTCATCCTATTGTGTAAGTCCTTTATAAGGGTTGGGTCAAGTAGAGTCATTATGTTTGACCCTTTCTTAATGCTTTACCTGTTGTAACCAAAGAGCCATGTGACTGGTATTTTAGAATACCGGCTCTCATTCTAAGTTTAAATTGAAGGAAAAAAAGTTTAAATGGTTTGCAATATCTGTAATTTAAATTTTCTATATCTTTTTTGGACAGTTATGAACGGTGTTGGAAAACTGTCAATATTCTAGTCTTATGTTACTTTAGAAATCTATGTTTTCATTTTTATCAATAGAAGACATTTTATTATAAAATGTTAAAATCCCAATTTGTGAGTTAGTCCTTTTAATCAAAGTTGTTATATTATGTGTAAGCATGGACATGATTGTGATCAGATGATTAATATTAGAACAATGTTGGTTTAATTCTATTTGGAAACAACTATATAGGATTTACTAGATCTTGATTTATTGAATTGTCACATGCTCTTCCAAAATTTTGCATTTTAATCAATCAGGCTGGGAGTCATGTAACCAACGTCTATGATCTTATGTGCTAACAAGATGGCCATGTAACAGATATTTTGTCTTTTTTCATCTACTTTTGCCAATGATAGCCACATTGTGTTCCCCGCATGAGTTGGCCATCAACTTTCCTGTTCTGGCGGTAAATGATAACCCATATTTTATAACAGCATTACGTTTAACACTCGGCAGAGAAATTGCAGTTGATGGCCCGCATGTTCAAATCAGTCGGGTCTTTGACTGCGATTTGTTTGCCAAGTGTTAGACGATAAAATACGTGTTATCATATACCACCAAAACTGGAAAGTGGATGGTCAACTCAATGCCATCTTGTTCGGACATAAGTTTATAAACATTGGTCATGTGATTCTTTCGCCTGTGTTACTTTGGTAAAAAAATGTCCTCATACTGTTGAGATGTATTGTTTTTTATGCCAGTCCTCATGTTGATGGCCAAAAACATTGGAGCAGGGCAATGTGGGGGAGAGAATCCAACAGGCCTTTGTTAATAGTTTTTTTTACTTTGAAATTAAAAAAAAAGGAGAAAAAGTCCAATTACTCAAAAAAACTGAAATGGATTGTGAATTTAATGATTGGTAACGTGACGTGATGTGACAATATTTGTTGGTATTTGATAGTTTTTGTTTTGTTGGCTTTAATAGCTCTTTGATGGATTGAAGCAATGATAAATATGTGTGGGTTAACCCTTTCTCAAACGCCAAATTTTCGACTGTCCCAAATTGGAAGAGTTTGCAGAAGGCATTTCTAAATGTGATGAAATTGGAAAACAATCTTCCGATAGGGCAGAAAACATTGTCGGAAAAGGAGAAATTGCTCGTCACGAGCACTTTCTCCTTTTCCCACAATGTTTCTAATGTCGTCTGCAACAAAGTTGTCAAATGTCGTTATTGTTTGGTAATGGGTTAAGAATTAACTGTTTATTACCCACACAGTCAATGCGTTTTTCCTCTTTCTTCTATATTAGGCTTGCTGCAATAAAGTTTGCCCCATGATGACATTATCATTTTTTTGAAAAATGTTTCGAAAAAGTGTCTTCTGCATACCTGACTCAAAATAAGTCAGAACTGGGGCTTCAAACATTTTGATAAACAAAACTCCATCATCGTCATATTTTTCAATATTTTTTTTAATTTGATTCAACAGACTTGCCCCTCAAGCTTTGGGAGTTTATTGTGACAAAAGGAGAAAGTACTGAAAATGCCAATTGATCATTCATCACAATAAAAATGCCATTTACCGTGATTAAGACCTAACGTGTGTTGATGATTAGTCTTGACTAGTAATTGTATTCACTTGTATAAATGTTGATGTTTTTGGTCCTCGTAATCCTGGAACCGACTTCATCCTTGTGCAAACAGGTTGGATTCAGGCCAGCCGCCAAATAAATTGGCGGCTGGCCTGAGATCTAACCTGTTTGCTACTCTGAGTATGTTTCCTCATCAAAATAAAGCAGATATTTTATGTTTTGGAAAGCCAAAGACACAAATATATTGATAAATAAAAAATTAACAAGCATTCTAAGGCTTAAAGTTAAAGATGTAAAAGCCTTCCTGATTAGCACAAAGCATACCTGTTTCACACCTTTAATAGAAATTAAAATAAAATCGGGTGACAAGCAGGAAGTACCTCAGAGTGCAAGTAGGAATTTGGATCAAATTACAGTAAAAGGCTTAAAGCTTAATTTTTTTTGTTCTCTTTTTAGCTCACCTGAGCACGTAGTGCTCAAGGTGAGCTTTTGTGATACCGAGATGTCCGTCGTCCGTGCGTCCGTGCGTCCGTGTGTCCGTGCGTCCGTGCGTGTGTCAACAATTGCTTGTGAACACTCTAGAGGCTACATTTATGATCCAATTTTTATCAAAATTGGTCAGAATGATTGTCTCAATAAAATCTTGGCCAAGTTCGAAACTGGGTTATGTGGGGTCAAAAACTAGGTCACTAGGTCAAATAATTTAAAAAGTTTGTGAACACTCTAGAGGCCACATTTTTGGTCCAATTTTGATGAAAGTTGGTCAGAATGATTGTCTCAATAAAATCTTGGCCAAGTTCGAAACTGGGTCATTTGGGGTCAAAAACTAGGTCACTAGGTCAAATAATTTAAGAAGTTTGTGAACACTCTAGAGGCCACATTTATGGTCCAATTTTGATGAAAGTTGGCCAGAATGATTGTCTCAATAAAATCTTGGCCAAGTTCGAAATTGGGTCATGTGGGGTCAATAACTAGGTCACTAGGTCAAATAATTTAAAAAGCTTGTGAACACTCTAGAGACCACAATTATGGTCCAATTTTTATCAAAATTGGTCAGAATGATTGTCTCAATAAAATCTTGGCCAAGTTCGAAACTGGGTCATGTGGGGTCAAAAACTAGGTCACTAGGTCAAATAATTTAAAAAGTTTGTGAACACTCTAGAGGCCACATTTATGTTCCAATTTTGATGAAAGTTCATCAGAATGATGGTCTTAATGAAATCTTGGCCAAGTTTGAAACTGGTTCACGTGGGGTCAAAAACTAGGTCACTAGGTCAAATAATTTAAAAAGCTTGTGAACACTCTAGAGGCCACATTTATGGTCCAATTTTGATGAAAGTTGGTCAGAATGATTGTCTCAATAAAAATGTTGGCCAAGTTTGAAACTGGGTCATGTGGGGTCAATAACTAGGTCACTAGGTCATATAATTTAAAAAGCTTGTGAACACTCTAGAGACCACAATTATGGTCCAATTTTTATCAAAGTTGGTCAGAATGATTGTCTCAATGAAATCTTGGCCAAGTTCAAGACTCGGTCATGTGGGGTAAAAAACTAGGTCACTAGGTCAAATAATTTAAAAAGCTTGTGAACACTCTAGAGGCCACATTTATGGTCCAAATTTGATGAAAGTTGGTCAGAATGATTGTCTCAATTGAAATCTTGGCCAAGTTTGAAACCGGGTCATGTGAGGTCAAAAACTAGGTCACTAGGTCAAATATTTGAAAAACCTTGTGAACACTCTAGCAGCTATATTTATGGTCCAATTTTGATGAAAGTTGGTCAGAAGGATTGCCAAAATGAAATCTTGGCCATGTTTGAAAGTGGGTCATGTGGGGTCAAAAACTAGGTCACTAGGTCAAATAATTTAAAAAGCTTGTGAACACTCTAGAGGCCACATTTATGGTCCAATTTTGATGAAAGTTGGCCAGAATGATTGGATTATTTACCATAAGCTTGACTGTCTTAAAATTTTCCAAATTTATTTACTGTTGAAAACCAATAAACGACTTTGAGATACATTTTCCAATTGTTATTATTTTAATTTGCCCAACCAATTGTTACTGTCCCTGCTTTCACAAACCTAAATTTCCTTCATCTTAATTCTCTTTGTCTTGGTGAACATTAACTCAAGAAGACAAATACAATACACATAAAAAAATGTTAACAAGCAAGAGCATTGGCTTAGAGTATTCAATGCAATTAGCACTTAGAAGAGTTTGAAACATACCAACCACTCTGTCTTAAATATACCTCTTTTTCAAACAGAACTCAGGTGAGCGATAAAGGGCCATTATGGCCCTCTTGTTTTTTTTTTTGAGAAATAAGTAATTGTAATGATCCATTCTGCATTTGAGGATTTGTAAAGCAACAGAAAAAAAACATAATGAAGTTAAAGATGTAATTATTTCATTTTAACATTAGGTATAAACCATTGTGATAAAGAAAGAAATTGCTCATATTTAGCATTTATTTAATTTTTGGTACTTTAGTTAAATCATGAGTCATTTTAATGAAAGAAGGATTCATGCCAAACCTTGCATCTTTTGTCATTGTTTCAGTAAAAGTAAATGCAGTTTGGCTCTCATCTCACACCTGTAGTATCTATAACTTAATTATTACTACATCCATAATAGCTCAGAATAAGGTGAGATTATCTTTTTAATACATGGTCCTATAATATTCTTTTGATGTTAAATACAGTAAATATTTTATGATTTATGAGTGTCTCACTTCTGAACAAATCTCCCCATTTGAGAAAGCAGGCATTAAATCTGTAAAAAATATTGTACAGCGCTGGTATTGAAATTTGTTGTGTTAATTTGGATATAAACATTAATTCAAAATAAGAAATTGTTGGAGAAAACAATTTCTAGTTTTGCTATAACTGTTTCTTGAGATGTCAGCAATAGGTGCATTTAGTTTTATATATATCCATATGGGATCAATTGTCAATTAACCCTTTACCAAATGCCAAATTTTCGACTGTCCCAAATTGAAAGAGTTTCGAGACAACATTTCAAAACGTAATGAAATTTAAAGATAATCTTCTGATAGGGCAGAAAACAGTGTGGGAAAAGGAGAAATTGCTCGTTAAGAGCAATTTCTCCTTTTCCCACAATATCTTCCAGAGTTGTCTACAACTAACTAGTCAGATCATGTCATTATTTGGTAATGGGTTAAACTTGAATATCTTATTGACCAAGTCCCGTTTTGTCCTGTCATTACAGTTATTTCGATGACCATTCACAATGACTGCGCGGTAGACTGAGAAGGTTGAGAAGCGCCCGACCTGTCGCCCGACTTGTCGACGGATGGGATAATAAACCATCATAGGGAGGTAGATAAGCCTTTTGTCACACTCGCCCCATGTGCGCACCTTATTTAACTGCCGACTTCAAACAGACGCCCAACCGCTTTTACCTTTAACCCCACTTCAGTGATTGGTTTTCTTACAGGTACATTATTGAATCAATTAGCAGGTAATATTAGTATTGTATGCTATGGAAGTTTGCAGAAACAATTTAGATGCACTAGATTAGAAAATGTTCGGAAAAGAATTTGTTTGCAAAATAAATTTGTTCTGTTTATTACAGTGATTTTAGCTTCTTTCATTTAGGCATGATTCTGTTTTAGATTCGCTCACCAACCATGTATCAATCTGAGAGGGAAGGTGCCCTTTATCCATTTCTATTGATACAAATACAAAATGTTTGAAAGATGAATCAAACAAGATTATTGATATTTGTTTAACCTATTTCAAAGATAATTGGACATATTCGAGAAAAAAAAATTAGACAAATAAAAAAAATTGCTCATATTTTTTGTCACATTTTTTTCCTTTTAAACATTATTGCTAGATGTTTGTATGCCAAAGGTTGCACTGTGATTGGTAAGAAAGATTTCTTTCAACTTTCTGTTGCACCTAGGATACTCCCCTTTCAATAGCAAGTATTTATTGATTTTTGCTCCTATTGAGAAAGATCAAGAGTAAAATTGTCATTTGGACTTTCTCCTTTCGACTGTAAAGTTTACCCTGCTGGTTTTTCAGTAGGAAATGGTGATACAATG
The DNA here is from genome assembly GCA_947846245.1 of Cerastoderma edule. Taxonomy (NCBI): domain Eukaryota; kingdom Metazoa; phylum Mollusca; class Bivalvia; order Cardiida; family Cardiidae; genus Cerastoderma; species Cerastoderma edule. The sequence goes on along the minus strand of OX401409.1, from coordinate 6,656,645 downwards.
TGTGAATGGGGGAACTTGTACACGACTTTATGAAAGGATATTTCAAAACTTGTATTGAATTGGTTTATTTTATTTTTTTCTGTTATGTTTTCCTATTCAAAATGTATGTTTGTTTATTTGTGTTGGAAAATTAAACTTTTATACAGAATCAGTTTGTAGATATTACAGACAGAGACATTTCAAATCAAGCTATAAAAGGTTTTTAAATCTAAAAGGAGAACAATTATATATCAATCATAATTAATCAATTGCATCGTTTTCCAACCTATTCCCCCATGTTTGTTTAATAGGTTATATGCATGTATCGGCAGATAATTTTTGTTTCCATTTTCAAAATGGGTGAATGATTTCATAAGTTTGAGATAATAGAAAAAAATATAAAAAAAGGTGAAAGTCAACTTTTTATGTTGTCCCAAAGGATTTTTGTACCAATTTCCTTACGCACATGTTTAGTGCATATGTCACATATCAAAACATTGTACCAAAAGAAAAGTTGCAAAGATTGAGACGTTAGTAGTCTTTTATTTTTCAAAAATGGTTCTACTTAAAATCAACAAAAATACTGTTTTGCATTCCATAAACTTGTGAGTTGCTATTAATTGCTTAAATGTTTTTGGTTAGCCTGAAAAATCTATCATGCTTCACTTTACTGCATCTGCTGCAGAAGTCTCTAGAAAACTACTGTGATAAATGTTTCAATTATGAGCAATTTATCCCATTGTCTCAAGAGTTAATTACTATTCAATACCATAAAGAAATTTAGCATTTCATTTTATTTTTCCCTCTGTTTTTGCTTGCAATATGGACCAGTAAAATTTCCCATTTTGGGGAATTGTTTAATATTGTCGTCAGCCATTGCTTTGAATTTGGATCAGTCAAAAATTCTCTTATGGAGGAAACAGGTTAATTGAAATCATCACATGTCCCCTCGAATGAGTATTTATTTTACGAAATAAATAACGGTCTCTTGTATCGGTATATACATGAAGCAACCTTCATTTGCGATGAAAAGGGTTCGATAGTCAGTCAAGGAAACCTTCCTCCTGTGATTCGGCAAGTTTTTACTTGGTGACAAGCATTTACATCGTCACCTCGGTGCAAGAAGGGGGTGGATTCAGTGGGTTTTTTAAACTGAAGAATTGAAGTGTGAATTTGTAAATCTGGTGTACAAGTGATTCAAATGTAAATAAGACCTTTGGAGGACTCTCTTTTTTTTCTCTGCCGGTTTTATGTCTTTCACTTTTATCAACCTAGTGTGATTCATTATTGATCAACTTGGACAATGATGTTATAGAATTAGGATAATCAGTGCAAGGACTTTATTGGAGGTGTTACCTACTCTACATGGCTTTGTGAGATGGTAATTCTTAAAGGAGAGATTACAGGTAGGTCACTAAAAAAAGTTTTTTTTAACAGGGCAGGGTGTTATGGTTTTAACACATTCATGACGATTCTTTTTCATCTTTTCTTGTGTAGGATTTGTGGAGTACATGCAATATTGCAGGAGTTGTGTGATCTATTTCTCCACGTGCAGATGAGGTTTGTTATGTTTGTAGAGAGCCTTAATGAGAATACAAAAAGGGTGGTGAGATCTGATTTTGATTTACTTGTCTGAAAATGCCTAATCTTTTTCTGTACTTATCTGTATAATAAATACTTAAAGCAACTTTAAGTAATAATTCACTTGTCTGTTGAGGGTTTTGGACAAGCTAGGCAACAAAAACAAATTATTTTTTCCTCCTCTGCAAAGGATTTTGGTAAAAGGATAAGGTTAATTAAGAAATAGAATATAGCTTTTTTCTTTCTTTCATTACTTTGTCTTCTCAGCTTATAGAGGATATATGTCACTTCATCAAAACATTGCTTAGAATTCAGGAATTGCTTGATGCGAGCAAATCAACATTTCATCATGTTGGTGAAACCTGACAACTTTATTGTCGATATTGCCATATAATTGTACAATCCATTGACAAAAGTCTATAAATGACAAACCAAGGCAAATTTTGAAGTAAATGATTTCTTTTGCTTAAGATGCTCTTGAGAAGTGTATGTGATTTAACTCATATAGTGCTGGAACAAACTTCATACTTACACAAAAAGGTTAAATCACAGGCCAGCCGCCAAGTAAATTGGTGGCTGGCCTCTTGATCCAACCTGTTTGTTACTCTGAGTATCTTTCTTCATCAAAATTGATAAGATATTTAAGGTTTTGGAAAGCAGACAACACGTAAATGTATTTTTAGAAAATTACCCAGCATTATAAGGGTTAACATTTTACCTGTAAGGAGTAATGCATCATAAATTTGACTGCTTAACTTTGTTTTTGTTGCAAATGTAAACATAATTGATTTCAAAGCTCTCTATAATACAAAACATTTATTCTCCCATAGCCGCAGGCTTATTTAAATGTTTTCAATCTAACAATTAACTTTTTCATACAAGTAATTCAGTGCATAACTATTCGTTTTAGGACCTAAAAAATTCCTTCTTTATTGTCAAAATGTGGTCTTCATGTTTTAAAATAGAAAGGGAAAACTAAGTATTGAGCAAAAAGGTTTATATCATGTTGTAAAGACAAATGCAAACATTTTTTAAATTGATTGGTCGAATCAAGCCATTTAGAAAACCATTTGAATGTACAAATTGATTGTTCAATGCAAGACTACGGGAACTCCTTCACAAAAGGACCTGCCCTAGCCTTACGGTTAACTCTCGATATTGAACATGGATAGGGTAAATATATAAACACAAAATCATCTGCATGTGATACTGAGATCTTCCGTTCAACTTGCCGAGCATGTGGAAGGTTATATACTGTATTTGATTCCCGAACCAGGCCAAACTATTACGGCTTTTTTTCCATAATTCTACCTAGTTAAAAATACAATTACAACTATAGAATTGCAGGAATGTCCTCAAGCAAGACTGCAAAGTCTGTGTACTGCTGAAATCCAGATAAGCCATAGGGTCATGCATGGCCCAGTGGTTTAGGAAGGTTCAAGCCTCACTGGCACCTCTGGTTTCATTGGAGTGTCCTGCGGCAAGACACTTCAGAGTGTAGCCTAGTACTGATGAATCAGGGAAATCCGTAACATAAATTAAAAAAGAATTGACACAGAATTAAATCCCATTTAAATGGAAAGCTGTAAAATAACTGGAATACTGTTGATACAGCAGTAAACCCCATGTAAACAAACTACCTAATGAAATAGGCCAGTTCCAGGAAACAGGATTGTATCAGTTCGAATCTTGCGGTTAAAAAAAATTGTTGAAAAGAGTATAAATCCACAAAATAAGGATAAGATTCCTGAATGAACTGTTCCCATTTTCCCGCGTCCTAGAGACCTCCGAGAGACGGATTGAATGACAAGGTGGATTGTAGGGGGACTGTATCAAGTGATATAAATTGATCTTCTACCTTTATTATCTTTCAAAGACAAAGAAGAAAAGGTAGATATTGTCACCCAATATTGCATGCCTGTGACAAATTTTTCGATAGGTGACCTTTTTATCCTTCTCCATCATAACGAGATCTGGTTAGTGTTGTGCTGGCATAAACATTAGAGGATTTTCTAAAAAGGTGTTTTAATTAATGGTTTACTGTTGATGGTCACAGTGTTATAACAAAAATAGAATTGATTTAGATGTTATTGGAATAATATTTATGTAATAAGAAAAATATACCAATAGAAAAGATTTGTTTCTAGCCCTTTATTATGACGGAAACTGAATAGCTATTTTCATTGGGAATCCAATGTATGCTATTGCCCACATTGAGAAAAAGGTTGAATTAAGTGGTTGGGATTTTTTTATAGCCATGAGAAATGTGATGTGTGTTGATTTCTGGAGGTTTATTTGTGTTCTATAAGTGGATAGGGTAGACGCCTCAGGTAGGAATTGCTTTAATCAACTTGTAATATTGCTGATTGAATTTGATGGGTGATTATCTTCAATTAAGAGAGAAAAAACTTTGTTAGACCTTGCTGGTGAGGAGATTTTTTCTTTCAACCCTTTACCAAATGCCAAATTTTGCGACTGTCCCAAATTGAAAGAGTTTGCAGACGACATTTCAAATGCGATGAAATTGAGAAATAATCTTTTGATAGGGCATAAACCATTGTGGGAAAAGGAGAAATTGCTTGTTAATGTTTTCCAGTGTCGTCTGCAACAAACTGGTCAAAATGTCGTTATTGTTTGGTGATGGGTTAAGAGAGAAACCTTTGTTCTTGCTGGTCAAGAGAAAAGAGGTATAGAGCTTATTTTTTTTTTAAATGTTTGTTTTGTTGTACAATGGATGTGCTTTTTAGTTAAACATATTCCCTTATAGAAATGGTATAAACAAATTTCTTCATCAGGGAATTCTGACTGGTCAACGGCAACAGCACAACATATGATATTGCAATATGAAAACAATGCATTTTCTTTTGAATTTGATGTTTGTCTATTTTTTTTCACGACGTGTCAACAAAAATGTTCAGTTATTTTACGGCTTTCTTGGATCCACCAGTACTAGACTAGCATTCTAAAGCTACTTGTCAAAGGCCACTCCCGAGAAACCAAAAGTATAGATGGGGCTCAAACTCAAGACTCCCGAGTTCTAAGTCCACCATAACAACTTAATTAGCGTGATCCTGATTTAATTGACACTGCTAGATAAAAGAATAGATTGTTCATTATGAGCAATTTATTATTTCTATCAGAGTGGGTTCTGTGGTCTTCAGCACTAGATATAGTAAAGTGATTTATCTTGGAGTTAGCGGTTAAACATCTTTGTAGGAAAGATAATTAAAAAACAATGTGATAAAACAAGTTCTCAGTTTGTTACAATCTTGTTAGCTTGCTGCAATCATCAGATTTATTAATTAAGTATGCTTCTTTCAGAAACATTTATTTTTCAACATCTGGTTTTGATGTCAGCTAGTCAACTGTGCCAAATCAATCTCAATAATAAATTATATTCAAAGGTAAATTTTGTTTTGATTGTTATTGATTAATGCATCTCAACTTTGATAAATGCCAGAATTTAACTTTTCCTTTGTGTTATGAAAGGTGGTTAAAAAACATTGGTTCAAATCACAGTATAGTCAATGTTGTTTTAAGTTTATTAGTCTCAATAATGAGCCGTTAATGAAGCTTTTTTTAACATTTGGACATTTATCATTCTTCGTTTCAAAGGTGTCAGTCAATATAGCAACAGCATTTGAGACCAGAAATCTTGACTACAATCTTAATGAGATGGTCATTGCAAGATAACATGAATTAATGTTGAAGTGATGTTAAACCTGTATTTATACATAAATGTTGTCTTAGATATTTATGGGAGTAATGAGAACAGCCATGTTTTCTCATGAAGCTCCTCAAATATAAGTACCTCCCACTATCTATAGTAGGTATTGGTTATCATTAAATTGCTATCATTTGATATCTTAATAGAGGAAAATTGGCACTTTTTATTGAAACAGAATTAAAGAAGAGAAAATAAAAGCGGGGTCTCATATTTCATACTGCATATTTGTTTGATATGGTCTAAACATGTGGTGAAACGGAACACTTAAATGGTAGAAGTTATTGCTTTTGAGCAATAGTAATGATGTATGGACTCAATTTGATTTTATTTCTTTTCCATTAACCCGCTTTCTCTGTGTAAATTGGTCTTTTACCAGATTGGAATGAAAATATAGTTTATATCAAAAATAGCAAGGAACATTCTCTTTTTAAAATGAAAAAAAGGCATTCCCGGTGAAAAAGGGAAAACTGCAAGCAGTGTCTTTATTTGTTCAATTCAAAAAATTGAAGTTGTTATATTCTTAGATTTATTCATAACTTTTTATATAGATTTAAGAGAGATTCAAGGCAAAAAAGTTTTTCCAAAAGACATCAAGTAATATTGTCTGTTTAAAATGAAAAAGAATACATTGTGAAAAAAGGAAAAATGGCAAACATTTTCTTTATTTGTTTGATGCAAAACATATTATAGTTTGTTATACTCATACATTTGTTCATAAATTGTTAGATAAATTTGAGAGAAATTCACGACACAAAAAAATATTGCTAAGAACAAACTCTCCTTTTTCCACATTTTTCTGCTTCAAGGCATAAATTCTATCAGGCATGAAGTGATAGCCATTGATTGACTTTCAATGTTTTGCTGTTTCTATTAGATTTGATTTAATTGTACTATCAGTCTTAGTCTATCTTCTGTATTGAAATTTCTTGTGCTCTTTTCTTCATACAAGCTTTCTATAATTCCTTATTTCAAAATATCTCACTTTGCAGTATCTGGTTCAAATACATTTGAAAACCTCTGTGGCTAAAAAGATAAACTGCTCATCATGAGAAATTTATCCCTTTTATCGCAATGGTTCCTACCCAATATCATAGAGAATTTTGAATGAAATAGATTTCTGTACAGTGAAGTGACGATCTAATTACTTGAAAAAGAAAATAATTAATGTCTCAGCTAATCCCACCAAAGTAATCTTAAATTAGTTTTCAACGAGTTGAATGTGACACTTACAGTACACTGGTTGATATTTGAGAGGCAAATATGCTTTACGTTTCAGCTGTGCTAATTAATAGTCCTAAAAACATTCACTCAACCAAGTAGCAACGTGAAAGAAAATATTAATGAACTTATGTATAATTAATTTCTTTATTGAAAATATCATGAAAAAAGAAGAATATCTCTAAATAGTTTTTGGTTTATAACACTGTCTAATTCATCAATTCAAAGATTGATGTTTCTAAAAGCAAAATAATAGAACCAAGAGCAACTGATATTCTTGATCTGAACAAGATGTGTATGAAATTTCAACTCCATCTCATTTGCTCGGAAATTAGAAACTTGGAAACTATCAGTCTTAGACAGTTTTAGAAACACAGAGATTTTTTTTTAAATCTTCAAGGGTTTAACCTATTACCAAACACCAAAATTTCAACTGTCCCAAATTCAAAGAGTTTGCAGATGCCATTTCGAAATGTGATGAAATTAAAAAAACAATCTTCTGATAGGCCAAGAAACATTGTGGGAAAAGGAGAAATTGCTCGTTAAGAGCAATTTCTCCTTTTCCCACAATGTTTTCCAGAGTCGTCTGCAACAAACTGGTCAAATGTCATTTTTGTTTGATAACGGGTTAATGCAAGACTCAGTCAACCCCCACATTTTGGAAGGGCTTGCTAGAGATTTGCACTGAACCATCAAATTACCTACCTGTCACAATGTTCTAAAGCTTGGTGAAAGGTGAAGTTGCTTGATAAGGTGCAATCCTGCCCTTTAATTCTCCTTCAATCAAGTCCCTTTGTTATTTGTACTTATTTTATTCATCTCAATAAAATGGTTTGAATGAGTGTTAATTCGGTTGGGGCAGGAGGGTGCTAGCTGCATACAACAGAATTATGCAAAAGATGGTATCATGGCATAAGATGCAACAATTTATTATATTCTCGGAAAATATTTTTGTGAGGTATGCTTTCCAAAACCTTAAATATCTGCTTGATTCTGTTGAGGAAAGATACTCAGAGTAGCAAACAGGTTAGATTATAGGCAAGCCACCAATCTACTTGGCAGCTGGCCTGGATCTAACCTGTTTGCATAAGCATGAAGACAGTTTCAGCACTGTAAGGGCTTAGGTAGAATTGCATGTGTGTATTTCATCTGGCTGCATAAGGCAGGTTGGCCACTTGGCACATGCGGCCACTTCCTCAGGTTTTACCGAATGCAAAAAGCTTTTGTTCTGTGATGTTTCTCAGTCAAGAACTACAATAGCATTTCTAGCAACAACCATTGTGGAAATGGCTGTATAAATGATATCTAATTTTCAGTACTTTGATGTATCTAGAAACTGACAAGATATTTCAAGCTTTATAACAGTTTTTTAAAATCTAAATTCCACATTTTATCGGAGACATATCATTAAGGGAACTGCTGTATGAATGTCTCCTTATTGACAAGATGGATTCAGCCATACAGTCAAACTTGTGTTAAGAGGCCAGCCTATGGGACAGAGTAAATTGGCTGTTTAAGTCAGGTTGGCTGCTTAACACAAGTTGATTTACACTATAAATCTAACAATGGGACTTTCTGTAGTGGCTGTTTAAGGCAGGTTGGCTGCTTAAAAGGGTGGCTGCTTAACACAAGTTAGACTGTATTTGCAAGTGTTACAAAATTCTAAGTTCTACATTATTTAGGAGAACCAATTATTGGGATTCATGCTGGACAGACTAATCAAGAAGGATCAGATAGTATGACTGGAGGCTAGGATGGGATTCCGGGCCAATGCCTGGAATCGTCTTGGACTTGTTTGGCTTCACTTTAATTTTTCCATTAAATTCTTCGTCTAGCTCAATTAACCAATTGGTTTACTAATGTTTAAAAAAAGTTTATGCACATTGGATGGCACAAGAAATATGGAAGACAAAAGAAGAAATTGCTGATGATGAGCAATTTCCTCTTTTGTCTCACTGTTTTTGATAAGAATTTCCACAAGTAGTTATGATTTGTTGCTTTTCCAAAACCATATTGTCTGCTTAATTTTGATGAGAAAAGGTACTCAGAGTAGCAAACAGGTTAGATCACAGGCCAGCTCACAATTCACTTGGCGGCTGGCCTGGATCTAACCTATTTACATAAGCATGAAGTCTGTTCCAGCGCTATAAAGGTTAACAAAGAGTGACACTACAATTCTGTCTGGTGAAATGGCTTTATTGGAGGATGGTACGTGTATGTAACTGTGGACATGAAGGAGATTCTGTGATAGCCAGCGGCAATCTGTCTAAAATGACCGCTTTCTCTCTGCTTACAAGCTATTTCCCAATTAATATCATTCTATTGACCAGAATTCCCCAGAAAACCTTTGTTTGTATTCTTTAAGGCAAAACCTTTATTACTTTATTATGCTGGATGAGAATATTCCAAGAAATTATCTTCAGTAAACAAGAAGTCTAAGTTCTGACTAATCACATTTTGAGTTTGAATGCTAAGATTTATGTAAAAGAAAAAATTCTTTTTGTGGTGGAGTGTGAAACTCAGCATTATGGGAGAATTCCCCTGCAAAAGATTCAAGAACTGCCTTATGATAATTCATGGACGAAAAATGGCCGTTCATGTATACGAAACTGTTAATGATTATGTGCGTTAATTTCAAGAACATGTTTATGAACATTAGAAACAGTTCCATGAATCTGTTCTTGATGTTCATGAATATGTTCTTGAAATTCATGAACAGCTTTCTAAATATGAATGGTCAGGAGTCTAAGGCATGTCCAACGTCTTCAATATGTCTGCAAGGGTAAACTGGCAATGAAGGCTCCTTCAGATGTTAATTAAGCCCAAAACGTATTGAAGGGACACTGCAGATATTTCCGGCGCCATAGCTGGACTACTGGCAAGTGGAGACAAAGCAAATAGTAATCAGCCAAAAGGCAAATACTTTCTCTTTCAATCCTTATTCTCGTGCCTGTCTAGTTTCAAACAATTCCCAGCATATACAGGAATTTTCGACTGGTTCATATTGAAAGAAGCAGCAGAAAAATAATAAAAGCAAATACTTTTTAAAAAAAAAATCATAATGATAAATCAATGTGACTAAAAGTGCAAATTGCTCATGATGAGTATTGATGCCCGACTCATTATGATGGAGGCCCAGAAGCTCCCAAACTTGCCTGCCCAAAAGGGCTGATGAAGTCAGGTAGAATTATCAGAATTCTGAAATTCAATGGGAAAACTTTCTCTTAAGAAAATCCAGTAAGCGTCACTGGGAATTGAACCTACACAGACAGACATAGATGCCTTTAGGGTTAGCAATATCATACATCCACAGAAAGCGAGGAAGAGGGGACAGCTTTTACAGAAACATCATTCTGACAAGGCTGTCTGTTAAATCTATGTTTAGAATGAAAAACTTTGTACAAGTTTATTATTCTGATTCTTTTTGCAATGTTTGAAAGAATTGATTTCTTCTCTTTACCAGTTCTAGTATATTTGATAAGAATGTCTGAATGGCCATCAATGCCATCTTGTCAAGCATATCCATAATCAAATCATCGCTGATAATAGAAACTGGTGACAGTGTTAATTCAAGAGACAAACTAGTTTTCGCTGGAAGCTATATGTAGGACCAGAGAATATGTCTAGTTCCTTGTATTGGATCTGTATTTCAATTCTATCTATCCCTCAATCAAACAACCCTCTAACTCAATGAAGCCTTTTATTAGTTGAAAAGTTACCACCTTTAAAAAAAAAGGAACTAAAAGCTATTCTTTGCTATACCTTACATACAAATTGTCACCTATGTCATATTCATTCCCCTTTAGGCAAAGATACAGTCATCAAAATGCTCCCCAAAAAAATGATAAAAAGGGAAATCCCCAATTTTACAACATTATTAACTTAAATTAACATGTTAACTGATCAATGCATTCCACGAAAAAAAATGCAACATCAAATATAAGTCCCCATAAGCTTTTTAAAGAATGTACTTGCTATAAAGAAATTTAGGTTCTCTAAATTAAAAAATAGCGGGTTGAACGCAAGACTATAGCAAGGTCTTCACAAATGTGAAGAACTTACTATAGTATTGCACTGAACCATCGTAATGTCGAAATAGTTTTCAAACATGAATGACTTGATAAAAAGGTAGGTTGGAAATAACTGTCATTCCATGTGATAAAATAAACTGGTGACAAAACAAATGTGGTACTATCATAATTAAATGGAGATATGTTAACTGATGGTTTCATCTTTTATACCTCCCCAGGTTTCACTTTTTACTCCATTTACTCCATTGATTCTTCTTTTAAACCTGTGAAAACTGCTTTGGTGATAAAGACTGAAACTGTTTGTTTATAAATATTTTGTTAATAAGCAATATTGTTACAATGTTTTAAACTAATATTTATCATACATGTTTACAGGTCTGTTATTAGGTATGGCACTACCTCATAGCCTTGCTAATACCAAAGTCTAGCTAACTCCTTGTCTTTATTGGATAATCGAGAACTATTGTCAGATTATTCTCCGATATTTCCATTGTTACATCATTTTCACGATACTTCTCTGCTAACAAGAAGAAATTTGATTTGTAAGTATATCTTCACACATGTAATATAAATATTTTTTGTATGCTATAAACATGTTTCTTTAATGTTGAATGAAATTATGTTATGTTATGCTCTTGTAGAATACCAAAGAGGCATGTCCAAGATTGCATGTCATTATTGCCAAATGATTAAAACTTTATTGTCAATTTGCTCTATAGATAGCTACACCTTAACCCATTACCAAACAATAACGACAATTTGACCAGTTTGTTGCAGAAGACTCTGGAAAACATTGTGGGAAAGGAAGAAATTGCTCATGACCAGCAATTTTCTACCCTACCAGAGGATTATTTTACAATTTCATCACATTTTGAGATGTCGTCTGCAAACTCATTCAATTTGGGACAGTCGAAAATTTGGCGTTTGGTAAAGTAACTTCTTGGTATAGATGTTTGTGAAACAAGACTCATTCTGTACAAGATGCGGATGATGGAGCCTTAATAACTTCCAAAAGATCAAATACTTTGAAACTTAATTTGAGGGTTCAATGCAAGACTATAGTAAGTGCTTCATGTTTGTGAAGCACTTACTATAGTCTTGCATTGAACCTTTGCTATGTCATATGTGCTTGTGACTTGTGCCAAATTCCAAGCTATAGCAGAGGAAAACAATATAGCACAGAAAAAAAATCTTTTTCCCCTCAATAGTTTGGATAGACAGACACCAATTTGAAAAAAATGCTAAATTGCTTATAAGGCAAAAATGCAATGATTGTTTGATTGAAGATTTCTTAATGACGCTCTATGTTTCTAATGCGTACGCACAATATAGGATTTAGAGAAAGAATAAAGCAATTTGCTGGGGGCATAGGCCTCTTATGTGGAGCTCTGTGTACAATACAATACAGCAGGCCAAGGACTGACAATACAATGGGCCAAGGACCGACAAACTCATTGCGATATTCAAACAATGAAAGCTCAATGAACCAACGATGAAAATGTCAATCTATTTGAAACATTTACCTTTACTTTATGACATATTGTGTACCAAGGTAGATAACAATCAACTGAAAGAATGATTCATCTTTTTCATGTAATGTATTATTAATGATCCGTGAAGGGTATTTAAAGTTTATGATCAGTTATTGAAGTATTCATGTATAAAATATATACGGATGGAGTCAGGGGCAAATTAGTCTAGATATCTGATAACCAGATATGTTTAATGTGACTATGAATAACATTACCATGCTAAATGTGTTGATGTGTTTTTTTCTTGATAAAACACATTCACCAATTGCGATAACATTTAGGCAAAAATAACATATTTTTAATGCTACATTAACTATGTATTCCTCTCTACTTTTAAAGCTCAGAAGTTTTTTGTTTAATGAAATGAATTTTCTGAAAGTCTGTGTGATTTCACTTTTATGTTAGTATTGTTACTACTTAACCCTTTCCCAAACAACAAATTTTCGGCTGTCCCAAATTGAAAGAGTTTGCAGATGACATTTTAAATATAATGAAATTGAACAATATTCTTCGGAAAGAGCAGAAAACCTTGTGGGGAAAAGGAAAAATTGCTTGTTACGAAGTCATCTGCAACAACGTCGTCAAATGTCGTTATTGTTTGGTTAAGGGTTAAGTAAAGGAGAAAAAATCTTAGTCTTTGTAGAAAATGGATGTATTATAGAGTTGGTCCAAATTTGGGTGGTCTCAATAGCATACATACATACATACATAAATGCATACATTTTATTAGCATCAGCAAAAATGTTTGCCTTTAGCCATGTACAATTCAAACATGGCCAATTTTTGCAATAATTTTCTAAAATCTATACCCGGAAGTATACCACAAATTGGTGCAAGTACTGGTCAAGCTCCCTGGAAGCACTCATTTAGACTGAATTAAATAAGCTCAAGTTAAGGTTCTGTCACAATTGATGTAAAATAAATGAGTTTATATAAAAGAATAAGAAAAGCTAACCTTAACCCATTACCAAACAATAATGAAAATTGGCTGTTCATGAACAACAAAGTCGATTTTAAACAATTAACTTGGCGACTGGCCTATGATCTCGTCTGTTTGCTACTCTGAGTATCATTCCTCATCAAAATTAAGCTGATATAAAGGTTTTGGAAATCAGACGACATAAGGGGTAAGACAGTAATTTAATCCTTTGCAGGAGAAGACCTCAAAACCGGAGAGGGATGTAAAATAGTTTGTTACAAATGCTTTTACATCCCATAGGAGTGCAAGTAAAGGCAAAGTATGAAAGGACATACACAGTCCAACATGAATATGAGTCGGAACAATTGAACATGCCATGTTTTGTCTGATACAAAACAAAGATACATAACATTATCACTGGAAATTCCATTATTGTCTATAAATGTGTTATCTGTGTATCTGTGTTTGCACTGCAGCAGCGGAGCTCCATTGTTAACGAGAAAAATTATCTTTAATCCTATCCGAGTGACTGTCACTACCAGTAGTCTGTGAAATTAACATGGATTTCCGGAGTTTTGTTGCATTGTTCCGTGTGGCAAGTGCTTGCAAGCAGCGGATGTTACTTAGAATATAATCTAGGATTTATCTGCTATCCCTTTCCTTTACCTCATCCTGCTATTTTCGATATAGAGACAACTGTTTTGTCAATAAGCAGTTATCTTGCTTGGTGGATTTCTCAATAGTTGTCTATTGCCATATTTTCAACTGGTTAAAGTAACATGTGCCTTAAATTTGGTAGAAAATTGTCTTGCATAATATGATTTAGAACTAGACAATTGAGACAAACCTGTGAGGTGCTTTGAGAACTTTTTTCAAATGCTTAATGCCAACATTTTTAACATCATTTATTTTAAGTCAATATGACATATCCAACTATTTCTTATCAATGAAGACAGTTGTCTCTAACTACTGGACATTAAATAGTCTATTTGGAAAAGCAGTCAGCATCATGTAACTGCGTGATATCATTCTTTCGAGAATGTGCCGGAATGGACAGTTTGTATTTACTGCCATTAGAACATCTATTGAAAAGGGGGTGAATCCTTAAAATGCTGGGTCATTTTCTAAAAATTGATTTTTGTGTCGTCTGCTTTCCAAAACCTTAGATATCCTCTTAATATTGATGAGGAAAGATACCCCGATTAGCAAAAAGGTTAGATCACAGGCCAGCCGCCAATTTACTTGGCGGTTGGCCTGTGATCTTACCTGTTTGCATGAGCATGAAGATGGTTCCAGCACTATAAGGGTTAAGAACTGTGGAAGTCCCGTTTTGCATGCAAATGATGAAGGTATCCTCACTCAAACATATCGGTCTGTCACCAAGAGCTTTGGCCCTACATACATCATTGAGGGGCGTTAATACAGTCACTTCTTAGGGTGCGCTAATTTTCTGTGAAAAGAATTCGTTATATAGCTGAGGCAATTTTCATTGAAGGGAATCATGTGAATTGATTGCTCCCATTTGTCTGGATCGTGGCTTGAATTTTTTGGGTATATTTGATAGCTTTAGGTATATCTCCAAAGTATTTCCCCTATTTTCTGATTATCAGATGCAGATGATTTGTTTTTTATTTTACCAGAATTAGTTGTTGAAGTGGCCAAAAAGGCCCAGGAAAATAGTGAATGATTGGTCTTCATTGAAATATGTTTCACCATCTTATTTGAAAATTGTATTGTAATTGAAGAATTTTCTTATATTTTTAATCTTTTTAAAGTCCTGACAAGTATTTTTGTCACAATGTTTTATGTGATTATGTCACACTCTTTTTTGTTTAAGATAGAATGACCATAATCTGCAATTTTGAAACTCATTCTCACGTCGAGTTACTTCAGTTGTTTTCGGTATACACCAACCAAGGCCAGAAATATTTGCATTAAACTGAAAAGTTCTGGCCGTAATCAATGTATACCAGGAAGAAGTTAATATTCAATATTGTGGATTATGGGCATTCTACCTTAAAGACAGACAGGTGAATGCTTTGCTTATTTGCTTCAGTTCTTTACCAATAGTTTCAATTAAGATGACTGTTAAAGATGATCCACAGGTATTATGGTCTTGCAGTTAGAGTGCAGAACTTGAAACCATATGACCCCTCTCTACATGGGTTCAAATCCCAGTGACGTCATTTTGATTTCATGAGAGGCAGTCTTCCAACTGACTTATAGAATGCTGAAGGGTGTACCCAACTTAACCAGTCCTCACAAGTTAGTTTAAACATAGTTTATTTGTTTAAATACAAAAAGGATTGGGACGAAAGCAAACTGCTTGTAGAGTCCAGTTGCATCACAATATAACTGAAATAACGTTGATGTGATGTAAAATCCATTAAAATTAAATAAATTAATAAATCAAGATGATCAACAATGATCGAATAATTATTTAGTAAATTTCTCACCATGCAAGGAATTCTTAAAGAGTATCACTGCAGTGGGAGATACAGAAAACTAATGATAGCTTCCCAGGATAAGGTGTCATGGTATCAAATAACTGTCAACCCTGAATACAGACCAAACTGGTCATTTGACATGGTGGCCGACCATTTGACCACTTGTACTCTTTTCATCAGGTAGAGTAATACCCTTAGAATGCTGGTGTTTTTTTTTGCAATTATAGGCAAGGGCACTAAAGAATCATGCCA
Source organism: Cerastoderma edule (assembly GCA_947846245.1). NCBI lineage: Eukaryota > Metazoa > Mollusca > Bivalvia > Cardiida > Cardiidae > Cerastoderma > Cerastoderma edule. The sequence continues at coordinate 6,640,959 of OX401409.1, read as the reverse complement.
AAGGACTCTCCCATAAAACTATAGTAGTGCTGGTGGGGATTCAACTCAAGGACCTCAAGAAGACAAGTCAGCAACTTAACCAATGGGCCCCACAGTGGACCCAAAAAGATTTTGTGAAAGATTTGCTAAAGTTTCGTATTATACCCATGATTACGCAGGATTGTGAGAAAAAATTTCTCTTGACAAGCAAATCTTTCATTTTGTTTATCTTAAGGTAAAATATGTTTAATCCACAACTTTGAAATTCATTCTTTCTGTAGGAGTACTTTGGTCATTCTCAGTATACATTGACAGGAGTCAGAAATATTCGGTGCAATGCAAATACTTCTGGTCCAGACCAACGTATACAGAGAATGTCCAAAGTACTATGACAAAATAATAAATTTCAAAATGGCGGATTTGAAGTATTCTACCTTATTATAGTTCAAAATAATACCACAAGTCTCTGATTTAACCTGTAAAAATTGTCTGCAAAACCCTTTTCTGATCAATCTTGCAGCTGACAGGATTAAAACTAACAATCAAAGTGACACTATTGAGGGATGAATGCAAGACTATAGCAACTATTTCCTCTTTCTGAAGGAGATGCTGTTGTCTTGAACCATCAATATGTCCTTGACAATTGCATGATTGATTATTGATCCAATTGATCCATATCCTTTTCAAAGTGTCATTGAGTTGATCAAACACTTTGGGATGAAGAGTCAATGCCAGATCATGTTTACCAAGGAAGAATGGCTGGACCAGGGATCATGAAAATGCCGGTTTTGTTGGTTTTGGACCGATTTCGGTTGAACTGAACCGATTACAAGTTGAGATGGGCTGGACACAATCAAGTTAGAAAATATAAAAAAGATGACTACAAATAAGATGTTGTGCTCTTTGGTTCTTTTTTGGCTTATGATTACATGTAATTGAATTTGGTATTAAGAACATATCTCCTTATTAGGCTGAGATGAATTGATTATTCTGTTTAATTAAATTATCGTTTTTGACAAATAACTAGGGATGGGAACGAATATTCGAATATTCGAATAGCGGGTCGAATATTCGAATAGCAAAATAGTATTCAAATATTCGATTTTAATGAACCCATATTACCGTATGTTTACCGTAAATTTTATTCAAAAATAATGCTGTTTTATTTTCATTTTCTTCCTCTAAACCGATCCCAAATATCAAAGAACGTGCCTAGCTCCCAGGTGCAGTTACGATGTTTTTACAACGTATGTCACACAGTAAAACACCTGTGACAAATTACCACATCTTTTGACAGTTTGCAAAACGATTAATTCCTAAGTGTGAAAATAGTCAATTTTAAGCCGGTAAATCTAACACCTTAATGATCTGCACTTGCTCCTTATTATCCAAACAAGTCAATCACGCTAATTGACAATTGTCAGTGTCAACCAATCACGTAACTTGTTTGTCGTGAAATTAAACAATTACTCTTTCAATAACCAATTGTAATCATGATTTCATATGCACGAAGACCAATCAAATAATGTGTTAGAAAGTATATTTTTCTTCAGAATAATTTGTCAAACTTATCTTCATTCTAATTTTTACATCTATTTGATAAACATCACAATGTCTCCATCACGTGTCTGGAATTACTTTACTCGTTCTGCCGACAAGTCGAAGGCGACCTGTAACCTGTGTAACCAGGACTTTGTATTCAAAAATACAACATCCAACCTACTGAATCACGTACATGTATACAGATATCGGCTATACACAAAAGGTTTGAACAGAGGACTAGTGTACTAGTATTCAGACATGCAGACATCGGACATCAAAACGAATTCTAAAATCGAATATTCGAATATATTCGAATAGTTCTAGTCGAATATTCGAATAGTGATTTTACTATTCGTTCCCATCCCTACTAATAACCTCATAACACATTGAAAGCGTACCTTTTTTAATCAATAAATAATGCTGAAATGATTATGCCAAATTAGACCCATCACATTATTTAGCATTTTGTGAATTGCCCAATTTGAAAGCATCAGTGGATGGCAATTGTAAAAGATGCAAGCAAAAAAATAAAGATAGATTTAACCTAGACCTTCGGATAGAAAACAATTGTAATATGAAGACAATTTGCTTGTTATTTTATAATTATTCCTTCTATCACAGAGGTTCTTGAAAAACTTCTGCTTAATGTTTGTTAACCCTTATAGTGCTGGAACCGACTTCATGCTCATGCAAACAGGTTGGATCCAGGCCAGCCACCAAGTAGATTGGCGACTGGCCTCTGATCTAACCTTTTAACTACTCTAAGCATCTTTTCTTATCAAAATTATGTAGATATTTGAGTTTTTGGAAAGCAGAAGACACAAAAATCTATTTGTAGAAAATTACGCACCATTCTAAGGGTAATTGTGCCATGAAGGAAATGAATGATGAAGGTGTAAATTTACCTACAAGAGGTGTCCAATTTAACAAGGTGATTCAAATAAGTTGCATAATCTGTGCCAGTAATTGTAATGATTTGGTTTTCCCAATGATGGGGGTCAATTTTCCGTTTGTGCCTTTAAGCAGAAAACGTTTTGGAACATTTTCCCAGACACTCTTACCCATTTGGTGAATTTGCAGGATGTAAATAATCATTTGTTGTTTACCAAAATTATCTACTAAAACAGTTCCCTTATAGTGCTGGAACTGACTTCTTGCTTATGCAAACAGGTTAGATCCAGGCCAGCCGCCAAGTAAATTGCCGGCTGGCCTGTGATCTAACCTGTTTGCTAGTCTGATGATCTTTCCTCTGCAAAATTAAGCAGATATTAAAGGTTTTGGAAAGCAGACGACACAAAAATCTATTTTTAGAAAATTACCCAGCATTCTAAGAGTTAAATCTGCTTGACAAATGAGAAGGTACATCATACCAGACAGTTATGAACTGGTTGAGAAGCTTATCAATGGTCTAGTTTTATGTAACTTAACCCCTTTACCAAACGACACACTTTTGACAAATTCAAAGAGTTTGCAGACGACACTTCAAAATGTGATAAAAATTGAAAAATGATCTTCTGATATGGCAGAAAACATTGTGGGAAAACGAGGAATTGCTCGTTCCAAACAATTTCTCCTTTTCCCATAATGTTTTCCAGAGTCGTCTACAACAAAATGGTCAAATATTGTTATTGTTTGGTTATGGGTTAATAGATTTGTTTTGTCATCTTATCGGTAGCCAACATATTATATGAAGAAGAAAAAAAAGAAAATCTTTATCTGTGAGACAGTCATCTCAAATGTCTATCAAAGAACAAAGAACTATTAAAAAAATATGAGTTTCAAAATTTTCTTTTAATTAATTTCTGAATGAATAAAACTTATCATAAGAGATTTTTTTCTCTCTTTTTTTTAAATGCTATCTTTGAATAGCATATTTATAATACTGAAAAAAATTGTATTATGCCATAAGCAATAACAACATTTTGTATTGTTCACTTTATAACTTATGACTCACAAAAGGATTGAAACTTGCTTTCGGAAACAGTCATCCATCAAACTCAATTGAAAAAAAAAAAGGTTTTACATATATTTTACATTTATTTCTATTACAAACCTTATATTTCAAAATGACTGTACAATTGTTAAGAATCCCTTTGCATCCATTACTGTACAGATGGTGGAACAAATTGGTTGTTATTTGCACCTTTTAGTTTTGCTAACCTTCTCTTTCATCATTTGTGCGTTTCATAGTATGCTTTGTAGTTTTACCAGGTTTCAAATTTTATGCCTTATTGCAAAATAAAGCTAAGTGCTTTATTAATGAGAAGGAATTAGCTAGATTTTACACTAAGCCATTGAAACATTAAATTGAAAAATAAAAATAATTTCATCATATCTGATTTTTATCAACTTTTAAAACTTTTTGAGAGAGGGATGTGGGTGACATTGGTGCAGGGGTAGAGCATCGGGCTCTTTTACCAAGGGTCCCGGGTTTGAATCCTCGTTAGGCGAGGTGAAAATTTCCGGGACTAACCCACAAACCAGCGTGATTACTGGTTTAGTATCCAGGAAGCAGTCATCGAGAGTGGCTTTGAACAAGCTTAAAGTTTCCTTCACAATCGATGTAAAACAAATATGGTGAATTATAAGTTGCTTATTAAGTGGAAAAAAAACGAAAAAGGAAAGATGAGAAATAAGAGAGTACATCAAGAAATTCTGCCATATCAAAAATTGCCATCATAGGATGTAACAGCATAAAACAATACCTACAGTGTTTGGTAGATACCATTGTAATGAGCAAGTTTTCCTTTTTCGTTGTTATTTCTATAGACTTCTGTAGCAGATGAGTCCGAGAAAGAAATCATTGAGTAAGGGTTCAACTCTTTACCAAACAATAACCACATTTGACCACCTTGTTGCAGACGCCTTTGGAAAATATTGTGTGAAAAGGAGAAATTGCTAGTCGCAAGCAATTTCTCCTTTTCACACAATATTTTCTGTCCTATCAGAAGAATATTTTTCAATTTTATCACATTTTGAAATGTCGTCTGCAAACTCTTTCAATTTGGGGCAGTCAAAGATTTGGCGTTTGGTAAAGGGTTACGCCCAATAAATTGATTAATGCACCTTGAAGCAAAGGTTACATTATTCTATTATGTTGCGATTGGTTGACAGATTCCCTTGTAAGGTATTTTGTTTTCTCTTCGTGATTTATTGACTCAATAAAGAACATTTCATGCACTGTAATTGCATCAAAGGGTGTCATAAATTCTTTTGCTTTATTCCATTTATACAAACCTTTTGTTGTGCGAATTGCCAATGATAGGAAAATATTTTTGAAAAAAAAACAACCTTTTTCTCTCTTCACTTTTGCACATCTTATATATCAGTTTCAGCATACTGACAGATGCTGTGAGAAAAGGAGAATTTGTTCATTGAATATGAAGACATATTACTACTGGTGATAAAGTTAAACTTTGACAATTTCTCACAGCAACTGAAAGAGTTAATTGTTATTCTATGAACAAACCGACCAATGGTAAAGCACAAAACAAACATTTCCATCTGATCTGCAGGAAATTGTGTAGAAGCGAGAAAGGCTTTACAAAATATGTTTTTAAGCTGGTGCAGTCCAATTTATGAAATCGATGAAGCAGAAATAAGATAATTTTATTAAGTACAAGGCAGACCACAAATTCATCACATCCTAAAAGAGATAATCGCCTAATCGTCTAATTTTAACATGAGACCCATTAATAAAATGTTACACATTTCCAAACTCATTTGAACATACTGTGCCTCAAAGCATCGTTCTGCAATCAGATTAGGAGAGAGACTTTTTAACATTGAGGACGGTGGTCCAGGGGTAGAGCCTTGGCTTCTGGACATGAGGGTCGTGGGTTCAAATCCTGTGAGTACAGGATCTGCCTTGCAACCTTTCATTAATCCACATTAGACGCAAGTACTGGTAATGTATGTATACAAGAGGCAGAATTGTTAAATTTCCCTTTTTTTTAAACCATCTTATGCATCTGTTCTCAAGTAGAATACAGCAGACTTCAATGGAATCAAAAATTATAAAAATGAAAAATCACTTGTGAAAGACTATAATCAATATTTATAATTGTGTGATTTCAAACATTGTCTGCTACAAAAAGGTTTTGAAATGTTTTATATCCCAAAATTGGATCCCTGAAATATGATACCTCTGCATGTGTAGAGTTCAATGCAAGACTATAGCAAGTGCTTCACAAATGTGAAGCACTTGCTATAGTTTTGCACCAAACCCTTCATGTTCTGTTTGTCAATTCATCAAAATTCTTTACCATTATGTCTGATTAATCTCAGCCACTTAACTATACATTATGAGTTCTTTACCTTTCTGTCACATGGGGCAAGAAGGATGTGTTATTGAAACCCGATTTCAGATACTGATTTATTGAAATTCACTAAGCATACCTTCCCCCTGCCATTACCAATTCCCTCAATTACGTGACAGAAATGATAAAGGAAACACAAAAATGCTTTGCTCTTGCAACAGGTAATGTGCGGTTAACCCTTTCCCAAACAACAAATTTTGGACTGTCCCAAATTGAAAGAGTTTGCAGACGACATTTCAAAATGTGATGAAATTGGAAAGTGATACTCTGATAGGGTAGAAAACATTGTGGGAAAAGGAGAAATTGCTTGTAACGAGCAATTTCTCCTTTTCCCTCTATGTTTTCCAGAGTCGGCTGCAATAAAGTGGTCAAATGTCGTTATTGTTTGGGAAAGGGTTTTAAGAAAACAAGGTTGAAAAGCAAGATAAATTTGTCAGTAGCTGGCAATTTTCCTTACACATATACACATGAGAAACAATCTATTGGAGCAATTTGTGCTTCCACAGTGTCACACCAAAAAGGCTGTTTGGTTATATATATAAGAATAGAAAGCAATGTGACAAAAGAAGAAAATGCTTATCATTTGTTCCCCTGCTTTATACTTGTTTGAAATCTTGGAGAGCCAGTATAACTGAAATAATATTGATATGGCATTAAGCCCCATATAAAGAAAATAATTTATAATCATTTGCCCATTTACTATTACTGTTATCTTAAAAGTCTTTTGTAAAGTTTACATAAATAGAGAAAAGAATTTGATTTACCACTACGTACAATGGTTTTCTACTTACATCTTTTTTTTTTTTTTTAGCATATTGTCACTGAGATAGATATATAATTGGTGAGGTATACAAAACTCTTTTTTTCTGGGTTATTTTTTTTCAACTAATGGAATTTTAATGAAACATGAAAAAAAACCTGAGAAATATAAATTGCTTTTGAACTTTTCTTTTATTGTATTGAATGAAAGGAAGGGGATTCACTTTACATGCAGACATGGTTGAAAAAGCACTTATTTAATAAAAACCCTTCAAATGGGCATATCATGTGTCAAATTGTGTAATAAAATTGCAGTTACTCTTTTTCCTTAAGTCCCCAGTTATGCCAAAAATTATATGTTAATGTCTCCTTAAAAGAATTCTGCATTGGGTTTTAACAGGACTATCTCACAGATTGGGGTTTTAACTTTTTAAAATAAATTGCCTTCTATAGATAAAATCATGACACAGATTTGTTACATAAGACTAGATTATTTACAACTTTGCATGAGCGTACAGAAAAGATGTAGAACATTTATGTTACAGATGTTGCAAACTGTTTAAACATTTTTTCTCTTAAACAACGATCATAACTTGGATTAAGAGGACTGGTGGTATTTTTAGATAAAATGCTGCAAGGATTTTGTCAACTTTGTAAAAATTATAGGCCATGCCTGATCTCAATCTGAACACATCGGGTTTATCCAATGACAATGCCTCTGACATAATATAGACGCCGCAATATTGTTTCCAGCGAGACTGACATTACATCACTTTCGTCTTCAAAAAAGATTAGATGTGAAACCTAAAAAGCCGTTTAAATTGATGAAGGAAACAACAATATATGTCACAGCTTATAATTTAGTATGAGTTACCAATAAAAAATGATTTAGAAGGATGTACAACACTTCCATATACATCAAACTACTTAATAGGATGCTTAAAGAAAATGTGTTATATGCCAGGGTGATTTACCCGAAAAACTAACCCTACACTTATATCCGAGATGTATTTCTCAGCTCATGGAAATACCCGAGTAGTTCCGATTGGCTTGTTTTCAAACTCAAATTTATTTCAAGGATTTTAACCATTGGTGTACAGAGTCCTTCAAATATTGTACTGAAATGACACCTCCTTATTGCTGCTATAGAGCTTTAATTACTCTATGAGAAAACCTCCCACAACATTTGTTTGTCCAGTAGTAGAATTTCAACCTTTTCAATGCATCGACCACTCCAGTAGTGAAGGAGGCGCCCAGAGTCTTCTCAAATAGAAGCATGAAAAATTTGCTTTATTGTCAAGGTGTTTTATTGTCAAGTTTTTTGGTGTTTTTTTTGCTCAAAGTTTTGGTTTGTTCGAATGAGGAATATTTAACCCTTATAGTGCTGGAACTGACTTCATGATTATGCAAACAGGTTAGATCCTGCCCAGCCACCAATTAAATTGGCGGCTGGCCTGGGATCTAACCTGTTTGCTACTCTGATTATCATTCCTTATCAAAATTAAGCAGATATTTAAGGTTTTAGCAAGCAGACAACACAAATGTCTTTTTTTAGAAAAATACTAAGCATTCAAATAGTTAAGGACCTAAAATGAAATAAATGTTGACAATGACTTGGTCATTTATAAGTTAGTAATCAAATTCAATGACTTAGTCATTTGTAAGTTAGTAATCACATAAATGTCATAAATCAGAAACATTTTCTGGTGAAGCCATTGTCAAATATCATATTGAAAGAAAACATTTTCAGTTCTAAAATGCCATTATTAACGGTATTTAACTAAATGTGTAACTTGTAAAGAATTCCGATTATTGGTACATACTCAGAATTGTATTGATGGTTACATTGACACAATGGCAGCTTCTCACTTGGGGCTGGCAGCGTGTTAAATCAAACAGGCATTTATTTGGATACGACAGCATGGAACAAAAGGCAAAAATCTATTGCCTATTAATGGTCTCACAGAATATATTGTACAGAATGAATAGAAATATTGGAAAGGGCCAGATTTTAACCCTTTATTCTCATCGGTGAATACTAAGATTATGCTTAGTGATAATATTATTAATGAATTCCTTAATTTCTTATGATAGATATTTAAGTGACTTTAAAATAGCCTATATAAGTGAGGGTTCAATGCGAGACTAAAGTAAGTGCTTCATGTTTATGGAGCACTTACTATAGTATTGCACTGAACCCTCGACTAGTAAAGAGACAACTTTGAACATCTTTTCAAAAAATGACAAATAAAACCTATGTAACCAAAATGTGTCATATATATCTACCAAAAAGATATCAAGAATCCGTTCTGGTATTTTTTTTCTAAAATGAAATGATTTAAGGTTTATTAAAATAAATTGGATAGATAATTTAGAATGTCCAACCATTGAATCTTTGACTCTTAAAATTCCCAATGGTTTTACATATAGTTAGAAGCATTTCTTTTTATTGATCTTCTTTCAATTGAAATGCCAAAAATTTTCTGATTAAACAAAGAATTGCTATTCCATAAACAAAATCTTCAACAAGTTTTCCATTAAATTTATGGACTGAAAGAGACCGAACCATTTCACAAAAGTAATTCATATGCTGTAAGAGATTTATTTACTAGATCCATTCCAGATAGTGAAATCGGTACAGAATTGGTTTCATCAAGTATATGTCAACAACATAGAAAGGCTTTCCGGAAATGATTAAATCCTTTGCCAAATGATACCTATTGTTTTAGGAGTCTGCTTTGGATGATATTATGATCATTTTGTACTTTTCCTGGAAAATGAATTCGTCTCTAAAAGTAAAAATATGTTCAAATGTTCAAAATGCGTTTCTATTTTGTACTTTGCAGACTTTTTATTTTTTTTTAAAATTTCTTTCTCAAGAACACATTATATGGAGGGTTCTCTGCAAGACTATAGTAAGTGCTTTACAAACATGATGCAATTACTATAGTCTTGTATTGAAGCTTTGTAATATGTTAGAAAGTGCAGATGGCTCTTTCCTACTATTGAAAATTCTTCTCACATTTAGCCTAGGATGTATCGCCATGGTTACTGTAATAAGGTCACGTCTGCAAAGGACACCTTTTGTAATGGCCTTTTTCACCCATTACCCACAAAACCCTCTAGATATTTAACATCCCACTTCTAGAAATGTATTTCCGCTTGAATTCTATGGTTTTGTTATATTTTACAGACATATTAAGAAAATTTCTAAGCTTTGATTTAATAGTTTAATTTTAATTTATTATAAGAGTTTTTTTTATTGGTATGAACAGTGATTTTAAAACAGCAACACTAAACATTGAAAATGAGTTTAGCTCTATGTAACCTTGCTCATGAAATTTATCTTTATGACTATAAGGAACAAATTGATTTTATTAGTAACATGTTAAGTATGTAAGATTATTCAAATCAAATCTGGTGCAGAGACTGGTGTCAATATAGCATACAGGGTTTGAGATGAGGTGACATAAGAATATAGTATTGGAATGACAGGGTCAGCATGCTATATAAGGTTCCTGCCATACAAAGATGGACCCCAGCTGAATAGAAGTGAGAGTCCGACAGAGATCATTCATGTGGGGGTGTTGTATTGTTTGTGCTGTATACTTATCTTTATTGGTTCCGATTCTTAACGCTTTGCTTTATCAATTATGTTTTTTTGTCTGCCTGCTGATTTAAGAAACCAGTGTGACAAAAGAAATTACTTTAAAAGAACAACTTTTCCATTTGATACAATGGTTAGTTTCAAAGCACACTAGCGCTCAGAAAAACTGCAAAACTGAGTAATATGAGTTATAAATTATGATAGAATATGTTGAAACATAGGGAATAACCACAGGATCATGACAATATAACGCCATCACTATTTATTATCTATTTTTCAAATTGTTTTTTTAACAAATGAGGTGCCCACCAATTTAACTTCATTGTTTACATTCGAGCAACATCTGAAATAGCAAGGAGCGCTCGGACTAACGAGTAGCAATCACCTGGTTAGAAAAATCATGTGAAACATGTAAAAATGCTGTCATTTATCCAATTGTAACAACGTGAACATAAAAAATGGAGAATTTGTTGGGTTTTATTGGTTCCCAAGGTTTCTCGGCTGACCTAGTTTTATCCCTAATTGTAAACAAACCGTATAGTATTCACTATTTTAGAAGCATCACGTGGATGTGTTACAGTATCCATTCCCCTGTAATAGGGCATTTAAAGTACTTTTAAGTTGATTTTTAGAACTTTCACAATTTTAGTGTAAATGAGCGCAAGTATGGCTTTAAACATATTTTTATTCAACTGATGAATAAGGGTTGGACCACAATCTCTACAACATAGATTCGGTCCTTTCACAATTGTTTAAATGCCCAATATTTACAGAGGAAATGTTACAGTTCATACTTTCCATTTGCCTTCTGACAATGCTATGGATTTGTATATTGTGTTGTATTTTCAACAACAAATACGATTTAAGGTAGAATACCCATAATCTGCCATTTTGAAACTCATTCAGTTTACAGTTTATTGTTACTCTCAGCACAAACATATATGTGATTAGAGGTGAAACAGTTACAAAACAACACATATTACCAGGCTGTTGGTTAGTCATATGCATTGCAATACACATAAAAAAACAGACAAAATTAAAGACGAAGAAAAAATGAAAAAAGAAAAATACATGTGGATGCATATACAATATGCATTCGAGCATATACATACAATTATCATTTACATGCATAAACATACACCAAGTGCACGTTCATAGTCACAGGCACTGACACAAATACACAACCACACACACACACACGTACACACACATACATTCGAACATTGTAATACTTTAGTCATTCTTGGAATACATTGTTCGGAGTCGGACATTTTTGCATTAAACTGAAAAGTTTCTGCCCCGATCAATGTACTCTGAGAAGGACCAAAGTATGTTGAAGAAAGACTAAGTTTCAAAATGGTGGAGTTTGCGAAGGACTTGCGACAGTCTAGCATCAAACTCTTAGCAAGAGTCCCACTGAGACCATTGATGTGGGGGTGTTGTATTGCTGGGTGTGGTTTGGAAATCTGTCAATGATTGACAACTTGTTAGAAACATGGAAGAAGGAAGCTGTCCAGAGTCCTATAATGTGAAGTGGTGGTGGGTTGGCTGTTTGGGTTCATGCAGTTGTTCTTTGGAATGTCAATGTTTGGATTTTTAGGAAAAAGTTTGTAGAAGCTATTGATATTTGGGTGCTAAAAGAGAAGGTGTGGATGTGTTTGTGATGCTGTTATGTCATAATAGCCTTGCACAGTATGTTGAAAATAACCTGAGATGACAACAAGAGGATGAAGTGTGAAAGTTTTATCAGTTGCTATTGATGAAAGAGTGTTGAAAATTAAGTTGGTTTAATGATGTAGCATATGCTTGGAAAGTTAGTAATGAAAGAAGTTTGTGAACTTCTGTGCTTTAAACTCTATTATGACAGTTTGATTTTAGTAAGTTAACAGCACCAAAAATGGTTATTGCTTATACCTTTTTGTTTTAATACATTTTAACGGAAACAGAGGCATTGCTTGAAGATTTAACAATTCCTCCTTATATCTGTCTGGTTTCTTATAAACAGGACAATTGATTCACAAACATTGAAACTCTTGTGTCTAAATGAGAATATAGATCATGATGAACTTGTTCTAGTAATACAAAAGTGTTTCTAGATATCATCTTTTACACTGGCAAAGTGTACAGAGCAATTGGCAAAATGTGAATGTGATGAACTGCATGTGGTTTATTCCATCAAAATAACAGAGACTAATTTTATTGTTTAACTTCCTTCAGAATGTTTGTCTTCACATTTCTGTAGTCTAACATAGATATCTTTTGTTGTAGGTAGGATCTTTGACAGTAAACCATTTACTTGATGCAAAGAAGTTGCAAGACAAGGGGTCACGTTAAAATATTAGGTAAGTTTTTAATAAAATACTTCATGATTGCAGAAACTGTTTTGGTATTACAGTTCAATGCAAGTCTGTAGTAAGTCCGTCAAAAACATGAAGCACTTACTAAAGATTTGCATTGAACCTTCAAGTATTACTAAACATTGTATGCCAATTAAGTTAGTTTGATAAACATTTGTTGTAGACTTGAGATTTTGAAACTTCATGCCTGTTTTAATAGGATCATAATGACATATTTGAGGGTTCAATGCAATTCTGTAGTAAGTCGCTAAGATTTGTGATAATTTGTAATGAATCCCCAATATTTGGTTATAAAATGTATCAAAATTCAAAGCAACAGCAAACAGTATTGATTTTGTAGAAGCAGGAATGAAACTAGTGTTGTATATTTTTATATAAAGAACAAGAGTATTGTAACAAGAGGAGAAATCTCTTATCAAGAGCCGTTTGTCCTATTCTGACAACGGTTACCTTTGCAGGTGTGTAAGGTATGTTTTGATGTATCTGGACTAGTAAAGGGATAAGGGAAAATCCATAACTTTATTGTATGGATGGTTCTTTTGTTTGGCCACAACATGGTTTGGTGGAGTCAGAGTCCCATGGTGAAAGGAACGCCCAAGTTTTAATTGTCAATGCAGCTCATTTTAATTGTCGCCTCCCTGCTTTTATATGACCTTTTCCCCAAAATCACACGCTTTTCATCGTCCTTTAAATGGTCCTTTCGGGGAACTTATTAACTAAATATTCCATTGGGATTTCTATAGCTCAAAGTTTAGTAGCAACTAAAGATACCAATTTCGAAGTGTGAAAAAACTTCTTTGTGGTGTTTTGTAACACTTTATGAGACATACAGAAAAACGCTTACAGCCAAGTATTTCTCTTCTGATCACAATGGATTTATAGATCTTCTCTTAGGATCTTTGATGAAAGAGAGGGCAAACTACAGCTTTATACGCTTATAGACTTAAAAGGTCCATCTCATAGATAAAGTTCTATGTGTAACAATCATAAACATTGACACATTTCATAGGTTGGGCCACAAAAGGTTTTCACCCACTTAGATGATTCAATAGACAGAACTATAGGAGCATTGATTACATCAATTTTGTTTAAACAGTCAACCATATTTGAAAGAGATGTGTAGTTTATTTCTACGGTAATAAAAAGGCAAGTTCGCTTGGGAAAGGAGACAAAGGCTGTGGAATATCAGTGTACAGTAATGTTTATTAAAAGACATTTATATCATATATAACATTGATAGCTGCACTGGTAATAATAATCTAATCATATGTAATTTCATAGATCTGCCTTGTCATTTAACTATAGAAGACGTTTTATTTTAGATTTCAATCTTCTAGATAATCACTTTAATATTCTGGCTCCGTTTCCCCAATGTCTGTCCATTTATTCATTAGGCCTTCAATGTCACTTTTTTTTTAACATCTTTGAATGACAATACTAAAATGTAAGTGCTTAAAGTTAAACTGCTTTAGAAATATTTCGTAAAATGCTTTAAAAGCACAAGAAAAGGCTGTAATTGTTCAAGGAATATTCAAAGTTATTGTGCCAAAATAAGTCATATAGTTATGTTTGTTGTGAAAACTCTTTATTTTTCTACAGAATCTTTTCTATGTGTGCATGCAAGTAAATCATTGTTTTGGGTATTGGAAGTGTAAAACACTTTCTGTCTCAGCATGGCTGAGATTCTGTTGAAAACTACAGCCAACCTCAATCTTTTATTACTAGAGACGTAGTCTGGCATTGACAAAAGAATTGAAGTGTCTGTGAGCGTTGGAATGTTAGGGAGAAAAGCCTGTCAATAAGTGACTGGATGAAATGCACTATTCATGTAATCATTGATAGACAATCTGTAATTGGACTTCCACATAACACTGAACGGGACAGAACGGAAATTTCAAAGGCGTTCGTCAATAGATGCGGAAATTGCCTCTTCACTTTTAATGCGAAACTGTATGGTGCATTTTTGATACATGGGCAGAATTTTCTGAGAAGCGGGAAGTAAAAGTGATGTCACTTCAAACAGTTGATGTGTTATAAAAGTTATCTTAGACGGAGGTTTGTTGTCTTGATTTGGTCCGCAAGTCAATTGTCAGAAGAATATGACGGTAATGCTTTTTAGACAGCCCCACAGACAGCCTCTAAGTTTTCTTTGTGAAATCTTTTATGTAGGTTTATAATGTTTAAAATGAACAAATTTGGTTACTTTTTTGTGCTACCTTGTTGAACTAAATGAAATTGGAGTGAGGTGTGATTCATTAACAAGTTAGATAAGTCCAAGCAATGGTCTCATTTTAAAATCCTTGAGAGTTTCATGTCAGGCACGTTTAGAGCAAAAATTGAAAAAAGAGAGCAAAAATTGAAAAAAGAAAGAATAGGAACTCAAGCAGTTTGAGACTTCATTGCAAGACTATAGTTAATCTTTCACAAACACGATGCTGGGTTATTTCCTAAAAATAGATTTTTGTATCCTCTGCTTTCCAAAACCTTAAATCTCTTCTTAAATTTGTTGATGAAAGATATCTGGAGTAGCAAACAGGTTAGATCACAGGCCAGGCACCAATTTACTTGGGGGCTGGCCTGGATCTAACATGTTTGCATAAGCATGAAGTTGGTTCCAGCACTATAAGGGTTTAATATTGTATTGCGTAAAACCTTTGCGTTGATTTTCTTTGGTTCATTGTTATCAATCCCTGATAACTGACTAAATCTTGTTATTTGAAAACTGCAAACCTTTATAATAAGGTGAAGCCATTTTGACTTTATTCCAAATTATTCTGATTGGTAGCTATTTAAAGAAGCCATATGCCTTTAATTTGAGTCGATCAAATGAATTCAGGGAAAGAATAAATGATTCCCCTTTTTTTTGGCTCCTTTCCTATTTAGAGTTATCATATCCCTCTTTCATGCAACTTTTCCTTTTACTCTTGGTTCGAATTGGTTTTGTTGGGGACAGAATGCAAAGTGTTTAACCCAATCACAATATTAACATTAACCTTATAGTGCTGGAACCAATTTCAGGCTTATGCAAGCAGGTTGGATCCAGACCAGCCCCCAAGTAAATTGTGATCTAACCTGTCTGCTACCCTGAGTATTTTTCCTCAAAAAAATGAAGCAGATATTTAAGGTTTTGGAAAGCAGACGACACAAAAATCTATTTTTAGAAAATAAACAAGCATTCTGAGTGTTAAAGATGTGCACAAGTTTAAAGTATTACCAGATGCCTAGTAAAAGGTGAAAGGTGTATAACACAATAATAATGGCTTTGCATGACTGATGACAAAGTTTTATATCCCATTCATTTCAAGTAGAAAATAGAAAGAAAACTTTTTTCTTGAATCCATGGTGCCAATTTTAAGGATGGCCATCCTACCTTATAAGCACAATTTATTTTTGTCATAATAAAAAAAAAGTTAAATTGTTCCAGTGAATGCCACTTGTCATAGAACACCGCCACTTGCCATATAACGCCGCATGTATTGGCTCTAATCAGCTATAGATTTTTCTATAATTATCTAATTAATCAGGATCCCGAACTGCGACAAGCAGGCTTTATGGGTTGTCATCGTGGTTAACAGGCGGGCATTAAGCGGCTCGGAACATGCGTCTCATGTCAGGGCTTAATGCGGAGTCTTCCTGACGGTGCTTTACTGATACAGATCTACAGTCACGCGACATGTTACCTTAACCAATTACCAAACACCAAATTTTAGACTGTCCCAAATTCAAAGAGTCTGCAGACGGCATTTCAAAATGTGATGAAATTGCAAAATAATCTTCTGATAGGGCAGAAAACATTGTGGGAAAAGGATCATTAAGAGCAATTTCTCATTTTCCCACAATGTTTTCTAAAGTTGTATGCATCAAAGTGGTCAAATGTTGTTATTGTTTGATAAAGGGTTAAACCAATACCAAATAATAACTAAATTTGACCAGTTTGTTGCAGATGACTTTGAAAACATTGTGGGAAAAGGAGAAATTGCTCTTAACGAGCAATTTTTCCTTTTCCAACAATGTTTTATACCTTATCAGAAGGTTATTTTTCAATTTTGAAATGTCGTCTGCAAACTCTTTCAATTTTGGAAAGTTGAGAATTTTGCGTTTGGTAAAGGGTTAAGCAGTGCTGACTAATGTCCAATTAGTACTTATGTGGAGATTCTATGGTTTGGTCAGCTTTAAGTTGTTCTTTTTATGTTCAGAAAGGACCATGACTGCAAGTAAATTGGTGGCTGGCCTGTGAGCTAACCTGTTTGCTTCTCTGAGTGTCTTTCCTCATCAAAATTTAGCAGATATTTAAGGTTTTGGAAAGCAGAAGACACAAAAATCTAATTTTAGAAAATTACCCAGCATACTAATTAGGCTAGAGAAGCAATGGAGAAGTCAGCCAGGGAACATGCCTTTTACAATCTGGACCTCTAAGTACCCACAATATAGGGTTTAAATAAACAATAAAGAACTATTAAGTGAGGGGAATCACCTTCATATCTGTATGTCTGCTTGCAGTAGGTTGATTGATTTCCTATGTTTTCTCCTAATTAACTTGTTTATACGTCTCAATATCCCCTATAAACCTATCTCCCTGTGCATAGATGTCACATTAGCTTTGGGAGTATTGTTTGTAAGAACTTAAGAAAACTTGAAGAAAGGTAGCACTTTCATTACCAACTTGTAAAAGATATCCCTTTAACTCTTTACCAAACGTCAAATTTAAGACTGGCCCAAATTGAAAGAGTTTGCAGACGACATTTCAAAAATTGGTGAAATTGGAAAGTAATCTTCTCATAGGGTATGAAACGTTGTGGGAAAAGGGGAAATTGCTCTAAACGAGCATTTTCACCTTTTCCCATAGTGGTTTCCAGAGTCTTATGCAACAAATGTGGTAAAATGTCTTTATTGTTTGGTAATGAGTTAAGGGTTTATCAAAATGTTGGCCATACTACAATGGTTGTGGGTTGGAATCCTGGATTTCCAAACCTCTTCATTATATATTCTGTGAAATTCAATATGACAAAAATGCTAGCGTTCAATTATTTGTCAGTTTTGTAATTGGCTATAGAATTTTCCTTATAAGTTGATATGACGGAAATTGTCATCTTTTCATTCTGATTCATTGAATGCTTGAAATTTAGGTATTTATTTATCATGCTGAAACAATCTCCCTAGATATTTGTAAATGGATGCATAAACTGTGAATATTATGATATTGCATATATCAATAGGACTATTAAACTTTGTAAAGAGCAATGTCAAACGCATTCCATTGCAATTATAAGGAAGGAAAAACATGAAATATTGCATTGCATGTCAAAATTCAGAATTCTGGATAACAGATGTTTCCTTTATTGCCTAATCGTTCTGCGAGTTAACTCAATATCAATGAGAAACTGAAATACATCTGGCCAACGAGGGAAAACAAAAAAGCACCTACGGACATCTGCGTAAAGTATGGGTAAGAAACTATCCTTAGAATTCTGGGTAATTTTCTAAAAATAGATTTTTGTGTCGTCTGCTTTTTCAAACATGAAATTTCTGCTTAATTTTGTTGAGGAAAGATACTCTGAATAGCAAACAGGTTAGATCACAGGCCAGCCACCAATTATTTGGTGGCTGGCCTGGATCCAACCTGTTTGCAAAAGCATGAAGTCGGTTCCAGCACTATAAGGGTTTATGGACCGCACAAGTGGTTCTTGGTTGAAAGTATGATGCATTATCGCAGATAAATCATTTTCAACTTTTTGAAAGTTGAACCTCTTAAGCTATAATAATTCTATAAATCCTAAGCTTCTCAAGGGTTGCTGGTTGAATTCCACCCTACGATTTTTTATGAACCCACATTAGTGTGAGTACTTTTTTTTTTCTTCAGTTTATACAATTTTATTCCAAGTACAAAGTTACATAGCTTGACATTCATTTACATGTATTCATATTGATATACAATATCTTAGTATTAAGCCTATACACATTCACTAACATATATCATTCATAAGGCATAAAGTACACACAATGACATACATACTTTTATTTTTTTTATGGGTTTTACATCACAACAACATTATTTCAGTTATGTAGCGATGCCCGACTCTTAATGATGGAGGAAGACCCCATACTCAACTGCCCATAAGGGCTGGTCAAGGCGGGTAGAACCATCGGCATTCCGTAAGTCAGTCGGGAGACTGCCTCTCATGAAAATCCATATCCCTCTCAGGATTGGAACCCACACGGAGAGGGGCCATGTGATTTCAAGTTCTGTACTCTAACCACTAGGCCACGGAGGCCCGACATACATACATACAAAGGAGCAGGAAGACACACACACAACACAAAGGCGTATAGACAATGTGAATATACAATACAACAAATTAGTGTGAGCACTTGTCTTGTATCCAGGGTACAGTTTTACTAAACAGTTTACACTTAAGATTTGCGTAAGTATAAAACAGCAATTCCACTTTTATCCATATTGGGCAAAGCAATATTGCAAAGTAACACATCATTGGAATCGTCTCTCCGAGACGCTTCCAATGACGTGTCACATTACAATATTGTACTTTCAATGAAGATACTATCCATTTGTATCAGTTATGACTTACGCAAATATTTTCCGTAACTTGTTTAGTAAAACGGACCCCAGGAAGGAGAGTTCCTGTTTATCTGAGTTGTAAGAACTTGTTCAAGGGTGCTTGTTCACAGAAGAGAAAATTTGAATTTGAAATTAAATGTCATTCAAACAATACACGTTTTACATTGATGTTTTAATTTTGATATACAAGTAAAAGTAGCTATTGAAAGCATAATAAATGCAGGAAGCATCAATTTATCTTAGTATGTACAGTTTATTTACTAAAGATCTCAAAAGCAATGTCACGCTTATGGATTAAAATACATGTTAATTCACTGTTTAGACTTAAAAGAATTTAAACTTTGCTTCCAATGTCCATCTTCAGTGTTTATCTTTTAACTGTTCATCTGTTGGGCAGTTTTAAGAATGTTAATTTTCAATCCTCAACTTCCAAATTTCCTCACATTTGTGAACAAGCACCTTTGAGAAGATTTTAGAAAAATGTTTTGCATCATACCAAAGCAATATGTCTCCTATTTTTGCCTCATACTCACTGTTTCAATTTGGAGTAAACACAATCAAAGGCTTGGTAAAAAGGTTGACGCTGTATGCCGCAACAATTCGAGGATTCACTGCAAGACTATAATAAGTGCTTCACATACATGAAGCACTTACTATAGTCTTGCATTGAACCCTCGAATTGCAAGATCCAAATGAAAAAAATGAAAGCATTCTGTAGTAATTTAAATGTTATTCATGACCAAGGCAAGGGTTGTGGAGCAAATGTTTCCCAACTACATCTGTTTGATGCCATTTCAAATTTCATTTTTGCTTGGTTTGATAAATTTATGATACTCTGCGGCTCTTGCCTCAATATGCAAACACTCACTTCCATGTTATGTTTCGAGGGTTCAGTGCAATACTATAGTAAGTGCTTCATGTTTGTGAAGCACTTGCTATAGTCTTGTCTTGAACTCATGGTTTGTACTTTATTTTAGGTGGCCTTGAAAATATGCTGACATATTCACAAACAATGATTTTGATGTTGATCTGTTACATTTTCTTTTATAATGTTGTAAATCAAAACCATTTCCTAAAACAGCTTTATGCTTTAAATTTTCTATCCACAGACAGTTGTAAAACATGGTGTCCAAAAAAGACATTTACATTACAATTAAAAGATAAGGAACTTTTTGTGCCTTTGATGAATTGTTTTGAATTTCTTCTGCAACATATTATTTGAAACCTTCAAACTTATCAAAGAGCAGAGTGTTATAGCCAAACATGATATGGCAAACAAAATATTTTCAATGCTATGCTTTACTGTGCAATCGGTTATGAAAGGCATTCAAGAAATGTAAATTTGTTTGTTTGATATGTAAATAATTCTCTTCAATTTCGCGTTAAAGGTAACAGATGTGTGCTGTACATGACTTTAAATCTTGCTTGTGATTGACGTTCTAAAGAGTGAAAAGGCATGGATTTAAATGCTAACTATTATTGATTTGGTAGACCCTTTTTGATATCAATGTATCTTTGAGGGTTCAGTGCAATTCAAAAGTAAGTGCTTTATATTTGCATCTTCTATCTGCAGGTCTTGAAAGAATTGACAAAGTTATTTAGCTCTAAGATATATCATGTATGCAATACAAACACAAATACATGTGAATATTGAAAAATTGGGGAAAACCCCAAATTAGATTAACCCTTTCCCAAACAATAACAACATTTGACCACTTTGTTGCAGACGACTTTAGAAAACATTGTGGAAAAAGGAAAAATTGCTTGTGACGAGCAATTTTTCCTTTTTCCACAATGTTTTCTGCCTTATAAGAATATTATCTTGCAATTTCATCATATTTGGATTGTCGTATGCAAACTCTTTCAGTTTGGGACAGTCGAAAAATTTGTTGTTTGGGAAAGGTTTAAGAAAAAGATAAGTCATTGGTTCATCAGTGATTGTATCATTCTCATTTACAAATACAGTTACTGTGGAAAAAGGCAGAAACCTTGAATCAAGTAAACAATGTTGAACAACATGACAGCTTTGTCATCTGCAGGTCTTGAAAGAATACGACCAAATACATAAGCTATAGATACCATGCATGCAGTGGAGCTGTCAAGTTTATTTCAAATACTTTAAACGTTGAAAATTGAATTAAGAAAAAGATATATCATGCATTTAGCAATCATGATTCTTCCATATTAGAAGAACAGTAATATGAAATGGAAAAAAATAAAAACCAGAATCAAATGAAAAATGTTAAACAACATGACAGCCTGGTCATTTGCAGGTCTTGTAAAATTACAACCAAATAAATGGGCTTTATGATATAGATACTTAATAAATTAATGTATATGGCAATAGCCCAATCAGTACAATATACATATCATACGTTCAGCAGTGAAGCTGTCCAGCTTATTTCAAAAACAGTAAATGATAAAAATGGCACAAACCTGGAATCAAACAAAAGAATGAAAAAACCTGGTCATTTGCAGGGCTTGAAAGATTACTACCAAATAAATGAGCTTTATGATATATCATGCATGCAGCGGTGAAGCTGTCCAGCTCATTTCATGGTGTTGGTTGGTGAGTAATAGGTGATAATCCCCTTCAATGAGCCCTAACCCTTTCCCTCTTCCTCGTCAAATTTCCTCAGCAGAGGTCAATTGAAAATCTATTTTTAGCAAAGCAACATTTGCTTTTTTATCCTGGTCAATTAAAGCTTTAAGTATGGTGACAAAAGTTAATTAGCAAATTCTTCTTTCATCACCATTCTTTATATATATATACTTTTTTTTTTCAAATTCCACCTTTTTAATCAACTCTTGAACTCCGTCTGCTGTTTATATTACCAAATTTTTTTTTGCAAAACAACAGTATTATCCTGGTGAATCAAAGCTGAGAGCATGTTGACAAAAGAAGAATGTACTCATTAGAGAGCAAATTCTTCTTTTCCCACCATGTTTTTTTCTTCTTTCTTTCTATTTTGAATTTCGTCTGTTTGATCACTCCTTGAATGCCCATCTGCTGTGTTTTATTATAGAAAAGGGTTGCTAGGGAACTGATTACCCGCTACTTCCTTACAGAAGACACAAGCACTAATTGCCTTCTCATGGGGTACAGTTGAAAATAAAACATGCAGGCAATAAATAAGGACAATGGCATTATGGCTCTAATTACGGGGAAAAGATGGAACCAAAATGGCTGACCGCTGGGCAGTTAATGACTGTTTTTTGCATGTTAACCCTTTTCTCTGATCAATGATTTATTGTCTCTTTTTGTCCTTATAAGGAAGATTATATCTATTTCAATACGACTAGATAATTGTAAGAACTTTTTTTTTTATCAAAGATTGGACAAATAGGAAAACGTTCCATCATGGGATCAGAAAATGCTGTTTCATTATTTCTGTTTTTGTTTTCTTAATTCATAATTTATCAGTAGAAAGTTGAATACTATATAAGGAAGATTTTATTCATTTGATATGATAAGTTATTATTTGTAAGCACTTTTTTCTATCAAAGATTGAATGGAAATGAAAGCATTGCATCATGTGATCGGAAAATGCTGTTTCAGTATTTTTGTTTTTTTCCTCTAATTTCTTAATATATCAGTAGAAAGTTGAAGTTGAATACTGTTAATAGATGGCTATAGAAAATATTCCTATCAGGGAAAGGGTCATCATAATTATTTGCATGTTAAAAACAGGACTGCTGTCCTAATTATGTATCATTGGGTATGATTTCCGCCCTAATTTGCAAGCCTTGGTGTGACAGAGAGCACTCAGGCCGACAGAGATAAATGGATCCGCAGATTTTGATTGGTCACGGGAGGATGTTGGAGGACAATTAGCACCGCATTTAGGACGGAATATTGGGTTACAGGTTGTCCGAGGTCACGGGATTATACAAATTATACAAACGGACAAGATATATAATGAGTGTTCAATGAAATACTGTAGTGAGTGCTTCATGTTTGTGAAGCACTTTTTATAGTCTTGCATTGAACCCTCAATACATTGTTAGACTTTTTGAGGGTTCAATGCAAGACTATATTAAGTGCTTCATAAACATGAAGCACTTACTATAGTATTGCGTTGAACCCTCGTTTTGACATATTTGATTAGAGGAGAAAAAAATGTTCATATAATACAATTTTATTTCATTGACTAAGCCTCTGGCCTACCATACATATAAATACTGCACAGTTCATAGTTCAAAATAAGTTGAGATGTCCCCATCCCTTTTTGTGGGTTCAATGCAAGACTCTATTTAACATGAAGCACTTACTATAGTATTGTAATGAACCCTCAATAAGCATGCACATAGGTGTTCCATGAAAGAATATAGCAAGTGCTTCATGTTTAGCAAATGCTTCATAAACATGAAGCACTTACTATTGTATTGCATTAAACACTTGTAATTATCAGATATAACTTTAGGATGATTCATAGTTTTGGTGTAAGACATGTGATGGACTTACCAAAGTTTTGAACTAATCCTTTGAGGTTGATTCTGCAAGTATGATGACTTTTTATAAAACAATAAATCAATTTAACTGTTAACAGGATATTTTCAAAACATTTGGGTAAAAGGATTCAATACTGGTATGAACAATGTCTCCTTTTGTTAAAGCTATCAGATCAATTATTGTACAATTAGAGAATTATTGGAGAAAAATCATTCCAATTTTAGGATGACTTGAAATGTTGAACCTTTGCTGACTGGTAATTAATGTCATTTCTTCTAGAACTGCAGTAGTGCATGCATGACATGATATTATGGCTATTGATAGTAATTAAACATGGAATATGCCATGGCCATGAAATGATAATATGCACACAATTTACATGCTCAACATTGCACACAATACATGAATATTTGCCATTGGATGAAACCATAAAGTATGAAATTTGATTTTTGAGTTCCTGATCTATAGCTATGAAATGACTTAAAAATGTGAAAAACTGGCTTAACTCCTATAGAGCTGGAACTGACTTCATGCTTATGCAAACAGGTTAGATCCAGGTCAGCCACAGAGTCTGTGATCTAACCTGTAAGCTTCTTTGAGTTTCTTTCCTCATCAAAATTAAGCAGATATTCAAAGTTTTGGAAACCAATCCACACAAAAGTCTATTTTTAGAAAGTTACCCAGCATTCTAATCATTAAAGGTTAAGAAAAGCACGTACCCATCAACAGGATTGTTGCAAAACATCATATTTGATATAATATACAGTCAAACTTGTGTTAAGCGGCCAGCCTATGGGACAGAGTAAATTGGCTGTTTAAGACAGGTTGGCTGCTTAACACAAATTGATGTACACTATAAATCTAACAATGGGACTTTCTGTAGTGGCTGTTTAAGGCAGGTTGGCTGCTTAAAAGGGTGGCTGCTTAACACAAGTTAGACTGTAATATATATATTTCTGGTTTTTCTCATGGAGCGGTTTATTTTCTTTCATGGCATGTTTGATATGATAGAAGGAGCATGACCAGTTGTAAGGTTGCTCCAGGATGCTCCAATCAATCACAGAAAGACTCAATATTTTTTTGAGTGGGGGTCAGTATGCGTGAGTTATGTGTTAAGCCCGCTGTCATTTCCTGCATCATATTGGTGGAATTAATGAAGGAGCGTGCTATTTCTCATCCTTTTACGTGTCGTCTGTAAATGTGTCTTGCGACAGTATTCTGCTTTAACCCTTTGCCAAATGCAACATTTTCGACTGTCTCAAATTCAAAACATTTGCAGACGACATTTCAACATGTGATGAATTGAAAAATAGTCTTCTGATATGACAGAAAACATTTTCTCACAATTTTTCCAGATTCGACTGCAACAAATTGGTCAAATCTCGTTATTGTTTGGTAATGGGTTAAGCAAAGAATAAACCATGTTATTTATTGATTGCTATGTTTGTGATGATCAGTAGAGGGCACTTTTTGGAAAGTTTTTAAGAAACCATAGTTATCCGAGGAGATATTACTTTAGACAATAAAGAAAATGCTTCTCCCGACTGACTTACGGAATGCCGATGGTTCTACCCGCCTTAACCAGCCCCTATGGGCAGTTGAGTATGGGGTCTTCCTCCATCATTAAGAGTCGGGCATCGCTACATAACTGAAATAATGTTGATGTGATGTAAAACCCATATGAAAAAAAAAAAGAAAAAAGAAAATGCTGCTTTTCATGCTTTAGAATTATAGGTCACTGCTGTAATTATTTTCTGGTTGAATTAATGAAAAGGAAAAGCCACTATGAAGGATCAAGTATTTAGAACCCTTTTTTTGAACCCCTAATTCAAGGGTTCAGCGCAATACTATAGTAAGTGCTTCACGTTTGTGAAGCACTTACTATAGTCTTGCGTTGAACCCTCGAATTGTGGCCTTATTTATGATAGTGTTTTTAGAATTTTGGAGTCGCGGGTTCGCGCCCGAAGGTACCTCTGGTATCGTGGGAGTGCCATGAAAGTAGTATCTTAACTTAGAAATTGTTGAAATTACATTAAAAAACCCATACAAATCAAAAGGTCTTTTTAGGTAGATTGTTTAAACAAGCATTTGATGTTGCTGTCAGTTTTGACGGCTTACAAGATTCCACATGAGGGTACAACTGTATAAGCCTCTCTCTCGAAACTATTCAACAAGCCAGTTAGATTGGATTGTTGTTATGCTTTGGGTACATTGAAAGAGTCGTAAATGTTCAAAATATCGTTTTCCTATCGGTCTGTGTTATGTCTACTAAATACAAACTGTTATTCGACAAAACTTTTATGCTGAAGTTTCAGCCTTTTATCAGACAATGTCTGGTGTTTATGTATTGTTCTTACCCCTTACAGTACTAGAACAGACTTCATGCTTATGCAAACAGGTTAGATCTAGGACAGCTGCCAAGTAAAGCGCCAGATGGCCTGTGATCTAACCTATTTGCAACTCTGAGTATCTTTCCTCATCAAAATTAAGCAGACATTTAAGTTTTGTAAAGCAAACAGCACAAGAATCTATTTTTAGAAAAATTACCCAGCATTCTAAGGGTAAGACCATTGTACCTATTGCTGAAAAGTAGAAATTCTCCTTTTAGATATTCTCTTTTTTTCTAAATATTATAGGAGGAATGAGGAATAAGGTCATAAAAGATTCATTTTCTGCTGCAAACACATTCAATATAGGAATATCACAAACAAGTTCTCATGAACCATGGCAGCCCAGCATTTCTGTGTCCATGCATTCATTACTCATAGATTGATTCTTCAATTACATAAATGGAATAACTCGTTCTTCTTATAAGGTAGCCAACTCTTTGTTCGCCAATAGACACCATTATCTCACTGAAACAAATGTAATTATCACATTTATTCAATCGTCCAGGCCCTGGGCAAGATTTCCTAGAATTGCAGACAGCAGTTCTCTGACCCTTGAGTTATAAAACTGAGCAATTTCAAGGACGGCTGGACAAGATGATTATGAACTATAATTGATTTATTCCTCACTCTTTCTTTGTTTTGGACTTCAGCAACAAGTTCTTCTAGGTTGCTAAAAATTACATTTGGGGAAGGCATAGACCAATCAGAAATTTGAGATTTAAGAAAAACAGATGTGACATACAAAATAATTATATTTCTTATGCAATGTGTCTGATTGACGCAATGTCTATCAAATATCAGATAGATTTTGTGCTTTAATGTTGTTTGCTTGCTGTTATTTCATTTTTCATTTTATCTGGTCAAAAAGTCCTTGTCAAAGAATGAGAAGAAAGCGTTTTAACCTGAGGGCCGGAGACATTTTCCTATGACCATTTGTTATTTTGTGTGTGTCTCATCTGGTCATCCCCCTTATGTGGTCACTGCCCTACAATTATCAGGGACCATTCCACTGTTTTATGTCCATAATTTACATAATAAATAATAACCGTCCGGTCACTAATGAAAGGTCTCATCTAATTGTTTGGTCATTTCCCAACGCAAATGATGTATGTACAATGATCCCTCTCGTCCTTCATGCAATGGAGCTGGCACTATAGGAAAACTCTTTCTTAACACTTTTTGCTGTAATAACTTGTTTTGATGCATATGTCTTGAGAAAAATGCTTTTCACAACAGTCTCTAACCAATATCATTAAAGGCACATCGAAGGAGAGGAGTACAAATAAATTACTGAAAAAATATATGGAGTTCTTTTATTATGTTCATTAAAGTCATGAGAATTAGTTTAGGAATGCATTGAGACCCTATTAAATAGACTCATTTAAAATAAGTTATTTTGTGCTTGAAATATAGTTGTCTCCAATTCAATCATGTTTATCAACAACCTGTTTGTTTACATATTCAAAATAACGAATTTTGATTGGACAGTTCAAAAATGTGTGTGTCAAATGTCAAGGTCAGAGGTGAAGAATCAGAAAATCTGAATAATAAAACTTGCTAAATTGGGTTATTTCTGGTTTACTTTCACATTTAAGTTGTGCTGATGGTGTTTTCTGGTGATAACTATTTGAATCTGTACAAAAGTTTACCAAATAATATAGTTTGATATAGCATTAATCTCCTTTAATGGGCCTTTAAGAAAGTCAATGGAATTAATGCAGGACTATAGTTAGTGTTTCACATAAATGAAGGACTTTCCAGTCTTGCATGGAACCCTTAAAATGTTTTTTTCTATTGACAATTTTTTTTAATTTTCTATTTAACAGGTGCCATATGCTCATAGTGGGAACAGGTTTTAAATGAAATCCAGTCACTGTTGTAAATGCTTCACATTTTGTCAGAGAAAATCATCTGTGGCCTGCAAAGAATATTGGGTATTATTTGCAAAGAACAGAGGAGAATAGAAAACTATTTAATGCTGTCATATAGCTTAAATAACATCAGTTAGCTAGAATATCGTTCAACATTAAACTATAATACTTCAATTCAAGGTTAAATGCAAGACTATATGTTAGTGCAGGATTTATTTTAGTCTTGCACTGAATCCTCCATTGAAACTTAAAGTGAATCATACATCATGGTTCCATGTAAAATGAACCTATTTACAGGCTGATAAACAAAAATGTTACTTGGAAAAAAGATAAAACAAGACAAAGATATATCAACATTTTTAATGACAGTTTTTATCTCATTAAAATTTTATATATCAATAAGTTTACTTCATGATAACAATAATTTGTTCATGAATGCAAGTCCTTCAGATGATGTCTTCAGTTTGCATTAGTCACATCACTTAGTCACAGCTTGAAGCATTAGTCTCCTATTGCAAGGAAACCTTTTAAACAAAGCTACTTGTCTTGGAAACCCATTCTTCCATCTTAAGTCATGAAGAGTATGTGTCACTGGTTCTAGATCAACTTACCCATCTATTCCCTCATATTGATTGTATGAGGTCCAAATTCAAAACAAATGCAGACAACAGGAAAAGAATGAGAAAAAAGAATGTTAAAAATGATGTTTTCTATGTTGCTGAGACAGAAACCACTTAATGACAATAAGAAAAGTTGATTCTCATGCATTTTTCCCTAATTGGCACAGTAGTTTCTAGAGACAAAGTGTTCAGGATAGCAGTTTAATGAACATTTTATGCTAAAAATCTGCATAAATTCAAAACAAGACCCCCTCTTATTTTGATGTCGAGGAAAACCAAATTTGAATGTAACTCATCGCCCGTAGTCTCCCCAAGATGCTTCCAGTGATGTGTCACATGACAATAATGTACTTTTATTTATCCTTTACCACCAGTCCTGCAGATCACATTTTTTTTGTTTTACTTGAAGCAGACAACTTAAGAAAAGCTTTGTAAACATGTGAAAATCTTTCAGTTCTGCTCTTGTGATATGTGAATAGATTGAAAAAGCATTAAGGCAAAAGGAGAAATTGATTGTGACAAGCAATTTCTGTTTTTGACACAATGCTTTTTGAAAGTTGTCTGCTGCAAGATGCAAAAATGTGGCGTTAGGTGGTAATGTGTTAAAGTCTCAATCCATGAATATTGGTTTTGACTTTCACAAGAATTTTCCTCAAGCCTTTTCTACTTCGACAAAACGACAACCTTTTGAATTAACCAAATTGAGGGTTTGTTTAGACAACTTCAGAATTAAGAATAATATTGCAAGAAATTTTCTTAGTAGGACTGGAAAGATTGTTGGAAAAGAAGAAAATACTCTTTCAAGCATTTTAGAAATAAAGAAATCCTTACTCTGTTTGAACTCCAGATGGGTGCACACTTACAGGAAAAAACAGGGTTTTGTGAATATTTAATATCAGAAAACTTATAATTGTCTGATGAGAAAATCGAATAACATTTCATTTTTCAATTTGCGTATAAAGTAGCTACCTATAATTGACTTTATAAAGCTGAGTTGATCACTAGAAAGTATTTATAATTACTCTCCAGTGTTAATGATGTCCAATAATGAGGCTTAACCTTTGACCCTCATTAAAGAGGGTCTGTTTAATTAAGCAGGTGAAATGTCAATTCCAATTTTATGCTTTCACACAGAGTTTCTGCCTAAAAATCTGTGAATAGCGAAAAATGGAGACAAAGCAACACAATGACTTGTATGAACTAGTGAATGCCTACTTCAAATACATAGCAGATGACGATGAAGCACATTAATGTTTTTGGTATTAATCTATTCATACAAAGGGTATTAACACTTTCCCCTATGAAGCTGAGAGTACTGTTTTACTTAACAAGTTGAGGAAAATATTTGCATAGTCGAAACTGATAAACATGGATGTTGAGAGTAAAGAGAACATACGGTCATGCCTTGCCCATTGGTTAAGTTGGCGGAGTTAGAACTCGGGGTTTCCGGTTTCGAGCCCCACCGTGGGAGTGACCTTTGGCAAGTCCCTTGAAAATTGTGTCTCTTGCTCGGGAGCTTGAAGTCATTAGAGTAATCAGAAAGGTTAAGTTAATTCAGGGTTTTAAGTATTGTTATTTTTATTTTTTGGGGTAATTCAAAGCTGTATTTCCAGCAATATTCTAATTAACGATGACAGAATTAACCATGGCTTCAGAATAATCTGTTAAATATGAGAAGGGTAGTAATCCTCTCCATAAGCTTAAGTGATGTTAATCCTTTAAGTATCATATTGAAACTGGATTTGAATTTCATTACCCTCTTCTACCTCATATTTTGCCGTTGAATTTGATGCTGTTGCTTGCTATAGCTTGACGCTTTGGCTGTTCTTTTATATAGTATTTGTTTTAATTTTTGAAATTGCTCAAATTTGAAAGCACCTGCAGAAATTCTGACTTGCAACAGCAGTTTATTTGTGGACATCTTGTTAATCAGACATAGATTTAATTATGGTTCAACAATAATAATTAGTTTGTGATGAGAAGACCTCAAATATATGACAATCAGTAACAACTGTATTGAGCATGCAGTCAGAACCTCAAGCCTCTCGATAAATAATTCTTCATTTTCTAATGGTGATTTCTACTTAATTTTAGAAAAAATGTCACATTTTGTAACACTGTCAAATGACATTTTAGTAAGGAAACAAAATGCTTTAAAGCTGATGTGCATTGACATTGATTTGTTGATACTTGGAACCACAAGTTTAACAAAAAAAACATTTTATTTGATTCTAGAACAAAAATGAGTCCCTCTCTCAAATGAAGCTTCACAACTTAAGGAAGACACATTTAATTGTTTCCTGCAGAGAGGGGTCCAATATTTCCAGTTTGCCTAATGACTTCAATTTCTCCTTTATTCTAAAAAGCATTGGAGCATGAGCTGTCATTTCGGTGCTTCACTTGGACAGGGTGAAAGTGTGCCCTGTGTGGTGACAGGCTACCCTCCATTACTACTCTATATGATCCTTTTTCACCAATATGGGATTTTGTGGATTTTCTAGGTTGAAAGCAATAGCAAAGGCATGTAAACAGTATCTAAAATATTATGCAAATGATTGTTTTGGAAACCAAGCTTGATTTTCCTCATAATGAGTAATACTTATCTGTTTGCCTCATTTGGGATTTTGTGACTCTGGTCAATTTTAGAAGCAAAAGCATGCAGTGTCTAAAAATTATCCAAAAATATCATTTCTTTGTAATTTTGGAAAGCGATTATTGGGACAAAAGAAAGATTTGCTCACCATAAGAATTTTTGTTTTTTTATCACAGCTGTTTATTGAGTTCATATGAAAGAAGAGAAACAGCAGATTTTAGTGTCATATTGGTAATATGGATCTAACTATCTTGTTCCGAGTTCCTAAACATTCACTCATGCTGCCACAACCCCCTTTAAGGGTCTTATGCCTATATTTGGAAGGGATTTTTTCAAATTCAACATGATGACGCCTCAAACTCATTTGCATGAAATTGACACTAAAGTTTACCCTTCACAAAGGTCCTTTCCTATATGATATGCAGTAGATTTTGTATCAAGAATTTATTAAAGTGAAGGACACACTAAAAAGTGTATATTTGATATATGTTGAAATCTGAAAACTCAATCTTTTTCACATTGTTTATAAATTTCTTTGTGAGTTTTCATCTCCTGTTTTTTGTTTATTTGTATTAATTAAAACTGTGACAAAATCTTAATTTATTTCATATTATATTGCCTTTTTCAAAGTCCATCAATTTGGAATGACTCTGAAAATGGGTCTGTGAAAATCAATTGATATGTTATGTAAAGTCTGTTAGGAAAAATTATATCTGAAATTACTTCTGCCATAAGTAGCTACTAAACTTGACTCTTGAAAACTATATTTTTTGGGAAAGGGGTATAAAAATAATATCCCGAGATAGCATTATTTGATAATTTTATCATTTAATCTAAGCTTGGAAATTGTATCCCTATTATTTGATACCTCCTTGACATTAATGTGTCCTTATGGTTATTTTGGACACCAGATCTAATTGATAACTCCTTCACCAAGCATTATCATTGTTGTTGGTTTGGGAAAAAAATCAAAATGATGGTTAATTTGAGAATTGTCTCTATGGAGGGTTTGACAATTTGGTTTGAGACTGAGAAATGGCTTTCCTGTGCAATTTTGCAATTTACTTGACTACTTTAATATGTGGTCATCTGTATTAAAATGTTGTCTTTAGAAAATGCCTTGAACAAGGGATCTATCTGTCCAAGGGTTTGAACATTGTCAAAACTGACCCTTATTTAGGGGTTAGACCACCACTGGACCATTCATCAATTAATGCATGCATACTTGATTTAAACTATTTTCCCATATAGAAACTTGTCACTGGTTCAAGTCTAAAGCAATATCAAACAGTTATGAATTACCGGTAATAAAAATGCATTATCTTTCTTGTATTGGGCAAAAACCATTGTGACAAAAGGAGGAATTACTCATCTTGAGGGTTTGACAATTTGGTTGGAGACTGAGAAGTAACTTTTTTGAGTAATCTTGAACTTCTTTTATTTGCAACATAATAAGGACTGAAAAGCCTTGAAGGTTCAATGCATGACTATAGCAAGTCCTTCACAAACGTGAAGTACTTACTATAGTCTTGCATCAAACTCTCAATCCTGGTGGTGCTAAGTGTCTGTAGAATCGGCAAAGAAATAGGTTTATCAAGGAGAAAGTTTGTTGTTTTTATTCCCGAATACCTGGCGCTAATTGGATGCATGTGGTGGATGGACAATGTTAATTGATTCTGGGTTACAGACTGACTCCAGACTTATCTCATGGTTTGTCTCTATCTAACCCAGAACCAATCATAGCATTGTATGAAAAAACGAAAATATCTTTTGAGAAGCAGAAGATGCTTGTTTTTCTTTTGTTTCTTTTTTTTTTTCAATTAACAAAAAAATACCTCTTTTTTTTTTTACATCTTGGATGTTCACTGTTTGGAGAAGCTTCTAAGAACTTTTTCAAGAGAGAGGCTGAATGAATTCCAATTGTTAAAGTTGCAGGTAAATTGGAAGATATATCCTGTATTTCTTGTCAAAATTGTTATCAGTCTTCAAAAAGCATCAGTTGATGATGAAATGATGTCAATTCTGTTCAAAAGAGTG
Source organism: Cerastoderma edule (assembly GCA_947846245.1). Taxonomy (NCBI): domain Eukaryota; kingdom Metazoa; phylum Mollusca; class Bivalvia; order Cardiida; family Cardiidae; genus Cerastoderma; species Cerastoderma edule. Next base: position 6,607,855 of record OX401409.1, on the reverse strand, counting down.
CTTGTATCAAGTAATTTCTACTCTATATTGAACAGTTTCTTGTTTGTTTTGCTGTTACAAGCACAATGTATATGTTAAATGGAGGAGAGATGGTTACGCCCTTACATTTTATGAAGCGTACCATTAAGTAAACTTCTCTCTTTTTTTCTGATTCATGGCTGTGAACCAAATTTCGACAATGAATCATTGTTTAATAGGTAAAATGCATTTATTGAATAATAATAGATGTTTTTGTTTATAGACTTAATTTCATAACTGTATTATTCTGATAGAGTTTGGAATTCATCCAATAGTGAGTGCGGTTTAGTGAGACATTCGCCCCCTTTATAACCATTTTCGAAGAAACCATTGTGACAAAAGGAATGTGTTTATAATTGCTCATCATGGGCAAAATCTCTGTTTGTGCGTTTGATGCTTCAGCCTTCTTCTGCAGGTGTTCAATTGAGAATGAATATGAAAATGGTAGAAATTCCTCACCCTTACTATACTGAAAAATGCCTCATTTCGATGCATGTGCTGCAAAATACTGAAGGCTGCAAAATGCTGAAGAAACCACTGATGTAAGAGTGGCCTAGTGGTAAGAGTACATAACTTAGATTCACATTGTACCCTTCCAAGTGGGTTCAAATCCCAGTGACGCATTTGAAATTTCCTAAGAGGCAGTCTCCGGAGTGACTTACAGAATGCCAAGGGTTCTTCCTGGCTTGACCAGCTCATATTGTTGAGTATGGGGTCTTCCTTCATCAATCGGGCATTTGAAATAATGTTGAAACAATTCTAAATCATCTGCTGTTACTTTTAGTTTGGACCAGCGACAAAATTCCTACTATTGGGGCTAGTTTGATTGATAGGTTTGCATGTAGATCCAAGGAGGCCCAGGTAAATGGGGGTAGCTCATTCCTCTATTGGGGCTAGTTTGATTGATAGGTTTGCATGTAGATCCAAGGAGGCCCAGGTAAATGGGGGTAGCTCATTCCTGATAATTCCTTTTGACATTTATGGGGAGAGATTGTTGGTTCTAGAGCGTTTTTTCATGATCTAGAATGACCGGTTTATAGGGAGGAGGTGATAGACAGAGCAACAAGTTAACATCTTCCCCTCTCTACTTACCTGGCATGGATTAATTACTTTGTGTGCTTAAAGTTTGGTCCCCTGCAATGGATTCAAGAAGTCTGTTCATGAAGTTTATGAACATATATGAACAACAGATGGTCATTCGTGAACACTATTTTGTTCTTGAATATGTTCATGGATGTTAAAAACATGTCCATGAAGTTATTCACGTACAACACTCGGCAGAGAAATCGCAGTCGAAGACCAACTGTTTTGGACATGTGTGCCTGTCAACTGGGATTTCTCTGCAGAGTGTTAGACGTAATGCTCTTATAAAGTACGGGTTATACCACCATCTGAGTATACCACCAGAACTTGAAAGTTGATGGTGGACAAATGGAGGATAGACAATGAGGCTATCATTGGCAAAAGAAGATTAAAAAAGCAAAAATATCTGGGCATGGCCATCTTTTTCCGATATAAGATGGTAGTCATTAGTTACATGATCCCACTGCCTTTAACCCATTACCAAACAATAACGACATTTAACCACTTTGTTGCAGACAACACTGGAAAACATTGTGGGAAAAGGAGAAATTGCTCATAACGAGCAATTCCTCCTTTTCCCACAATATTTTCTAATCTATCAGAAGATTGTTTTTCAATTTCATCACATTTTGAAATGTCGTCTGCAAACTCTTTCAATTTGGGCCAGTCGAAAATTTGATGTTTGGTAAAGGGTTAACTTATATTCTGTGTCAAGCAAATGGTTCTAGCCCAGACTTGTGTAGACCAAGAACAAGAATCAAAACACATTTTCCAAGTTGATCTTAGTTTCCTTGTTGCATAACATGTTGTCCTATAATTGATATTGATTGAAAGTCATTATATTGTATGAGCATTACAAATGAAAAGTTATAAGAACAAAATGTAGAAATGGCTTTTGATGTTATGATGTATCACCAGTATCAATGAATACCATTCTAATTAAATTATTGGCTAAATAGTTATTGATTCTTTCCATTTTTCATGTATTTTCAGGACATCAGCTAAATTCTTAACTGAAGTGTTTTACAAAGTGGGGGGCTGCTCCAGTGTATAGCCAAAACAATGAAGTGCGACAGGCAATTACATGAATTATCGGTGTCTATCGGACAAACACTACAGTAAATAACTCTGCTTTGATTTGGGGAAAGTGCCAGGAAGCAGGTATTTAAAGTTAGCAATAGTAATTGTGCATAGTCTGGTATAGGGGAGAAACATCCCCCCCCTCATCAAAACATATGTGTTGTCCCAAATTGAAAGGTTTTGCAGACGACACTTATTATTAAACTTATATTAACAGATTTTCCTTCTAGAAGGGAGGAAGAAGCTTAAAATTGGTAAAAAAAGGAACCAAAGTTTGTTTGCATAAATAATGGTAGGAATATTTATGAACACATTACCAAACAATAACGACATTTAACCACTTTGTTTTGGACGACTCTGGAAAACATTGTGAGAAAGGAAGAAATTGCTGGTGACATTTTCTCCTTTTCCCACAATGTTTTCTTCCCTATCAGATTGTTTTCCAATTTGATCACATTTTGAAATGTTGTCTGCAAACTCTTTCATTTGAGACTGTCGAAGATTTGGTGTTTGGTAAAGGGTTAAACAATTATTTTTACCTTGCAAGTTGTTCCAAATAAAAGAGTTATGCAGAGTACTGCCCCTTTAACAAGGCATATAAAATCCCAAAATTTGATTGACACCATTTAAAAAAGAATCAGTAATTGAAGACTTTCCTCTTGTATGGTAAAAGCTTTTATTGAACAAAGGGGAAATTAGTCATTTGAGCAATATCTCCTTTTTCCATCAATGCTTCAAAAGTCATTTGCTGCAGGTTTGAGACAGATCCAAATAAAAGCATCATCATGTCAAGGGTTCAGTGCAAGATGTTTGTAAAGCACTAAATATAGTCTTGCATTGAACCATTGATATAGCCATCTAAGATTATGACTGTCAGAATGACCTGTTTGATTTATAATTAAAGTGTATAGGTAAATGATTTGCTTATTTTGAGCAATTGCTTTTTCAGTCCTCAAGTTTGGGTGAAAGGTTTCGATTATTAGAAAAAGCCTGCAAGGAAGGGGGTACCTATTAACCCTTTTTCAATTGCCAAATTTTCAACTATCCCAAATTGAAAGAGATTGCAGATGACATTTCAAGATATGCTGAAATTGAAAAATTATCTCCTTATTTGGCATAAAACTTTGTGGGAAAAGGAGATATTGCTCGATTAGAGCAATTTCTCCTTTTCCCGTAATGTTTTCCAGAGTCGTCTGCAACGAACAGGTCAAATGTCATTATTGTTTGGTAATGGGGTAATTGATCTTGTTTTCAATGTGAAATTGCAGACGAATGCTGATAGGCACTGTTTGTCATTGCCAAGTTTTAGGTTGCCATGCAGCATGTTAGTCTCAGATGCAGACTGAGAACTATTTGACATTTATCTGAAGTTCTTCCATAAGAGTTTCTCATTTTATATTCCCCGAAAATATTTCTAAAGGCAACAGTAGCAGAAACATTAAGTCCATGGATTTGTGTGTCTTAGTGTTAGGGTATCACCACCAACCAAGATAGTCTTTAGGGGCCTCCATGGCCTAGTGGTTTTATATTCCCCAAAATATTTCTGAAGACAATTAACAGCAGCAGAAATATAAGTCCATGGATTTTTGTGTCTAAGTGTTAGGGTATCACCACCAGTAGCTATGATAGAATTCAGGGGCTTTCATGGCCGAATGGTTACAGTAAAGAATTTGAAATCACATGGCCCATCTCCGGGTGGGTTCAAATCTCGTTGAGTTACATGGATTTTCATGAGAGGTAGTCTTCCAGATTTTTATGCGTACCCACAAAATCAGATTTTACTTATAGTTTTTCAAGGTGCTTGTTCACAGAAGAGTAAATTTGGAAATCAAAATGAAATGTTGAAACAATATAATTTTTGTAATCTTTGTTTGATAGGCAATTAAAAGTAGCTATTGAAAGCATATTTAATTCAGGAAGCACCAATTTATCTCAGTTTATATGCATTAGACCTTAAAAATAATGTCACACTTTTGGATAAGAATACATGTTAATTCACTGTGTTACACACTTAAAATAATTTAAAACCGATCTAGCTTTGCTTTGACAGACAATTCTCTTGTGTGTTTCATAATAACAGTACAGCTGCTGAACTGTTGTGCTGTTTTGAAAAAAAGAATATTTTTCAACTTGCACATTTTCTCACATCTGTGAACAATTAGCACCTTTAAAATGCTGTGTGTTAAAGTGTATGAAAGAATCTTTATTCTTACCTAGACTTATCTTAGAATGGTTCTACTTGAATAAATAGGCATTTAGCCACATTCAAGCCTTCTGTGTTCATGCTTTGGTGCAGTCTTAGGTATGCCCTCTCAAGTGAGCTCACGGGTTTTTCAGTATCTTTTAAGCATCATGTTGCCTTTATTAACCCTTATAGTGCTGGAACTAACTTCATGCTTATGTAAACAGGTTAGATCCAGGCCAGCCGCCAAGTAAATTGGCTGCTGGCTTAAAACTTTACCTGTTTGCTACTATGAGTATTTTTCCTCATTGAAATTATGCAGATATGTAAGGTTTTGGAAAGCAGACAACACAAAAGTATATTTTTAGAAAATTACCCAGCATTCTAAGGGTTAAGTGTCTAATCACCACTGCTCTCCCATCAATGGGGTCGTTTGGTCAAGAGCCTGTCGCTATCAACATGCCTTTTCTGTGATCTATAGTTGGTTTAAGAAGGTCAAATGAAAAAGAGGTCATAGGTCAAACCTTTTTTTTCTTGATTGGGGTTTTACACGTTTGTAACAGAATTCCATATCAGGACAGTTAGTGCATGAATCCATGCCCCTTGGTAGTGTTTTATTAAACAAGTAATGGACAAAAATTTGCTATTTTCCTGACCAAAAGTATGATATTGGAATGTGACATGGAGAGACAACAGTTTTGATGTTTATGCAACCAATGCTCTCATTAAGTTGTCTCTTTCTTAACCCTTACAGAGATGGAACCGACTTCATGCTTATGCAAACAAGTTAGATCACTGGCCAGCCGCCAAGTAAATTGGCAGCTGGCCTGTGATCTAACCTGTTTGCTTCCCCAAGTACCTTTCCTCAACAAAACTTAAAAGCAGTTATATAAGTTTCTGGAAAGCAGACAACAACAAAAATGTCTTTTAGAAAATTACCCAGCATCCTTAGGGTTAACTTCCTCTTATGTGGTATTGGAATGTAAAAAAGGGTTAAATTTAATAGACTCATGTTTTAGTGTATATAAAACTCTTCCATTATATTGTAATGTCTGCAATAATGATAAGCCGTTTCTTAATGTTGGATTTTATGAATTATAAGAAAGATGTTTATGTTAAAAGCAAAAACATACTAGACTGAATACTGTTAAGTTAGCATTTTTCCTGTGCTAAAGAAGAAATTGTTTGTACCAATGAATTTTTTTTCTTTTTAAATTTTCTCTTCCCTTTTGGTCAAAATACATATAAGGCTGTGGAAATAGTAAAAGAAAATGTTTTCAGCAAGTCTTTTATGATGCTCTTGGTCTGAATGCCTTTCTTTTTTTTTCTTTTTTTTCACATTCAAATTTTAATCAGGTCATTTGTTGATTCTTACTGGTTTTCAATTTTGATTTATCACAAGATAAAGGTAAGACATTGTATAACATGTAATTGTCTTATCTTTATGAAAGTGAAGTACCGTAATCCATTAGAATGATTTAGTTTCAGGATGTGCTAGGTGTAAATAGCTTTGATAAAGATTTTTGTGATTTCACTGATATGGTTATTTGAAAGAGAGCAAACCAGAAAACTTCTCTCCAAAACATTTCCAAGATGTTTATGTTACAGACAAATTAAACTAATTGTCTTTGAAATAAACATGTTAACGCATAAACAATAAGGTTTCCTCGAAAATATCTTTGAATTTTTCTAACCCAGCTCTCTTTTTTTGTTTAAATTTATTAAGAGGCTATTACAATGTTAGATCGTCTGGGTTTTTTCCCAAGCTATCTTCACGAGATTCAAAACCAATCTTACGGGCCTTTTAAGTGCTGTTTATGTGTTCAAACTTTATTCAATAAAGTGCATATTTGCCTGTGGGCGGGCAGAGAAATGAGGGAGAAAATGCTGCAATATTTCTACAGATTTCTCATTAGACGCTGCACTCTTGGTAAAATTATTGCTGTGCATATCCACTTCTTGGAATTGGGCCCAAAGAGAAAGGGGAATCAGAATGCTTCTTTATGATATGATTATCCAATCGGAACTACTCGGGTATTTCCGTGAGCTGTGAAATACACCTCGGATATAAGTGAAGGGTTACAATTTTTCGGGTAAATCGGCATCCGCCAATGAACACCTTTTCTAAGCGTGCATGTTAAGTAGTTCAATGTGTATGGAAGTGTTGGACATCCTTTTTAATCTTTTTTGATCAGTAACTCATACCAAATGGCGAACGTGTTGTTGTGACATGTATACTTGTTTCCTCAATCAAATTTAACGACTTTTTGGATTTTACATTCGAGATCTATTTTTAGAAACGAAAGAAAGTGACGTCATTCTCGCGGGAACCAATATGGCGTCATCCCTATTATTTCAGAGGTGTTTTCTATTGGATAAACCCGATGTGTTCAGATTGATGATTATCAGGTTGAAAATTGTGCATCAAAAAGGGGATCGCAATAATCAAAAGTACTTTAAAATTTGTGAAGTTTGCCATCAAAAATTAAATTCTTATGTAAAATAAGTGCTTTAACCCTTTCCCAAACAACACATTTTCGACTGTCCCAAATTGAAAGAGTTTGCAGATGACATTTCAAAATGTGATGAAATTGGAAAATAATCTTCTGATAGGGCAGAAAATATTGTGGGAAAAGGAGAAATTGCTTGTTACGAGCAATTTCTCCTTTTCCCACGATGTTTTCTAAAGTTGTCTGCAACAAAGTGGTCAAATGTCGTTATTGTTTGGGAAAGGGTTAAAGTGATCATCTGATACTACAGTATCAAAACACATTTATTCAGAGTAAAGAGGTAAATGTTAACCTATTTTCAAAGTTCAGTGTATATTCAAGAAAAAGATTCCTGGATTTTTTAATCTCGTGTTTTTTATCACTGTGTTGTAGAAATTTAAGCATTTGAAAAAAGACACATTTGAATAATATTCTCAATATACCACCTACAATGTTTTTAGCACTTATCAAGTTATGTAACAATTATGCACTAATACATCTGCAAGGGATTCAAAGTCCTATAATAGTTGATTGTCAGGTTTGTGGGTGACAGTGGCGCAGATGTTTGTCTCTTGTACCGAGGTCTTAAGTTTGATCCCCATTATGGAAGTGAAAACTGCCTGGGCTATTCCTCAAATTGGTGCAAATACTTGTTTAGTGTCTATGAAGCAGTCATCAAGATTGATTTTGATAAGCTTCAAGCTTCGGTCGCAATTGATGTAAAATGATTAAGTTTAAACTAATTTTCAGATTGCTTGATGCTTTGGCTCTTTTTATGGTAATTACACCAATAATTAGTGGTATATAAGCATTTTTATGGTAATTACACCAATAATGAGTGGTATATGAACATTTTTATGATGGTACTATCAGCAATGCTGCATTGACCATCAATGGTTCTCTTTTACAAATTGATTCAAGATCGAAAAACTCACAATTGGTTTCTAGCTTTAAGATAAGGTACTGTTTAAATAAACATCTTATGCTAAGAACTTGTGTAAGTTCAAAACAGCATTATTTTGTATAATTTCATTTCAATTTAACAATTGAGAAAAGCAATGTTCCAATGCAACATGTCATTGGAACCGTCATTCTGAGATATCTCCATTGATGTGTTACATGGCAATATTGCAGTTTAATTTAGATACTATCCAAGCATATAGGTTTAGCCTTACTCAAATATATTTCGCAAGTCTTTTTGGCAAAACGTTATCAAGGCCATCTGACCAATATGACAAACTGTTAAATACAATCTTTGGCCTTAAAAAGAGTAGGAATTCCGAGCAGGGGTGCCTTAGTCAGAGTGAGTTAACTGTCATAACTCTGGGATTATTCATCAGAAAGACAGTTCTGTCAAATACATGTAACCTTTTCCCTTCCCTCCCCTCATTAACAACATGACAACAAATCAGTTGCATAGAAGTATAGTGGCAGAAAAGAATTGCAAGACAGTAAATGATTGTTAATAAAATAATAGTTAAGAATGGGAAAAGGATTATATGCAGGTTTTTTCTTAATATTCCCTATCGGTGAATGATTTGTTTTTGTGCCATAAAGATGTTTTGAAAACTACAAATTGCCTTTACTGGAATGTATTTGTCCACTCTTAGGATGGATAAAATGATGATATCGAAGAAAGAGCTTGGAATTGCTGATGTCATTGTACTTTACAGGAGAAATATTTACTTTATTCAAAACATTTTCACCTTGAGACACACTTTGAATTGTAAATTGAAACAAAACATCATTAATACACAAATGATCCATAAAGGTAATCATTTATTTCACTGTGTTATGTCCATGGGCAAGACACATTTCCTAGCCTAGTACTGGTAGAACATCCAGGGAACATGTACTATAATACTCAAAATAAGTAGTGATGTACATTAATAGGAAAAAAAGAAAAGAAAAAAACAACACATTCTGAGGTCATTTCATTCAGAACTATAGAGCAGTGGTGTATTTTTCTACTTTTTTATTTCTTCTCTAAACCTTTTAGCACTGGTAGCCGTAAAAAAAATCTCATCAAGAAAATTCTTATGAATACTTCATAGGATTAATTAAAATAATATGTTTGAAATACTGTTGACAAAAGAATGACTTGCTCCCTTGTCAAGACCCCTGATCATAGTATCGTAATATTGAAAGGTCCCCTGGTCAGGGTTAAAAGCAAGGGTTATGCAAATTACCACTTAAATTAATCTAATATTTTCTACATGTATTCATGAATCCACAGATAGGAGAAAATCTGTCATAGAATGAACCTCTCCTCTTAATGCTGGCATACCAGAATCTTGTTGGGGGCCTCATTAGCCTTCCTATTGTTGGATCATTTAAATGGTTCAGTGCAAGACTATAGTAAGTGCTTCACATTCTTAAAGGACTTACTATAATAGTCTTGCATTTAGCCCTCAAAGTGTTCTAAGAAGTATATGCCCTGCGTTTGTAAAGGACTTACTAAAGTCTTGCATTTAGCCCTCAAAGTGTTCTAAGAAGTATATGCCCTGCGTTGGTAAAGGACTTACTAAAGTCTTGCATTGAACCCTCAAAGTGTTCTACAGAAGTACATGCCCTGCCTTTGTAAAGGACTTACTATAGTCTTGCATTGAACCCTCAAAGTGTTCTACAGAAGTACATGCCCTGCGTTTGTAAAGGACTTACTATAGTCTTGCATTTAGCCCTTAAAGTGTTCTAAGAAGTATATGCCCTGCGTTTGTAAAGGACTTACTATAGTCTTGCATTTAGCCCTCAAAGTGTTCTATGAAGTATATGCCCTGCGTTTGTAAAGGACTTACTAAAGTCTTGCATTGAACCCTCAAAGTGTTCTAAGAAGTACATGCCCTGCCTTTGTAAAGGACTTACTATAGTCTTGCATTGAACCCTCAGTGTTCTACAGAAGTACATGCCCTGCGTTTGTAAAGGACTTACTATAGTCTTGCATTTAGCCCTTAAAGTGTTCTAAGAAGTATATGCCCTGCGTTTGTAAAGGAATTACTATAGTCTTGCATTTAGCCCTCAAAGTGTTCTAAGAAGTATATGCCCTGCGTTTGTAAAGGACTTACTAAAGTCTTGCATTTAGCCCTCAAAGTGTTCTATGAAGTATATGCCCTGCGTTTGTAAAGGACTTACTATAGTCTTGCATTGAACCCTCAAAGTGTTCTAAGAAGTACATGCCCTGCCTTTGTAAAGGACTTACTATAGTCTTGCATTTAGCCCTCAAAGTGTTCTATTAAGTATATGCCCTGCGCTTGTAAAGGACTTACCATAATCTTGCATTGAACCCTCAAAGTGTTCTACAGAAGTATATGCCCTGCGTTTGTAAAGGACTTACTATAGTCTTGCATTTAGCCCTCAAAGTGTTCTAAGAAGTATATGCCCTGCGTTTGTAAAGGACTTGCTATTGTCTTGCATTTAGCCCTCAAAGTGTTCTACAGAAGTATATGCCCTGCGTTTGTAAAGGACTTACTATAGTCTTGCATTTAGCCCTCAAAGTGTTCTACAGAAGTATATGCCCTGCGTTTGTAAAGGACTTACCATAATCTTGCATTGAACTCTCAAAGTGTTCTACAGAAGTATATGCCCTGCGTTTGTAAAGGACTTACTATAGTCTTGCATTTAGCCCTCAAAGTGTTTTAAGAAGTACATGCCCTGCCTTTGTAAAGGACTTACTATAGTCTTGCATTGAACCCTCAAAGTGTTCTACAGAAGTACATGCCCTGCGTTTGTAAAGGACTTACTATAGTCTTGCATTTAGCCCTCAAAGTGTTCTAATAAGTATATGCCCTGCGTTTGTAAAGGACTTACTATAGTCTTGCATTTAGCCCTCAAAGTGTTCTAAGAAGTATATGCCCTGCGTTTGTAAAGGACTTACTATAGTCTTGCATTTAGCCCTCAAAGTGTTCTACAAACGTATATGCCCTGCGTTTGTAAAGGACTTACTAAAGTCTTGCATTTAGCCCTCAAAGTTTTCTAAGAAGTACATGCCCTGCGTTTGTAAAGGACTTACTATAGTCTTGCATTTAGCCCTTAAAGTGTTCTAAGAAGTATATGCCCTGCGTTTGTAAAGGAATTACTATAGTCTTGCATTTAGCCCTCAAAGTTTTCTAAGAAGTACATGCCCTGCGTTTGTAAAGGACTTACTATAGTCTTGCATTTAGCCCTTAAAGTGTTCTAAGAAGTATATGCCCTGCGTTTGTAAAGGACTTACTATAGTCTTGCATTTAGCCCTTAAAGTGTTCTAAGAAGTATATGCCCTGCGTTTGTAAAGGAATTACTATAGTCTTCTAAGAAGTATATGCCCTGCATTCGTGAAGGACTCACTATGGTTTTGCATTGAACTTTAAAAGTGTCTTACAGAGTATATTCCCTGCATTCGTGAAGGACTTACTATGGTCTTGCATTGGACCGTCGATGTAAGCTTGTGTCGAAAAATTCAGGAAATAGTTTGATGATGGTGACTTTGTCTAACTGTTTGCATGGTAACTGTCATCACTTTGTCCAATCATTTATATGATAGCTTTTTATTTCTTTGACCAAGTGTTTATGCTGTTGCTTTTAGTTCCAAGACAATTAAGAAGATGACCAGCATGATCATTTTTAAAATTGGATAAAGTTGCTAAAATCTGAAGTAAACAAAATGAATTTGTTTTATTGATGAAATATACTTCTTTATAAGAGTTTTGTCAAGACGCGGAATTTTGCCTTTTGGTTTAAATGTTTCCCTGTGTGAATATATGTAATTAATTGCTTGGATCAAAAAAAGATGACAAATTCGTTAATTATTTTTCAAAAAGAATGATGCAAAATACTTGCTATAACCTTGCACTTTGTGGTGTAAAACATGGAATTGCTGCAATCCATGAACAGTTAGACTGTTTTGCTGCGGGGAAAAACCCGAAATAATGGGAAGCATGCATTAATCCATCATTTCTTAGAACTATGATAGTGCACACCTGCTGCAAACAAGTAAGAGAAACATTGTACAGATAATTGAGAATTTTGTAACATGCATTCTTATATCCATTTCAAAAGGTTATAAATAAAATTCATAATTGCAAGTTTGTATTATCCTCAGTTTTGAGCAAGCTCCATATTTCAATGGTGGCATTGGGTAGCACATTCCTACCTAACCTCACATTTTTGTGTTTTCTAGCAGATGACTTTCCAAAAGCATTGTGGCAAAAGGAGAAATTGCTTGTAACAAGCAATTTCTCCTTTTGCCCCAATGCTTTTTTCAATTTATTCACATATCAAAACAGAAAAAACTGAAAAGTTTTTCATAAGTTTACGAAGCTATTCTCAAGTTGAATGCTTCAAGTAAAAAAGTAAGTGGCGTCTGCTGGTGGTAAAGAGTTAAGATAGAGAACAATGTTGGAACACTGATGCAACAATACAATGGGTACATAGGTAAGGTAGACTGCGGGCTATTTTGGGCGGCAGTGTGTAAATGTAAAGGTAGCCGAGTAGTAAAGGAGGTGAGTCTGGCATCCTCCCTCCATCTGCCATACATACACAGCATGCAGTGGAACACATCAGACCGAGAAAAGTGGTGCTGGAGAGAATAGACCAAGTGTGTGTGTGCGATGGTTAATTGTTCAACATTAATCAAGGTGAAAAACGAGGATTATCAGAAATAATTGGACATTTCATCTGGGAGGAAAATCGAGTTTAATTACAGGTTGAGGAAGTTTTAACTGTTGGGTTTCAGAAGCTTTTACGGAATTCTTCGAAAAGTTAACGGAAGAGTTCAGGGGATAGAATGAATGATTTCTTCTCTTTGATTTTTGTGCTCTGATAAAGGTGTGCCATACCGGTTTCTTGGATTTTTTGCATATGGTTTATGTCGATGTATTTATAGGATATAACGCAGGCAATTCTAACATCTTAAAGGTGAGTAAGGTTTGTTGTATGTTTCTTTATCTGTCTTATATTGTGTTGATGATTTGAAGCATAGTTTATTCCAGTAAAAAATTAAATCAGTTGGAAAAAGAGAACACATTTTTCTTGGTTTGAGAATGTTTTCAACAAATTTTGATACTTTTTGTTTTAAATGCTGTACTGAAATTTGTGTAAGGACATAATTTGTTCTCAAATACATTGGTTGATATGAATCAGTCTCTGATATTTTGATGATTTGAAATGCTTGTGGTAGACCAATTTTCAAAACGACCATAATGTATTAATATGAACTACTTTATTGAGTCAGATTGAAATCAATATTAACAAAAAATCTTGCTTGTAAGGTGGGAGTATTTCTTTTGTCAAAATGCTTTTGATAAGGTCAGCTAGTTCAGACATTGGGATAATCAAATTTAACCTGGGTTCATAGAATCTGACTAACAAATTAGTGTATATATTTTGATATGCTGTTTTGAATATCATATTAACACTTATCATTTTCGGACAAAAATCTCGTTTTATGAACTTTAAAAAGATATAGGTAAAAAAAATTTTTTTTTTTTCTCAACATGTGTCCTGGAACTTTTCATTTTATTCAATAAATGATTGTCTTTCAGCTATGATTGTTGTAGGGTTGGTTTGGGATGATATATTGATAATGGGGCTACACTTTTTTTCAACCGCACTGAGCATGTCTTTTGCAGACAATTTATGAAATAACTGTAGCAGTTGTATAGGAGAACTTGTTTAAAAATACAATTTCTCCTTTTCAAACAAATATGTTCGTTTTTCTTTCTTTTTTTTTTTTTACAGAGTTTCTCAAAGCATATAGTTTTACATCTATTGATACAAACAGTTCAATTTGTGAACTTTAATACATTGATAGTTTTGTTTATAAGTGTATATAAGTGGTGTAGGAATCAGTTTTATTAGGATTTTTTTCTCTATTCTATTTTGTGGGTTGTTATTTAAACAATCTTTATGATTTGTAAAGTATAAAGAACCAATTGATAAGTCTGCTATGAGGATATACCTCTTCTCCACTGTTTGGGGAAAGAGTTGGAATGGACTGCTATAGTCAAGACTGGGCCAATGATGTTCATGAAATCAATAGCTCTTTGATTACTAATGTTATGATCATCTTATCCGCATCTCTCATAGGTAATTTGACGGGCCATTCCACTTGTTTTCTCACACACCTGTAGATTACATTAGAATGGACCTACACTGTTAATGGAAACGACTTTTATGATGGAGTGTGTAATTACTATTTCTACATAATCATGTGATTTTCGGATTTGCTCAAATTGAAAGTAACAGCATGAAAATTAAATTATAATGGATGTGAGATAATTTTCTTTTGTATGAACTTATTTATTTTACATTGATTGTGATGAAAGCTTGAAGCCTCCCTCTTAATGACATCTTCCTGGATACTAAACCAGTTCTTCTGCGGATTTGTGGGCTTGGCCTCAAAATGTTCACCTTGTCTTAATTACGGGAATTGGATCCAGGACCCTGGGTACAAGGGGCTGCTTTCTACCGCTGCACAAGAATGATTAGAAACCTATTATCAATCAGTATTAGTTTAAAAGTCTATCTAGACTATACTTGACTATACTATAATTTTACAAAATTTTAAGACATTCCAAATAAAGGATAAAAAACACTGTCAAAAAGGGTGGGGAGGTGGAATATCGCTTAAGCTCACCTTTTCCCCATCAAACTCAAAATTGTTCTTCCACACATTAATAATGTCCCAGGATTATTTGATAATGAATTAATGATTAACCAGAAGCAATAGAAAGACCATCAATCCTTCAAAAGCTTCAGGTAGTTATCACCATTAATTACATCTCAAGGATTCAATGCAATACTACAGTAAGTGCTTCATGTTTATGAAGCACTTATTATAGTCTTGCATTGAACCCTTCATACACGTGAAGCACTTACTATCGTATTGCATTAAACCCTCCAATTTTGTGTAGGGCTTACTATAGTCTGGCATTGAATCTTTGATCTACGGCTACTGACTTGTAATAATCTTGTTGTATTGCCCATACTTTCATAAATGGTTATTCTAGAACTCTATTTGTTTTCTCACTTACTTTAAGTGGTAATAACTATGTTTATGTTTATGAACTGACCATGTGTATACATCTTGATTCCTTTATTACTATATGTTTTAATGAACGATTCGGATTCGGATGAGGGAGATGTGTTTACCTGATATTATAATCATCGAATAAGAGTGTATTTCTTTACTGCATTTTATATTGTTGTAACTTTTGTACTGGCATTATAAAGAAAGATCTACTTTGTAAATCTTTGTAAAATCCTATGTTGTTTATACTCACCTCATGGCATTTAAAGCATTAAACTTTTGGTATTTTTGTTATATCCTATGTTGTTGGTAGTGTTCTAGTGACAAAAAAAAAGACTTTTTTTTTTTTCTTTTTTTTCTTAAACTGATGAAATCCAACCAGGATGATACAATGTAATGTCATTGAACTCTGAAATAACTAAGAAAGTTTTCAATGAATTTGATGATGTTGGCATTTTTAAGAGTCATCATTTGATGATGCTAATGACTACAAACTATAAAGGGTTTGAATAAGATAAAAGTGAGCCATAAGAGAAAATTCTTGTTTCATTGCAGTTTGGCAGGTTTTCTGATAATTCATGGGTGTTGATACACAGGTGGTGAAAGGTCCAGTTATAGAGATTAGATCCAACCCTCAGATTCAATCAATTCTGATCATTTAGTAGATAGTAAGGCAACCTGTATGCATTAAACCCAACACTTCTCATGAATATTTTGACAGGTTTTGATTGCTTGCAGACGGCATTTCTTGAGAGTGAAAGATTTATTTGACATTTAGTTTAAAACATTGTAGCGAAAGGAAAATGCTCTCGTAATGTGCAATGTCTCATTGTGGTTTCTAACTTTTTTTGTGGTAGTTGTATTAAAACAGGGTTATAAGAATTCTTTAATTTCTCTCGGCTAGATGCTCACATGTTGATAGTTTCAGTTTTCATAGCCAAGTAATTGAGAATATAAGCTTCAATCATCACTGTTCTTTCTTGATTTAGAAGATTAAAAGCAAAGTAACTTGTGCAGAAAATGTAGGCAAAATTTGTCGTTTCATGGCTGATTGCACATGTGTTGAAAGTTTCAGTTAATATAGACAATAAGATGTGAACTTTATATTCAATCACTGATTGATTTAGATTAATAACAGGACAACCTGTGCGGTTGGTTATCTGTCCGTCCATCTGTCACTCACAGGCTGTTAATAGGACTTCCTTTATCTGTGAATGGATCTGAGATATATGCACTCTTAGTGTGCCCTCATGATTACTTATTTACGCCTAAACAATTTAATCAGTTGTGACAAAATGAAGGGAGGTTTTGGTTTTGGGGTGTTTTTTTTCATCAAGAAATTCTGTTGTTGTTTATTTTTCTTTTATTTATGGAAGTTTCTTTGAATTTCTTCAGAATTTAATGTATGTAACTGTTGCTGCCCCACCGACACCTCTGGTTTTGTAGGAGAGACCTTTGGCAAGTCACTTCAGAGCCCTAGCCTAGAACTAGTGGAGCCAGGAAATCTGTTACATACCTTAAAAAAATTGTTGATACTGCATTGAATACCATACAAAAAAAGGTGCTTAGGTTTACATAAATTTTGAGCTTTCACATTTTGTCACATTTCTAAGTTGAGTGTTTTGTCTTGGCCGTGTTTAAAGGAGTATATAAGATGGATAGGAGTTAACTGGTGATTGTTATTGTAGACAGCACATCCATGTCTGTTTATCTGTTTTCCCATCTATCATTTATCAGATTTTGAGGGTATCAAAGATAATATCTCTTGCCCATTATAACGCATTCCTTCACATGGTGACTGATTCTTCATTTTAGCATGGATGCTTTATGAATCAACAGATTTCATCTTGGGCATGGGTGCTTTATGAATCAACAAATTTCAACTTGGGCATGGATGCTTTATGAATCAACAGATTTCAACATGAGCATAGATGCTTTATGAATCAATAGATTTCAACTTGGGTATGAATGCTTTATGAATCAACAGATTTTAACTTGGGCATGGATGCTTTATGAATCAACAGATTTTAACTTGCGCTTGGATGCTTTATGAATCAACGGATTTTAACTTGCGCTTGGATGCTTTATGAATCAACAGATTTCGACTTGAGCTTGGATGCTTTATGAATCAACAGATTTTAACTTGCGCTTGGATGCTTTATGAATCAACGGATTTTAACTTGCGCTTGGATGCTTTATGAATCAACAGATTTCGACTTGAGGGTTCAATGAAAGTTATAGTAGGTGCTTCACATTTGTGAAGAACTCACTTTAGTCTTGCATTGAACCTTCAAATTGTTTATTATACTATTGAATATAGCAATGGATTGATTTGGACTCAAGAAACGAAACAACAAATTTTCTTTTTTTTTCTTATATAATTAAAGACGTTTTCCCCTTTTTGCCAAAGGGGTTTCTAAATATATATGATGCCACAATTTCTAAGAAACATTGATTTTGACAAAGTACAGAACTTAAAATTACATGGCTTCTCTATTGGTTGAAATCCAGGTGACGGTATTTGTATTTTCATGAGAGGCAGTTTACTAGTTAACTTAAGGAATGCCAATGCTTCTACCCGATCTGACCAGCCAGTAAGGGTAGTTGAGTTTGGGATCTTTCGCCATCATTATGAATTGGGATTAACAATATATAACTGAAATACTGTTGACACAATGTAAAATCCTTGTAATATTTTATTAATTGATAGTTTTTATAATTTATAAATGGTATTTGCTGTATCTTTCAATACGAAATACCATATAAGAAATGGGTTAAATGCCTTTACTCTCACGCTTATCTGTATATCACAGTTCTGCAATATGAGAAATGTACTACTGTTGATACCTCAATTTGATCCTTTTCCTGTGTTAACCCATTACCAAACAATAATGACTTTTAAGTACTTTGTTGCAGACGACTCTGGAAAACATTGTGGGAAAAGGTGAAATTGCTTGTTACAAACAAGCAATTTCTCCTTTTCCCACAATGTTTTCTTCTCTATCAGAAGATTATTTTCCAATTTCATCACATTTTGAAATGTCGTCTGCAAACTCTCTCAGTTTTGGACAGTCGACATTTTGGTGTTTGGTAAAGGGTTAAATGATGAAATCGGGAGTTATAAAACCAATTAAAGCAGTTGAATTATTTGTTGAATATTAAAACTGATTTTTTTCTAATAATAAGGTAAATTTCATGGTGCCAAAGAGAAAAAAATGCTTGTAACAAGCAATATCTCTTTTTGTCACTAAGATTCTTTACTCTCCTGTTGATGGTAACTTGAAATCAAGAACAGTGTATGAAGGAGATATTTGGTTGGTGTAATGAGATAGTCTATAGTGAAATTTCATACTTTTATGCTCATAAAGACTAGAGAATGAATTAGTGAAATCTAGAGGATGAATTTGCTTGATTCACCATCCAACCACATCCTGATAACCTTGATCTATTAAAGGTGCTTGTTTGTACATGTGATGAAATTTGGAAGTTAGAAATAAATTTCTTTAAAGCTGTACAACAGCTGTACTGTTATATACTCAAAAAAAGTCATTAGAAGCAAGATAAGATCATTTTAATTCTTTAAAGGGTGTATACAGGGAATTAACATGTATTTTAACCCAAAAGCTTGACTTCGTTTTTGACATCTACTGCATTGAAACTTTACATACTTCGATAAATTGTTTGTTCCTGAAATGATTATGGTTTCAATAGCTACTTTTGATTGTATATCAAACAATAAAACAAAAACTGTATTGTTTCAATGACATTTTGTTTGACTTTCGAATTTTCTCATCTGTGAACAAGCAATCAAAGTTGGATGTACATATGAGTGTTAACAATTTTATCTCACTGATTTCTTTAGTCTTCTTTTGTATCAAAATTCTTTCTATATGGATTAAATGCCTTGTTGTGGGATTTTCATTTATATTATGCCTTTTTTGGACATAGACATGGGTTCGGTTGTGTTTATTTCCAAAAGACGCTCACAAGAAACCTGGGGATCAAACATGGACTTACATGTCCATTGATCATCTCAACCACTGGGCCTTGCAGGACCCGAACAACT
The DNA here is from genome assembly GCA_947846245.1 of Cerastoderma edule. NCBI lineage: Eukaryota > Metazoa > Mollusca > Bivalvia > Cardiida > Cardiidae > Cerastoderma > Cerastoderma edule. The sequence continues at coordinate 6,588,935 of OX401409.1, read as the reverse complement.
GGGCACAAATAATTCATGTGATATTAATGACTCAGAAAGATTTTGGCATGTTAAGCTTTAAACAAATAGATAAATGCACTGATCGCATATTACCTGTGATATAGCATGTTTCACAAACCTGCTGATATGAATGAACAAGCTTGTATTGTATGCAGTTTATATCATGAGTAATTTTATAACAAAAAGATATTGTTTTCCATCATATCCATGTTAATAACAACCCATGTTGACTGTTGACTCCAGGCAACTTTCAAGTTTTGAACTTGCATGGCAGTTTTCTCTATTCTGAAATACTGCCCAATTGTTCATTGGTGGATTTTGATAACTCCATTGGATTTAGGAAATAAAGAACATGTGTTTCATGAAAGACTATGGTAAGTGCTTCATGTATTTGATGCACTTACCATAATCTTGCATGAAACACTCAATTTGTTCTCAGTATTTCAAGAAAGCACTTACCATAGTCTTGTGCGAAACACTCAATTTGTTCATTCCTAAATTATATTTCCTTTGAATATGTTATTTGCATTGAACCTTCAATACATATGATAGAAGGCATTGTTTATTTTGCACTTACCATAGTCTAGGGCGAAACACTCAATTTGTTTATTTCTTAATCATATTTCCTTCGAATATGTCATTTGCATTGAACACATATGAGCCCCTCCATGACAAAAGGGCCCTTATCGCAATTTTTATCGAAATTTACTTTTTTATTTTATCTGAAAGAGTGATCCCTACTTAATACAGTAATATATTACTTGTTTGGGTAATCCATCTATAAGATGGTGTAATCTGTATACAATGTACATGTAACTAACGTCCGTGACCATTTTGACGTCCATTTTGACGTTGACGAACGTTCGCAGTAAGAAACTTGAGAAGGGGTTAATGAAACGTCAAAATAAAACGCATAAAGCAAATAGATGCAATTATTATTTATTGCATATACAAGTATATACATATATAAACAATTTGGGCTAATAAACTATATTAAATGTCGTCCATTACTATGGAAACAGGTTCGAAGAAAAATCAATTGCAGAAAATATCTAAATATTATATACTTGAATCTAACAAATAACTATTTGATCAAACTAAAGCAGAAACAAAACACTATTCTTCAGCGGACTCTAGAGGACAGGTAATGTCCTTGTTGGCTTCCCTTAGATATGGCCGCACATGGGTGACAAGATAGCGCACACGGTCAGGTGTCAGTCCAGCTGCCGGCACTATACACGGTCGCTCATGTGGAACGTTGATCGCTGTACACAGTGTGACTTTTGTCTCCTCTCCGTCCTCCGACCGTTTGATAAAGACGCAGCCCGGCTCGTTTGTAGTGAACCTGAACTGCTGGTAGCCCCTGATCCCTTTCAATGCTTTGAAATGGCGACTCAAGAAAGGTTTCCATTGTCGCCATTTCCAAGTCGTTCCTTCAACTCCGTTGTCGTAAACCACTGCCCTATTGGTTGTTGAAGACTTGTTTACAACACGCTCTAAAATAGAATGGCAAAACACAATTTGATAATATCGGTAATCAATGCATGTCAATGTTTTATGAATGAATTCAATCAATAGAAAAGACTGAGCACAGGATCCATGACGATTACATGTAAATTGTTTCATGTGCAGAACTGACAGTTTGAAAAAAAACACTTTTACCTCAGCAAAAATGAATATTTACCGTAACATTACACTGGCATATAAGAGAAAGCAACTTAAGTAAGCTCGGACTTATTGGGTACTACTGTTTTTCCATATTATTCAGTTCAAACTGTCTCATTAAAATTATTCCTTAAATAGCAGCCAATCCATTTAATCATCAAATATTGTCCCAGAGACATTGTTGTTTGAGTTCTAAATTGACGAATAGTCATGCCAAAATAAGAAATTAATGTAATAAACGATAGGGCGAAAACAGTTTTGACACCAAAACTTCGAATTACCAGATTTTTTCGCGATGATATGCTATCAAATCTAGGAATGCATCATGTTTCACATATATATCAAATGTCGCTGCTTTCACATAAGAATAGTTTCATCAATGTGCATACCAATGTCTTCCAGAGTTTCACAATCGGTTCTTCTATATAGTTTTTTAATGTGGGCGAATCCAGCGTCTATCAAACAGCGAGCATGTCCCGGTAGTTGCATTAGGTATTTGATCTCATCATTTAATCCTGTCATTGTTCGCCATGAGAAATAGGCCATCACATACCTGTTCTTATTTTGCCCTGAAAAAAGTTTCCAAATGAGAAAACTAGTGACATAGTTTAAGACCTATCTACTCATACATTGTTTGACTGTAAATCTACTAGTATGTATTGGCCGACTTGCAACTTGGGTGCATAGATGAATGCATATATACAACGACACCAAAGTATTATTCTTGTATGAAAAATCTTCAATCGCTCTTTAAAAAACAGAACTTGTATGTACGTATTTTTCACGTTCCAGCTATCTAGTTCAAATTGCTTTCAAAATAACTTCATAAGCGTTTTTGTACAAACCTCCACAATTGTCTGCATGTAAAGTCATAGACTTTTCGCCACGTGTATAGTTTGATAGGGCATGATCCACCATTGATATGATGGCGTCTGGTCCGTGAATACCTTTACCATCAGGCCCCATTGTTTGGCTTTCGTCGATCAGGTAATTATACTGTCGAGGTGTACCATCGTCTCTGAATCCGAATAGGTGGACCAAACGGGAAATAAACAGACTTTCAGAAATTGAATTATACACCAATTCTACATCCAAATATCAAATAAAATCACTAGTATCAAAAACCATGAGAATGATATTCATAATTTGTATTACCTTTCTAGGTGTAACGAAGTACATAGGGCCCATCTGTCTGACATGATGTGGCAAAGAGACATTCTGGGAAAAGTCGAACGTGTAATGGATGTGCCTGTAATCCGTGGAACATGGTTCTGCCGGTATATCAGGAGGTTGATTTCCGCTCAGTTCCCTTTTGCTATTCACTACACATGTCCTGTACACCTAAAACATAGTATGCATAACATAGACCTGTGGTTATCCAAATAGTGATTGATGGTGGCTCAAGAGTGTATGCAAAAATAGCTGAAATGAGCTATTAAAAGTCATCCTTAAAGGTATTTTTTGATAGAGGAGATAAGTGATTAATGATCATGTATCACATTTGGAAACGAAAAGTATTTAAGAAAATACAAAAAAGGTTGCCAAACTTTACCGTTCTGCAGAATACTGCCAAGTTCTGCAAGTACGATTTACCCGTGTTCCATTATATAAAGGGATATTCACATCACCTAGCTGATTCAAAGAGCTTTATGACAAAATGTTTGACGATGATGGTTTCTGAGGTTGTGACGATAATGAAAGAAACTTAGGGTACCTGATGTTCATTTTTTGCAGCTAATATATGTTGTTGCAGGTCCGTCGACGCTCTCAATTTGTCATCATCCGTCTGCGCGTCTCTGACTTTCTTTCGGACTATTTCACATTTTGCACATACGTCATTCTCTGGTGCGGAAATCTTTAAAACACAACAATAAAATGGGACATATTTTGGAAGGAATAAAGAGTGGACTACAACAATGCTCTTTATTCCAACCCATCAAGTTTTCACCATGACCTTGTACAGTACTTTCATGTACGAAAATGCCCAAGTGTGGGCCGGTACATTAACGAAGGAAAACATCAATATAAGCGGATATCACAATGAAATCGTAAGATTGTTGACACGATGTGAAACCCTAAAATGAAGCAAATGAATAAACTTTATTTCAACGCACATTCATGTAATAAAATCAATGTAGTTTAATATATACTGATAAAAGTCAATCTGTATATTGAAATGCTTTAAGTGTAAGTTCTGGACGGATGCCTTATCCGCAACTTATGGCCCCCTTTTTGTGCAATACAGTCAGTATTTCCATACCTTTATATATGAACAGCACTGTAACCATATTCCACAAAATCCTGAGATTTTGACGGCCCTGGTGTTCGTCTCTTGGCATGACTGTTGGTAAATTCCGTGGACAGCCACCTTTGTGGTAGAGGCCGGAAGGAAAACTGGGGGGATATCGTCACATCCCCTGGGAGCAGCTGGCTGAGGAAGACCATTTTCTTCGGCATACATAATGATAAACTTCACCACCTTTTCAATATCGCCAAATGCCAGTGCATGTCGGGGTTTCTTGCCTGTATTCCCATGGACTCGTGGTACATTGCCGTTGTCATTTATACGGCGAATAAGGTTCTTGAGTGTTTTTTCACCTATGTCATATATTATCAAAAAGGATTTCCTGCATATGATGGTTCTTTCAAATCGATATTCGTATAGTGTCCTCTTTCTTTCACCATACCTGCTGCGTTTGGGATCACTTCCAATTTTTATTAAAGCTCCCATCAGATACGCTTCTTTTGTGTCCTTCTCCATTTCTCTTAGGTTGAAGATATGCTCTATAATTAAATCGTCATCAATTGATGAAAGACAGTTCTGTGGACACCCACATCCCGCTCTCACATGTTGTAAGTCATTCTCTTCTTCCCCTAAAGACAGTAGAGGACTAACACTGTCTTGGGACGGTCCAACACGAGGTTCGTCTCTAGCCTGCTCCAACTGAGTTTCCTCCTCCTCATCATCATCATCAAGCATGTCACAGACTGCAATACCTTCTTCATCTTCACCTCTAGGCATAGATCTTGATTGAGAATTGAAAAAATCTCGGTAAAATTCATCAAGTTCCTGAAATTAAAAAAATTATGATAACTTTAAGCAAGATATTTGACACGTTTTCTAGTATATTTGTGATAAATAATGTTTTATCAAAAAACAAAAATGACTACAGGTCTGGTTGGTATTCGAACCCTAGGCCCTTTCGACAAAAATACGTTGTTCTAACCCATTAACCGACTACGCTAGGGCGTTACATAACGTAGATGTGAAATAATAAATTAATATAAAAATCAATACTCACGGACTTTACCGAAGAGCCGTTTCTATTATTAGGTATTGCACTTAAATATCGTTTTCTCCAACTAAATACGCTAATTTTACAAATTTAACTTTTTTCTAACAAACATATCTTATTTTGAGAAATATAAGCACTAAAACAATATCCTTTAAACGTTCTGCACACAATATTGACATGTTAGGTGACAGCTAGCCGAAAAATGCAGACGACGTATCTGTCATCCGGTAGAGGCTCGTATTTTCTTAGTTATAAATAAGTAATACCATTTAATTTACAACAACAAAGTTAAATGTGGATTACCTGTAATTCTTCCATCCTATTCTTGTTGGTTCTCGACGAAAAAGTACGGATTCCTTCGAAAATAAAGGAAACAGCGGAGATATCTTTTACCGTGATTTTACTTCCGCATTTACTCGTTCATACTCGGGTATTCTCGGTAACTTTGATCGGCGTTTTCCGTAATTATCGATTTTTGCGATAAGGGCCCTTTTGTCATGGAGAGGCTCATATGATAGAAGGCATGGTTTACTTTCAAATATTTTGTTTAACCTCATCTCAAAGAAGTTCAATGTAAATATATAGTTAATGCTTCACAAATGTATAGCACTAACTATAGTATTACATCAGATCAGTCAATCTGTTTCCAATGGCAGGTAAACACCATTTGAGTTTCTGAATGAAGGTAAGTATCATTATCAGTTTCCATCTAAATATACCTGGTGAAGTGGATATGATAGAAGTTACCCTTTGTTGTATACAGGAATATTGGCATTGTTAACACTTCTACTGAAAGCATTCTTTTCTAGTGTGGCAATTTTAGAGGTTGACGACGAAGAGTTGAATTGCGATGAAATAGAATGATTAATCTGATAGAATATAATTCAATGATGGAGCAAGGGAAATTGTTTGCCTTGAGATTTTTCTTTTTTTCCCTTCAACAAATCATGAAAAACACTTTGAAATCAGTTTCTGTATCTCTTTAGAAATGTTTCAAAGGGTGTTGTGCATTTACATGCATAATAACAATTGCAAATCATATTTATGAATTATAGAGTATCATTTTATTTTTGAACGTACAATTTCTTTAAACTATGAAAAGGAATCAAACATATACCTTTAATTGAATTTAAAGGGGGTTGTTAACACATGAGACAATTTGTAAGTCAAAGTAAAATGTCTTTAAAAAATACAGTTTTTGTATTGTGTTATAAAATTGATGAAACATAGCTACTGAATGTAAAATTGATTCAGAAATGCCAATGTATTTAAGTATGAATGGACTTTATGCAATCGTTTTCAAAACCATTGCAACGCTTTTGGATCTGAATACTTATCTTTTCTTTGTATATAGACTCTAAATACTTAAATATAAAGTTATTTTGCTTCCAATGGCTATTCTTCAGTACGTCTCATACAACAGTGGAGCTGATATACAGTTTTAAAGAAATGAAACTTTAACATCCAAGTTAAATCACAAAATGAAACTTTAACATCCAAGTTTACTCACATCTGTGAAAAAGCAGCTTTAATCCATTACCAAACAATAACAACCTTTAACCAGTTTGTTGCAGATGACTTTGGAAACTTTTAATGAGCAATTTCTCCTTTCTGCCCTACCAGAAGATTATTTTTTTCAATTTCATCACATTTCGAAATGTTGTCTTGAAACTCTTTCAATTTGGGACAGTCTGAAATGTGGCGTTTGGTAGAGGGAAACATCACTTAAAACACTCAGTTAATTTAAAGTGATATTCTACAAACAAAGTGGTTGATTTCAATCAAGGAAAGTTGGTGGTAGGACTAAAATTTTGTAGGTGAGTTAATGTAGAACTTGTTTAGGGCGGCTCTGAGCCAGGATTACCTTAGTGGTTAATGATGTAGAACAATGTAAGGTATTTGATGTGTAATGAATTTACCAGGTAGCCTTTGTACTATAGATGGACTTTTTGCCAGAAACTCCTTGAAAAAAAAATGTATTTGGAAGCATGCAGGCTTTTCTCTCTGTTACACCTGGGTAGTTACTAGTATTTTACCAAATGCCTTGAGGAAATATATTGGTGTAAGTCAAAATAGACATGCATGATTTTTTAACATAAATATTGCATTGTAAGGTGCTTGTTTACAGAATAGTAAATGTTAAGACAAAATAAAATGTTGTTGAAACAAAACAGTATTTATATTCAAGCTTACTCATTTGTCTTTTGTCACAATTATTTGTTACAGTATAGCTTTTGCAGTTAAGTTGATTCGAATGAATAAGACATATAAAAACAACATTTTTGGCTTTTGATAAGTTTCTCTCTGTTGCCAAGGAAACTGTAATCTTCCCTTTGTTTAACAACAGAAATCAAATGACAGGCCCAATTTAATTCCCTCTTAATAGCTAAGGAAAATAATTTGAGATTTAGAACTACTTTTAATGGTAGAATTTTGAGAACAATTTGAGAGTTCAATGCAAGACTATAGTAAGTGCTTAACAAAAAAGAAGCATTTACTATAGTCTTGCATCAATCCCTCATATTTGATGGTTAATGTCTGTAGTACCCAGACATACTTACTATTTTCATCCAAATTACGTGATAATGACGGGATTATTATTGTAAAGCAATTTAAAAATGATTACAACTGAAATTTCGTATTGATTATAAAAAGATTGCTTGGGAAGAAATAGTTTTGTCTTACATTGTTTTAAATCACACCACATCATTGTTAATGAATTAAAATTTTACACTAAATTCTTCTGTAAAATTATTCCTTTTTTACCAGGATGTTTTGCATGAGCAAACTTTGTCTTCTGTAAAGATAATAGAGAAAGTTGATTGATCCTCTACGTTTTTAAGATTTTCCAAATTGATTAAATGAACAAATTATATTGTATATTATTCTTATTGACCTAAGTGATGTTTTTCCTATCTTGTGTACTGTAATCCAGATGTGATGAAAAAATCTTCTGAAGGGGCAGAAAACATTGTGGTAAAAGGAAAAATTGCTCGTCATGAGCAATTTCTCCATTTCCCACCATGTTTTCCAGAGTTGTCTGCAACAAAGTGGTTAAATGGCGTTATTATTTGGTAATTGGTTAAATAAGTATCATTATACATGTTACTCACAAGTTACAGTACATGATTCATACATGGCTGTCAGGGTAGATGAACTGGCTGGATCAAGGCCAATCTAATTCCAACCCCCGCTTATCAAACTGAAATAAATCCTTCCAGTTTTCATTGATGGGAATGAGAGAGTATGGAATCTGATGACGGAAACTTAAGCACAATTTAATGATATTGGAAATCGTAGATATTCCTTGGAAATATTTTCATTGGCTCTTAACTGCCTATAATGATATCCTTATCATGTTCATGGCTCCCTGTTACCTCACTGCTGATGCTGTATAATAATTGTTCAGTATGGGTGTACTTGTGTCCTGCTTTGTTATTTGGATCTGCACACAAAGTTCTTAGACAAGGCCTTGGAGTCCATAGACAGGGTGCTTTGTACAAGGCTGGTATAGATTAACCAGAAAGGATGAATGAATGAACAGTGCTGAAAGAGAATGTTGAAAGCTTTAAACCCTTAAAGTTCTGGGTAATGTTCTAAAAATAGATTTTTGTGTCGTCTGCTTTCCAAAACCTTAAATATCTACTTAATTTTGATGAGGAAAGATACACAGAGTTGCAACCAGGTTAGACCACAGGCCAGCTGTCAATTAACTTTGCGGCTGGCCTAGATCTAACCTGTTTGCATAAGCATGAAGTCAGTTCATGCACTAAAGGGTTAGATAAAAGAAAAGATAGAAAACAAACGTAGTCTGCTTTATTATTTATCTATTATGATGTCAATTTATTTGCAGACCAGAGTTTATAAACCATTGCAGAGTATTTTATGTAGCATCACAAGAGTTTCCTGTCTCTAAAGCCAATTAGTGTTTGCCAATCCCTTGTCCTGTACACTCAACCATGAAAACAAGGCATCAAGAGTATGTTGAACCACTTACCTCAGGGTACCTCACTTTTCCACTTTTCCACATTTACTGCTGTAGACTAAGGTGACATTTCCAAAAAAATAAATTGCTTTTAACATGTTATTAATCATTTTGTTTTAATGGTTTCTTCCAAATATCTTCAATGAATTGTATCTCAAAATGTTATTTGTCATCTGCGCTGCCTTTCAATTTTAAACCAGTTACAAATTCCCATCTGTGGGAATGGTTGAATGATGGTTCAACTCTGGTCAAAGTCTTATTGAAATCTTTCATGAATCTCTAATTGTAATCGTCTCTTAGAGACAAACTCATTTCCCCCCGTCTTCTTATTGGTCGATTTTAGTCTGTCTTGACAAACATAGCTGAATCAGAACCAAACACTGCCCTATCAGAACAAAACATTTTACCCAATCAGAACAAAACATTTTAACCAACCAACAAAAACATTTTAACCAATCAGAACCAAACATATTGACCAAGCAGAAACAAACATATTGACCAATCAGAACCAAATATTGACCAATCAGAACCAAATATATTGACCAAGCAGAACCAAACATAGTGACCAAACAGAACCAAACATATTGACCAATCAGAACCAAATATATTGACCAAGCAGAACCAAACATATTGAACAAACAGAACCAAATGTTGCCAAATCAGAACCAAATATTGCCCAATCAGAACCAAATATTCCTGTGTCAGAAACGTATATCTGGTTCTGTGATTCAGAATGCTTGATGGGTTTTTTTTATCACTGAAGGGCATGGAATGAAAATAGCACTTGGGTCATAGGGTCAAGTACTGTGAGGCAGATTACATACAGTAATGGCAGATTACATTGTGAATGAGCAGGTTGCCACAGAACATGTTCCACCTGCCTGAAATATGTAAAGCATTTGAACTTTGAATGTATTTTAAGTGCCTGGTGATAGCCAGTGTAACCCTATCCCAGGGCATTTTTCTCTTGAATTGGGAAGAGGCCCAAGCCTGCTGAATTTGGTAAATTTTATCAATGAAATTGCTGAATTGGGAAGCCAAAAAGCTGGTGTGACTTGGAGTTTTTGGAAAAACAGCATGATTTTAAAGAAATTTCCAATTGGGAAGTTGCCTTTAATAGACCCCTGTTATATAACATAAAAAAGCCCTGTATCTTTGATCCATGCTACTAGACTTGCTGATGTGTGGCGTCTGAGCCACCTTGAGTCATTCACTTTACCACTTAGAGGGACATTGTTGTTTCTTGCAGCAGACAACATTTAAAAAGCATTGTGGCAAAAGGAGAAATTGCTTGTCACAAGCAATTTCTCCTTTTGCCACAATACTTTTTAAATCTATTCACATATCACAACTGCAGATCTGGAAGGTTTTCCAACCCTGGAACACTCATTGTCAGAATTGAGTGTTGCCCAAGCAAGAATTTGTGCTTATGTTTCAAAGAATGATTTGAGTGTATTTGATATTCAAACTAAGACCTCTTTGATATAGAGGCCACATTTAAGTAGTTTAGAATTGTTTAATCTTATTTATTCATCGAAAGTGAAACATCTAAGTCCTTACGACTACAATGAATCCCTCTTGACTCTGCTTCCTGGATAAGTAAACCTGCCCCAAATGCGAAGAAATCAAAGTTACTAAGCGGACTGTGTGCTATTCACTGGATTCAAACCAGCAACCTTCATGTATTGAGACTAAGGCTCTACCCCTGCACCTTTGTCCTCCACTTTTACCTGGACTAATAGTGCTGGTTTGTACTGAATGAGCCAAAATCACAAAAAAATCAGGAGTCTGAGAAAGTGCAAAAAAGCCATCAATTATGAAGAGAAGGAATTTCTCCCTTTTTTCTGGATTTTTATTTGCCACAGAACTGAACAAGAAATAAAAGAAACAATAAATGAAAAGATCAAATTAAAAACTTGCTGAATCTCTGTTTTTAGGGAAACAGTAGTGAAAAAGGAAGAATTCAATTCCTCTTTTTTCATCTATGTTTTAAAAGCGATATAACTTCAATCATATCAATTAGAAAGTTAAATCTTTGAAAATATGGGAAAAGAGATGTTTCAAACATCTGTGCACATCTTATGTAATTCCATGTGACATTCTGACAGAGTTTCCCACATAAATTACAGCCACTCAAATGCCTGGAAGGTAGAAACCTTAAATCTGTTATAGAATTCCTATCTCTTGCTTGATGCGTATAGTCTCACAGAGAGCCGCACTTGTTCAGTCTGTCGGGTGTTTTAACTTGAAAAACAGAGGTCCTGAGTTCAGGTTTGCATTCTCATATTATATAAATATTTCCTCCAGAATCCTAAAATTATTCAAATGCTTTTGATCTCCAAATTCCATTAACTCATTGGATGTCATGCCTAACTTGGGTTACTTAAGTAAGTTTACATTAATTCATCATTGTCATCAGTCTGTGAACTCATTCAATTTGGATCAATCACAACAAATTTGGTTTTGTTAAGAGTACATTATTTCTAAATTAACTGTCTCAACGAAACTTGGTAACAATAAATCTTGTCTACAGAAAATTGAAAAAAGGTGTGCTTATCACTGTAAGTGATAGAACAATTGTCCTTTTCAGTGCCTATCTAAATAGATCTATGAATTTATAGTGCATCATTAATTTTGAGTTTCACGTATAACAATGCATTCCTAAAAGATACCAACTCAATAAGTATAAGTAACTTTTTCAAAGACTTTTTTTCAAAAAGAGTTTTCTTGACACATAGGAGCCATGGCTTTTTTTTCACACAGTTCTTGACAACTTGTTTGCTTTAATATTCATGCAGTGGTATTTAAAAACAACTCATGCCATTATTGATGTGTGTAATCAGGGATGTAAAAATATTATTTTGCTGACTAGTCCTGTAGGACTAGTAGGTGAAAAAGTTACTCGCCCTGTCTTCATTTTAACTCGCCCTGTAATTTTGGCATTTATGAACGTCCACCTGCTGTATAAAAGTTATGTACACATTGACGAATAAGGTATTAAAAAACAAGGATATTGTATTGTTTTTGTTTTTTATATTTATTAATTTTAATATCCATATAGGAAAACAAACTAAAATATGGAACTGTAAATGTATGCTAGTACACTTATAAACTTATAAATAAAAATATTAATTACTTAATGCCCTTGTAAGGAATGACTAGTCTATTTTACTTTTTTATTATGCTTTATTATAAAGGATTACAAAAAAGCAGCCTTGTTGTCAAATAAGTGAACATTTTACTACCCTAGTAGTTAAAAAAAAATCTTGTGTTTAAATCATTACCAAATCACTGTCTTAAATTGAAAGAAGTTGCAGACGAAAAATAAAATTGTAAAAGTATATTAGGACATTGATTTGGAAGGTGATGAGTCCTTGTGATAAAAGGAGAAATTGCTAATTTCTTTTATTACAATTATTTATAGAGTTGTCTGCAACGCACATGTGAAATCTCGTTATTGTTTCGTAAATAGTAAGTTAACTCTATAGAACATATGAAGCCAAGCTTCTTGCACGTCACGCTTACGTTTTTTAGTATCGTAGTCTTTTTGTTGTAGTTTTCTTTTTTCTATTTGGTGGAGGACATGCTCAGTTTCTTTGTGTTCATTGTCTCCTCCTCCAGACCCAACCTTTTTTCCGAAAAGCGATCGGATATCCCTTTGGGCCATTCTTTTTTTTGCAGACGATGCAAGTCGCCGATAGTTACAACCGGTGTTGATATAAACAATCGATATCGTATAGCGTTGTTCTCGTACGCACCACGCATTCATTTGGAATAATTTCCATTTACTTTGCGCATGCGTAGATGCACCAATAATTGAAAACATCCTGTTGGTCCGACAGACAGATCATTTTACATTCGTTTAGCGTTTTTCTTACATTAATATGATTTTCTTATATTAAGATGAACACAAAAATGACATTTTCTACTCGGAAAATGTACTCGCCCGATCGGACGAGCGTTTACTTTTTGTTACTCGCCCCAAGCCAAACATAACTCGCCAATGCGAGCGGACGAGTGGATTTTTACATCCCTGGTAATGAAAAGACAACTTTTTCAGCCTAAATAACATATTTTTATACTATTGAAGATATCAGTGCAAGACTGCCAAAGGACACTCCCTCAAAACCAGAAGTACCTGTGGGGCCCAAAACTCAAGACCCCCAAATCTAAGATCTTGGCCTTAACCACTTGGCCATGCAGGACCCTTCATGATTTGAGGGTTCAATGCAAGACTATAGTAAGTGCTTCATAATCATGTTGCACTGAACCCTTGATATAGAGAATAAGTCATATTCAGAGCCGTAGATATATTCAGTGGTCATTGTAGCATTTGAGAATTCCTGTACTGTAGATGGTTAAAAGGAAAAGGTTTTTAGATCACCCGCACAATGGTTAATTACATTGTGAAAGGCAATGAAATCTTGCCTGACAGTCTTAACACTGGGGGAGGGTACAAGTGCATGTGTAAAGGTACGCCTGGCTATCTCTAGCCAGCATCTCAATACCTTCACTCCATTACCAGTACCTTGCTTCATAGCGTCTGATGCAAGAGAGCGACAGTGGTGCAGAGGTAGGGCGTCAGCCTTTTGTACAGAGGGTCCTGGGTTTGATCGCCGTAAGGGGAGGTGAAAACTGGCAGGACCATAACCCTAAAATAAGCATGAACACTGGCTTAATATTCAGGAAGCAGTCATTGAGAGTGAATTTAAAAAGCTTCAAGCTTCCGTCATAATCGTTGTAAAATAAATAAGTTTTAAGAGACTTAAGGAATCACTGTTTCAAAAGGATAAATGGCTCCGAGTGGATGGGCCATTATAGAAAGAAAATGATGCTTCAGTTATACCTGAATGTATGAGATACTAATAGAAATAGATACTGATGGACTTTCTTCAATGGCCTGACATATATCTGCTTATTCAATTATCAAAGTCCATTATCTTTCAAACTAGGTCAAATTGGTCATCAGTTTTTTGCTTCAGTTCTTCAAGGTTTGTTAAGAATGTAACAGATTGTAAGCAAGCCTTAACTAGTCTACTGCATAATAAAATGTCTTCCTTTTCATATGAGATGTTGAGACAAGTTTGACAGTGTTTTCTATCCTTTACCAGATGAATACCAAGTTAGGATAAGATGCATTTTTCTCTTCCTAATTGATACCTGTATTCCTTCTTAATTCATTAGGGTTTTACGACATGTTAGTATTTAAGTATGTTGTCCTGCTCATACATATAGAGGAAGACCACAAGCATGACTGCCCATAAGGGCTGGTCAAGCTCGGAAGAACTATCTACACTCTGTAAGTGAACCTAGTGGCTACCTCTCATGAAAAGCCAAATGGTATCAAAGGGATTAACCCATGCAGAAAGGAGCCAAGTGATTTCAAGTTCTGTATTATTACACCACTAGTGTTCTTGTTTTAAAAAACTTATATTTTTGAAACTCAACAGACTTGTCTCAAAAAGATGTTTCTAATGAGTTCCCACAATATGGTTTCAAACAAATAGTGATTAACCCTTTCCCAAACAATAACGACATTTAACCACTTTGTTGTAGACGACTTTAGAAAACATTGTCAGGAAAGGAGAAATTGCTCGTAACGAGCAATTTTTCCTTTTCCCACAATGTTTTCTGCCCTATCAGAAGATTATTTTCCAATATCATCACATTTGGAAATGTTGTCTGCAAACTCTTTCATTTTTGGTCGGTCGAAAAATTTGTTGTTTGGGAAAAGGTTAAACCTAATTTATCAGTATTGCAATATCATTGCTTAGGTTCATCAGGGAGTTTCTGTAGAAAGTTTGCTGCTCTTACTCTAAATACAGTAATAAACTAGATACAGTTGGGACTCACATGACGAATGTTTACGAGCTTATGTCCTTACAAGATGGCCGCGCCTAGGTATTTTTTACAATTTTCACCTTCTTTTGCCAATAATAGCCACATTGTATACTCTGCATTAGTTGACCATCACCTTTCTGACTCTGGTGGTATATGATAATCCATGCTTTATTATGGCATTACGTCAAACACTCATCAGAGAAATCACAGTCATAGGACTGTTTTTGACATGCGTGCAGGTGGCCTGCGGTTTCTCTGCTGAGTGTCAACAGCTTGTCAAATTGTTATTCCTATATATGAAGAAGACTCATAGTATGAAATAATTGATAATGTAATTAACCAATATCGGCATTTAATATAATTAATTGTACCTACTTAGGTTGCTATCTATGAAGGCGAAATAGTTCTGCAAATC
Organism: Cerastoderma edule; assembly: GCA_947846245.1. Classification (NCBI taxonomy): domain Eukaryota; kingdom Metazoa; phylum Mollusca; class Bivalvia; order Cardiida; family Cardiidae; genus Cerastoderma; species Cerastoderma edule. The sequence continues at coordinate 6,573,733 of OX401409.1, read as the reverse complement.
TATGCTGTTATGAATTGTTCATTTACCTGTTTTCCTAACAATCTCTAGGCTTACATGTCAGAATATTTGCTGCATAGTTCCTATCATACCAGAAGACATATCTCACATTTTCATCACAATCTTATATTGAGGGTTCAATGCAAAACTATAGTAAGTCCTTCACATTTGTGAAGGACTTACTATAGTCTTGCACTGAACCCTCAATTTGTCGCTGGCACAAGACCTTTTGAATTTGGCATTGTTAATATTGCGTCATTAGATACAGAGTTATGCTGGCATGCAAATAGTATCCCTGTGCATAGATTCCTGTGCCATATCAACATGTTTCTTTGGTAATTGAATGGGATTGCAAGTGCTATCTCACACATGGTCCTAAAGCATACCATTAATTAGGGATCTCCTTGCCTAACACTTGATACATGGGACAATGGCTGATAACTGACTTCATACCAGAGGTCTTATTTGGGTATGATGGGAGTATGGGAGATAACATTTAATATTATGGACCCCTTTTCCTTTAATTACAAAGAAAACTGATAACAAGTACCAAAATCATCTTAGCCATAAATTGAAGTTATTGTGACAAAAGCAAGGACTGCTTTCTTTAATTCAATATTCAATACTTTTTTGGCAAGAGTCGGCAAGGTCGTATTGATTTTGCCATTTACAATTCTTCTTGATACAGTTATTTATTTCATATACAGAAAGTTAAAAAAGATAATAGACAGATGGACATTCTTTTAATCCTTTTGTAATAAGTCACCATAAAGCATTGTTTTGATATGAAAAAAAGGTTATGATATCAAAAAATATATGACAATTAAAGAATATCAGAGTAGTTTAGGAAAAGAAAATGAAAAAGTAAATGTTTGATATATGCTGTTTGTAGGGTTGTTGGTCATGCTCAGTGATAAACGGAACTACTTTGGTATTTCCATGAGCTGTGAAATACACCTCGGAGATAAGTGTAGGGTTACAATTTTTCGGGTAAATTGGCATCCGGCAATTAACACATTTTCTAAGCGTGCAAGTTAAGTAGTTCAACGTGTATGGAAGGGTTGGACATCCTTTTTTATAATCTTTTTATCAGTAACTCATACCAAATGGCGAAATTGTTGTTGTGACATGTTAAGTTGTTTCCTCAAACAAAATTAACGACTTTTTAGATTTCACATTTAAGATCTATTTTTAAACATGAAAGTGAAGTGACGTCATTCCGCTGGGAACCAATATGGCGTCATCCCTATTATTTCAGAGGTGTTTTCATTTGATAAACCCGATGTGTTCAGATTGGCTCAGTGATTAGGGTATAGATCTTGAAGTCACATGGCCCATCTCCACTTTTGTCAAATCATTTTAAAAGCGGTAAATTTGAACGTTTATGAGCGGTCTTGCAGCTGGCTAAGGAATGCAGATGGTTCTACCCAGCTTGACCAGCAAGGGTTTAGCTTTGGCGTCTTCGATTCAATATGAGTCTTGCTTGGTAATATATCTGAATTGCTGTTGATGTGATGTAAAACCCTTACAAATAAGTGCTTGTTATTATAAAACAATTTGGCTGCAGATTGCAATTGATACCTGTGCCATTTCAATGCATTGCTGAGATAATTGAACATGATACTTACTATCTCTGAAGGCATGTTACTACTCTCAAACATCCTTGACACTTTCTGGGTACTAGCCAGGTTTGTAGGTAACAATAACGGGCACAGCTCAACCCTTATAGTGCGGGAACCGACTTCATGCTTATGCAAACAGATTAGATCCAGGCAAGCCTCCAAGTAAATTTGCGGCTCGCCTGTGATCTAACCTGTTTGCTACTCTGAGTATCTTTCCTGAACAAATCTAGGCAGATATATAAAGTTTTGGGAAGCAAATGACACAATATTCTATTTTTTCTAATATTACCCAGCAATCTAAGGGTTGACCTGGGACTGATGGACTTGACTTTAAAGTGGTGAAAAGAGAAGTGTAAAGTTTCTCCCGTTCAATACATTACCTTTTGCAACTTTAAGGTTTAATGATGCTTCTTTTTATAAGGAATATTTCTCTTTTTTGTCACAATACTTTATATTTGATTTTCACAGATTTTATTTTTGTGAGTAATCAACTAAAAAAAGATACATTTGGACCTTTCAATGATTTTGCAGGATGGAAATATGGATAATTGTTTACGAAAATAAATAGTTCACTAATATCTTGAAGTACAAATACATTCCTTCTTTCCCAAATAGTTATGAAAGGTTTTGTGATTAGTATCAATAGTCTTCTTTTATGTTAGTTAATAGTATGTGCTGTCGTTTTATGAAATTATCATAGAAAATATTTTTTTCTTTTTAAGATATTGAAATCTCAATTTTTATTAGCAACTATAAAGAAACTAAAACCTGCCAAATCTGTGTCTAGAAAGGGGGCTGTAACAAGCAGTTTTTCTTTACAACTTTGAAAATAATCCAATCTGACAAAACTAGCCATTGCTAATTATGTGGAGATCTCTGGTATGATAAATCTGCTGTCACTTGGGTGTGTGGAGGTGGTGGGTACAGGGCGTGAGTTAGTAACCTGTCTGATAATCTGATAATTAGAGTGGTTGGGGTTAATTAATTGATTAGTTTATCAATTGCCTGTTACAATACAGATGGAGGGCCATTACTGATAAAGATTTACAGGACTTGAGTCCATGGTTAGCCCATATTGGATTGTTGCGACTGCTTTAAAAGAACTAAGATGAATGTTGTAATAGAGGAATTGTATAAAGCTTGTATTATTTCATTAGTCTACTGAAAAACTATCTTTCATGAAAATTCAACCGACAAGTTGTCAGCAAGTTGATACTTTGCTAAACTTAAATAAGGTTTTCATGATTACAAAGGACTTACTTCAGCCTTTTTCTGGTGAATTAAGCATCCATGGAGTATTGGAATAAGAGACCATTCTGAGATGGGTTTTTTCTAAACATCTTCTTTCTTGTTACGTCTGTTTTCTGGTTTACCTCAGTTTAACTTTGTACGTTTGTACTTCACTTTGATATAGATGCCGCATTCAAACACCGAGTCTGCCAACTTTCTCTTGTTGCTTGGATGTGATAATTGCTGTACCATTTTGCTGTTTCAAGTAATTTGTAGCACCTCAGGTACCTCGCTTTATCATGACACCTCCTTTATTCGACTTTAGAAATCACTGTGCTAAAAGTAAAGATTACTCTTGCTGAGTAATTTATCCTTTTGTCTAAATGATTTCTACTCAATATTGAACCCTGACTTTGCTAGCTTTTTCTCCTTGCTTGGATGTGATAGTTGCTGATCCATTTTGCAGCAATAAATTTGCAGAATTTGGCCCCTACACCCAAACCCCAACCCCCTGACCTTCACTTTATTATACCTGCTTTATAAGATGTTAGAAACCACTGTGACAAAGTGATAAATTGCTCTTGATGAGCAATTTATCCTTTGGTCACAATGATTGCTACCAACAACCACACAGAAAATGCTCTTTCATTTGCTTTGTTTTTTGTCATCTGTTGATGGAACCATGCTTTCAATTTAGACTGGTCGCAAATATGGATATAGGGGGAACTGTGTTGTTAATTAGTTGTCAAATACAGACGTTTAGGGTACACTGATAACGGACTGTGGAGAATTAATTAGCAGCAAGGTGGGCCCCATAACACATTAACATATTTATCTGGGATAATCACCTGATTAACATTCTTTCAATGAAGATACCCCATTGTTTACCCTTTATGTAAATTTTCTTCTGCCGTGTTATGTGAGTGGGTTGCAGCAGGCAAGTTTAACCGACCTGTTGGTATATTTGCTTCTTAAAGAGCAATCAATGCTTTTGTCTAAATGGTTTCTACAAATGATCACAGTGAAAGTTTTTTCTTTCTTTATAATTTTGTTTTGCCGTCTGCATCTTCCGTTCAATTTGAAACATACACATTCCCAATATGACTGATGTTTTGGTGCTGCAGAAGACTTTAGAAAATACAAAAGGAATTACTGCTCATAAAGGTGAAATTATGCTGTTGTAACAGTAGTTTCTACAAATTATCATAAAGCTTTTTTTTTTCCTGATAATGTTTTGCCGTCTGCATCTTCCTTTCAATTTGAACCATACACATACCCAATATGATGGTGGATTGGTTCAGACCTGCTTTCATAGCCTACCTTTCATACCGTGAGTTCTATCATTTGAAACAATGAAAAGAATGAAAAATGACAAATATTCATACATGAAAAGATAAAGTGTTCTACAAAGGAAATTGATTTGATGGGATTTTTGCTTTTGTTTCTTTTTCTTTTTTTTTTGGACAAAGTCATTTTGGTGAGAGAACAATAATATGAACCAACAACATGGGGTTGGGAACAATACAAAGAGGTCACAAGTAAAATATCCCTGCTGTTTCTGCCTCGGTAAATTCAATTAATCTCAGATCACTTACAAGTCCATTAGCTTTCACCCGGTGCATCTTAGCCTTGTAAGGTTTTTGCCTTATTTTGCCTTATTGAGTTAATTTGCATTCAATGCATAATTCGATCTTAAAATGTTGTGGAGACAGAAGCTATGTTGACTGCAATTGATGGCAGCTTCTCACAGTATTTCCCGCATTAATTGGTATCATATGATGCTTTTCATTAGCGCGTCAACGAGACAAAAGCAAGTGATGAAATCTGCATAAAAGGGAACTTTCTTTGCCCTTTTCCTGGTCATAATGGAGGAAGCATGGAAAATAGCATGTAACATTTGGTAGAACCGGCTCGTTTTAAACAATTGCTCCTTTTAACTTTTTGAAATGAATTGTTTTCTATGAATTAAATGACAACATTCATATTGCAGATATTTAAAACTGTTTAAACCTGGAAATTTTTTGTAAATGACGCTCTAAACTTATGATATGATGTTGTATTTTTGAAAACTTGTGATATTGGTCTTTTGAAGGTTGAATCCCTCTTGTCATGTGATGAAAGGCAGATTTGAATACAAACTGTATCTCTGGTTTCGTCTGAGCGTCCTTTGGCAAGACCCTTCAGAGTCCAGGGTACCGTTTTACTAAACAGTTTACGTTTTACTAAACAGTTTACGTTTTATAAAACAGTTTATGCTTAAGATTTGCGTAAGTCTAAAACAACAATTTTTTTTATTTCAATATTGGGCTTAGCAATATTGCAAAGTAACACATCATTGGAATCGTCTCTCCGAGACGTTTCCAATGACATGTCACATTGCAATATTGTGTTTTCGTTTAAGATACTATACATGTTTCTCAGTTTTGACTTGCGCAACTATTTTCCATAAATCGTTTAGTAAAACGGTACCCAGGTCTAGTACTGGTGAATTCAGGAAAGATGTTATATAAATGAAAATCATTGACACTGCTTTAAAACCCATTTAGAGAAAATGGATCAAAACACACATACGTATTTTATGTAAGATTTCCCTGATATCGTAGTGCGAGAGTTTACAAATGTGAAAGTCTCACTGTATAGTCTTGGACAGACCGTTGGAGTTGTACATTAGTCTGATATTGTAAGAAGAGACAAGTTATATATTGGTGTAGATTTAATTACCATGACAATATACGGGAGGGTTGACAGCGTTATAGTTGCTAAAGGTGATTCATTAACAGGAAACCAGAGCTGGTCATTGTTGTGTTTGTTGATTTCTTACTTCTGTCTCATATTCCTGGACCAATCCATGCCAGAGAGTGGCAACGTATTGAAAAATTGTGAGCTTCGTAGGTTGTGGATATGTATTGTAAAATGGAAACCTTTGATTATATCACCAATGAAATCAGATTTATGAAATTAATTTCATCTCTCCACTCTTGCTCTCAGATTTACAGAGCATATTTCTATCTCACAGGCCTGCTTATTTTCAGGCCTGGTTCTGAATTCAGGCTTTGAGATTTTAGCTTTTAATTCTTTGTTCATATTGGAAGATGTTTAAATTTAGGCTTCAAGTAATGATTATCAGGTTTGAGCATTCCTTAACTATAGTAAGCCTGATATGTAGGTAATTGTGACTTTGTGATTTTGTCGAACAGGCTTATGGACACCACTTTGTTACATAGGTACATTTGGAATCAAAGATTTGTGAAAAGCACGCACTTGACTCACCCTTCCCTGCAGATATTAATGGTACCCATTGACTAAATTTCACGGAAACAGGAACTAAACATAGCATGATGTAAGATTTCAGCAGCAGTTGATTATAGCGATGATGCACAATTTACTACAGAATAAAAAGCTAGGAAATAAGACAGGTGTCATTGGAAGAAATTGATAAGTTGTCATTGGAAGAAAAGGGTTAGTATCAGAAAGACACTGCATAAGAATAGGGTTCTTTTTACCTATGATCAAATGTATCCCTCCCTGATCAGTTGTGGTAGTGTGGTTACATGGAAAAAAATATCTGTGGATGTAAGTGTTAACCCTTGTAGTGCTGGAACCGACTTCATGTTTATGCAAACAGGTTAGATCCAGGCCAGCCGCCAAATAAATTGGCAGCTGGCCTGTGATCTAACCTGTTTGCTTCTCTGGGTATCTTTCTTTGATGAAATTAAGCAGATATTGAAGGCGTTGGAAAGCAAATGAAACAAGAATCTATTTCTAGAAAATTACCCAGCATTCTAAGGGTTAAGAGGAATATGAATGGATGGTGCTGCAGAATGCGGGTTGATGAGTAACATGTAGAATGGATTGAATGTTATGGAATGGATGGTATGACGTAGAAATGTGTGGAAATAGAAGGTAGAGTGAGGAAATGAATGGAATGGTGCAGTCAGTTCCCCAAACAAGGGGAGGCATTTCTATTACATTTGTGATTGTATGGGTTTGTGTTTGTATGTGTGTGGAGGGAGGGGGAGGGGTGTCTTTGTTTTCTTTTTGGACTATAATGTTGTGGGTACCCAACCGTGTTGTTTTGCGAAAATCTAAAATTCTGATTGATATTATTTTCGCATAGCAGAGATATTAAATGGAATTATGTGGACATTTTGACCATTATGGAAATACTAATTTTTATGGACTATTTGGCAGTTCATGTAATTGGCTGACTACTAATATATTAAAAACATTTTGTCATAAATTGTTTAACTTAAACACTAAGAAGTCTTGTATTATTTGAGATAAAATCATTTTACCAATTGCAATCTTCAACACATCTACATTAAATGAGATTTAAACACCTTATTGAATGGGAAAATTGCTCATCAATGCACAATTTTGATTTATAAGATGCTTTTGTTGAGATGTGATGATTTTTTATGTTGACATCTTTCAGTTTTGAACTGCAGGAAAGCTCATTATCAGGAATTGAGAAAATGTTACAGTTCTAGCCCATCACATCACGACTGACTATCAGTTTTCTGAGTGTATTTGGATGTGGCTAGTTGATTGTAAGGCAATATACTTATCGAGGGTTCAACGCAAGACTATAGCAAGTGCTTCACAAACGTGAAGCACTTACTATAGTATTGCGCTGAACCCTTGTTATGTGGGATGCCAATGGTTTATTGTGGTTAGTTGATTGTAAGGCAATATACTTATGTGGGATGCCAATGGTTTATTGTGGTTATATTGAAGGATCAATGCCAGACTAGAGCAATTCCTTCCCTGTATTGAAGGAGTAGCTATAGTCTTGCACCGATCTCTTGATTATGTGAAAATAATTATTTCTCTGTTACAAAGAATTCTTGGAGTCAAGGTTCCAATAGAATGTGACTTGAAACTATTGAAGGAAAAGGAGAAATTACTTAATCCACACAATAGTTTCTTTTTTGGGGGTTGGGAGACTAACATGATAGAAGGTTGTTGTCTGTTAGAGTCTTGAATTAGTTGTAAATAGGTTTATTGGGAAAATCAATTACTTATCAAAAATATATTTCAAACATGTATCTTTAGCACAAGAGTAATAAAAAAACACTTTTTAAAAAGGAGTAAATGCTTATTAGAGCTGTTTCTTAAATAATCTCAATTGTTTCTACCCATTTGCTGATAGAAATACTCATTTCTCAAAACTTAGCATCTGTTCTCAATTATTCAATTTAACTTGAATCGGTAAGAAATCCAAATATATGTAAAAATGATAGAACTCTTTAGACACCAATGTTGTTGATACTCATAAGAGACAATCTTTAAGTTTCTCATAATCTGTTGCTTATAATATTTTTTCAATTCTATATTTTCAGAAACAAAAGGGACCTAGGATGGAGAACTAGATGCTAGAGAAACCTTTAGGAGATTTACAAAGATAGGCCTGTGCCGTATAAAAGTGATCATGTGTTTAATCTTATAAGCTGGTTCATACAAGTTATTTTGGATTCTACAGTGGGATTAGTGTGCACAGAATGGATTATACCTGGAACCGTTGGCTAGCAGGACTGGTGCTGATCAACACACTGATACTTTATACAGGTAATTGTTTGTTTTATTTGTCACATTTAAATTTATTGATTTTTCATCAATGGTGAAAACAAGTTCTTACAATAAAGGCTAATCACTCTGGATTCTGCTTCCTGAATACATAACCAGTACTTGTGTTAAATGTGGATTAATGAAAGGTCGCAAGATGGAACCCGCTACTCACAGGATTGGAACTCTGATGGCCCTCGTGTCGGGAGGCAGATGCGCTACCCCTGGACCACCGTCCTTCTTCACTTTTATTGTTAATGGTATTGAAATGTTTGATATTTCATTCCATATTGTACTTCTCTTGAATGATCATTTTGAGTATGCATGTATGTACATGTATTTGCCAAAGGCAGCTGTGTTTTTAATACTTCAACTGATGGCTTGAAATTAGTTGAATTGCTTATTCCAAGGATTGTTTCAAGACTATAGCAAGTCCTTCACTTTTTGTGAAAGCAGTGTGTAGCAAATGGCAAGTTGACAAAACCTTGCTTCAATGTATGGCCGAAGCAATGTCTAGTCTACATGCTGACATGCATTTGTTTGTTTTAAGTTTGTTCACAGTTTCATTGAAAGCACTACAAATATTCACTTTGAGGGTATTTGATGATGGATATTTTGCAGGTTACTGTTAACCCATTTTACCAGAAAAAGAATGAAAATTATTTGGTATATATATTTAAGTCGATGTTGAAATTATGGCCCTGTGCCTTTCAGCCTACCCAAACAGTTAAATCATTTAAGTTTGAATAGGTTCTTTAATTGCTTTATTAATATTATCCAATCATCTGATTTTAATAAGTGCTTTGTCACGATGACTGCGGACAAAAATTAATAATATTTGATTTTTGTTTCATAAAATATAATTGTGATGATGTGATAACAAAATATACACATAAAACTTCTTGCAATAACCCCTTGTTTCAGTTAAATTTAACAAGATCCTTTTTTTGTTTTTCAAATAACTCTAGAACTGCCTTTATTTCCTTTTTTTCCATAATGATCTCAAAATTCGATTTATTCTGTTACTAAACCCTTATAGTGCTGAATCCGACTTCATACTTATGCAAACAGCTAAGATCCAGGCCAGCCACCAAGTAAATTGGTGGCTGGCCTGTGATCCAACCTGTTTGCCACTCTGAGTATCTTTTCTCATCAAATGTAAGTAGGTATTTAATTTTTTCGAAAACAGATGGCACAAAAATCTAGTTTTAGAAAATTACCCAGCATTCTTAGGGTTAAGATGTCAAAGTTGCCATATAGAAAAAAAAGCCTTTATTAAGCCTGACATATAAGCCATTGAACTTAAAAGACATGCTTTTCTTTTCAAATAAGATTTTTACAAGGAATTCTGTTTGATTTGAAGTTGAATTTATCTCCCTAAAATAAAAAGGAATGCTTCTGATTTTGTTTTACTTTGTAAATGAAGCCAAAAATGCGGAATTTTTATAAAGCAGCTGCAGGCTCTCTGTAGTTATAATGAGCTTTTTCAATGGTTTGTCGTGAAAATAAATTTGAGAATGGTCAATATAGAAAACATCTAGCCCATCTCCACGCAGGTTGGAATCTCAGATTTGCATTTTGGACCACTTTGATACTGGCCCTTTCCATTCTACTTTTTTTTTCCAATATGGGTTTTACATCACATCAACATAATTTCTGTTATGTTGCTATTCCGGACTCACAATGTTGGGGGGAGACCCAGTACTCAGCCATTCATAAGGAATTGTTGGGGAGGGTAGAACCATGGGCATTTGGTAATTCAGTGGAGAGACTATTTTTCATGAAAGTCCAAAATTCCGCCACCAGGATTTGAATCCATGTGGAGAGGAGTCATGTGTCTCAAAGTTTTACACTCTAACCACTAAACCAAATAGGCGCATTTCCATTTTCTTAAAACTGCACAATTTCTTTCCACACCCAACACTTTCTGCCACATTTATGGATTGGTCAGAGCTTACAAGATATTTTCACTTCATTAAGAAATTGTGTGAGAGAAGATATATATATACAGGGGAAACCAAAAAGAGGTTATTAAAGAGAATTCTTTTAAATTATAAAGTTATCTATTAGTTTTTTAACAAATTTTCTGGAGTGGTTGATGAAAAAAGAGAACCCTATTAGTTATTCCATGTCTTTGGGGATTTATATGATGGATTCAGTAACTGGTTTTCCATTAAATGATCTACATTATGACATTATTACTAGTTGTGTCAGGATTGTGTCTACATCCTTTACCCTTATGGTGCTGGAACCGACTTCATGCATATGCAAACAGGTTAGATCCAGGCCAGTCGCCAAGTGAATTGGTGATCTTACCTGTTTGCTACTCTGAGTATCTTTCCTAATCAAAATTTTAAAGATATTTAAGGTTTTGGAAAGTAGACCGCACAAAAATCTATTTTAAGAAAATTACCCAGCATTCCAAGGGGTAAACTTCAAACTCCATGATACCTCAAACTGTTTATATGCTGCTGAAAGTCTTAGAAACCACTGTTACAAAGCTTTACATTGTCTCTAACGACTAATCTATTCATTTGTTTGCCGCAATAGTTTTTATCATGGAACAAAAGTTTTTTTTTCATGCTCTTTTGTTGTCTGTCTTTGAATCAAGATCAGTTATGAGCTGAAAATGTTGAAGAGAAAGGGTTTATGGTTGCATTTCCCTTCTAGTAATTATGGATTTTGTGAAACGCTGTTTCTGCAATGATTTTTTTTAAAAACCTTCTTTGGACTCACTTAAAAAAAATTTTATTTAGCAAATGTTAATCATCAACAGTTTCTGTTCTTCACCATCTTATTATTACTTCATTGATCATCTATATTCATGATGCTTGCCTTTAACCTTAAGAAATTAGTTCGGCCTGATGAGTGAATTAGGATTAAGCTTAGGATTATATGTGCAGGCAGACCTTTCCTCTAACCCTTTAGTCAAGAATACCTCTCTTTGGGGCATCTATAGAAACCATTTTGACAAAAGAATGAACTTGGTCTAATATTTAACGTCAATTATCAAAATGACCCCAGAAAAATCTCTCAAAGCCACAAACTTATAGATATTGAAGTTTGAAGTCTTTGAGGTCATGAACTTGTCTTCATATTCAGAGATGTTAACATGCAGTATTGGTAATCATGTATGTATTGGAAATGCTTTATATAAGAGGATTCTAATATGATGTGTCCAAGTGGTTAAGGTACATGCCCTGTAGCCCAAGGGTTCTTTGTTTAATCCCCACCAGCACCATTGGTTTGGTGAGAACGTTTGGGCCTTAGCTTAGTACAAGTGAATCCCAAGAAAGCCATAATTATGAAATAAGTTAACGAAATTGTTGACACTGTATTAAACATATTTTTTTAAAATGCAACTCTAATGAGTGCCTACAGAAAAGGGTGAAAGTGTTCCTCCACAACAAAATGTTTCATTTCTAATGTGGACCTTGGGGTTTATAAGTTTAGATTTATAGTTATGTATAAGGTACATTAAAGGTCCTGTGGTTTTCTGATCTTTATATTCAGCATTGTTTATAAATGCTTTTACATTGATTCCACAATGTTCGGATGATTGATATTGCGGTTGTCTTTGATGTAACGAAAATGTACCAAGATGACCCATGAAGATATTTATATTTTGCCATTCACATGTTTTAAGCTGGCGTGTGCGTCTTTACAGTGATTAGGATTGCATTCTAGATTGGCTCTGCCTCTAAAAGGATTAATTTCAAATTTGGCACAAAGAAATCAATATCATTATTCATACTAATGTTTAGCTTATTAGAAATAATACATACCACATCTTTGGTTTGACTTGGCTGTACCTCATAGATTCTTTCTTTGTACAGAGTTGAATTGCAGCAGACCGGACTTACCTATCTTTAGTATGGGATTGTGTGACTGCAGGCCAAATTGTAAAGCAATTGCAGGCGACAGTTATAGAATATAAAAAATAATTATTTCTTTGTGATATGCGATAAAAACCATTATCAAAAAGCAAAAGAAATGCTCATTGGGAGAAATTTCTTTCAATGTTTTCTTAAATATCATAAAAGAGATACTCCAATCTAGCAAATTTATCTCCTGTCTCAATGTTTTTCTACTTTGTTTTCTAACAAAGTTTCTTTGAAAACGTGTTAACCCTTTGTTTGATGATGCCTTATTTAAGAATGATTTGCTAATTGCATTTGATGTAATGGTTAACCCATTACCAAACAATAACGACATTTAACCAGTGTGTTGCAGACGCCTCTGGAAAACATTGTGGAAAAAGGAGAAATTGCTCATTACAAGCGATTTTACCTTTTCCAACAATGTTTTCTGTCATATCAGGAGATTATTTTTCAATTTCGTCACATTTTATAATGTCGTCTGCTAACTCTTTCAAATTGGGAATGTCAAAAATTTGGCATTTGGTAAAGGGTTAAATCAAAGTGAACCAAATCTAGTGGGAATTCTTGATTGTTTGCTGTCAATTCTTTAAAAGGTCTAGTGATAAGAAAACAGTATTCCCCTTTTTAGGCGCATTAGCTGTTACATAAAAAAGCACTGAGCATTGAATGAGAGTGTTACATTTAATGCTTGACTATTCAAGCGCGTCATTACTGATCTCTTTAATGATTGAAGGTTCATTAACACATTTTAAATCCTTTAGGGCGTTTTTCGAAACCATAAACATCTTTGTAAAAATTGATTGAACAGTTACTTTTATACGCTTTCCCTTACTTCAGATTGCAACGGATGAGATATCTCTTTGCTCTTTTACAAATGATACTGTACTTCATTGTAACCAGAGACCCAGTTAATATTGGTATTTCTTCAGGAAAATTTTGATTATTTTTTATCTAATATACTTAAAACTGGAACCGACTCCATGCTTATGCAAACAGGTTAGATCCAGGCCAGCTACCAAGTAAATTGGTGGCTGGTCTGTGATTTGTAACCTGTTTGCTACTCTGAGTATCTTTCCTCATCAAATTTAAGCAGATATTTAAGGTTTTGGAAAGCAGATAACACAAAAACCTTCTTCTAGGAATTACCCAGCATTCTATTGGTTATTATTTTCATAAGATTTGTTTTGGTCTGTAAAAGCTGAAGTGAAGGTTACATTTACATCATGCAAAATCTGACTGTTATTCCTGTTGTTCCTTTGAACAAACATCTCAAGGTGGGGGACGTTCTTAGGCTTCTGTGGTGTTTTGAAGTACAGGGTGATGTGATTCCAAGTTCTTAACTCTGACCATTATGCCACTGCAATTAGGAGAGAAGAGTGGAAAGTATGAGATTTAGAAAGGCACTTAATGAGGATTCATTTGGTTCACGACTTGGTTCCCCAGAGGGACCCGAAATTGAGGCATCCCTGCATGAGAAAATCATAAAATATGACCAGAAATGCCAATATTACATTTTCCCAAGTAGCCCAAGATACAATTCTTCCCTTAACCATTATGAATGCATTTTGTACTCTTTTTACACTTAGAATGCTGGGAAATTTTTCTAAAACTAGATTTTTGTGTGGTCTGCTTTCCAAAACCTTTAATATCTGCTTAATCTTGATGAGGAATGATACTCAGACTAGCAAACAGGTTAAATCACAGGCCAGCCACCAATTTACTTGGGTGCTGGCCTGGATCTAACCTGTTTGCATAAGCATGAAGTTGGTTCCAGCACTATAAGGGTTAAAGGTGCTTTTTCACAGAAGTGAGGATATTTGAAAGTTAAAAATTGATTGATTTATTATTGCACAACAGCTATACTGTTAAATGATGTGCACTAAATAATAGTCATTGAAAGCAAAATAAGATCCTCCTTAGCTCTTTAAAGTGTGCATACCGTGAATTAACATGTTTTTTAATCCAAAATCGTGCTTTTGAGATCTACCGCATATAAATTGTCCATACTTAGATGAATTGACACATCCTGATAATTGTGCTTTCAATAGCTAATTTTATTGTATATTAAACAACAATCCAAAAACTATTGTTTCATCGACATTTTATTTTGACTTTCAAATTTTCTCTTCTGTAAACAATCACCTTTAATCGTAAAAAAAAGATTTATCTCTTTTCTTTAGCTTGGCTTTGAAAAGAGTTAGCATAAAGGAGTGAAATGTTAAAAATGAGTTATTTGATAAAGCCAAAATGCATAATTTGATAAAGTTATTGAATTTCGGGTATGAAACTGCATGGCACGTAATGGTTACTTGAAATTTAAATTGACGTTAATAGATGGCAAACGTGGGAAATTTCAAAATGAAGTTTGTTGTGTCGGGTTTTTTTTTGCAGGTTACTCTTTTCCTATTTTGTATGCAGCTATTATACACTTTTTTCTTGTCCTGGTTTACTCCAAGGCTGTATGCAAGTTCTTCAATTTTGTGAAGCACTGCCCCTATAAAAGCATCATGAACTTCATGAACATTCATGAACGTTAAATGGCCATTCATGAACAGAGAACTTTTGCACACAGTTCAAGAGCAGATTCATGAACATCAAGTACAGGTTCATGAATTTATTCATGAACCTGACTTGGTGTTCATGAACCTGTACTTGATGTTCATGAACCAGTTTTTGAACTTCATGAACAAGTTAAGATTATCTCTGTGTTCATGAATGGCCTTTGAACATTTTTTCGCAGCAGTACTTTTGTTTTGAAAAGAGACGTTGATTTGCATTTGCAGAGCAAGTCACTAGAACAAATTACCATTATTAGATATATTAAATCAAGGATGCAACTCAAGACGATGACAAACATGAAGCACTTACTTTAGTATTGCACTGACACAGTGTATGAATGAAAAGCTGCATACTAGATTTAAAATTACTATTTTTTGTAACTTCTAATACAAAAAAGTTAAATGTTTTTTATGTTAAAAGTGTTGTACGTTGAAAATATGTAAAAACTTTGAATTAATGAAAAGGTTTATCGCTTTAGTTTATTTTGGAAAAAATAAGGGGGTTGCTTCTCTCTTTTTCATATGCAATTTTGATTTTTTGTTTATGATAACAAGGTTTACTTTGAATACATAGAATTTTGATATTATCAATTTAAAAGCCTCATTCTCAAATTTCACTCACAGTTATGAGTTATCTCTTAAACTGATCTTTGTTAGAATGTAGCTTTTATAGCTTTATTATTAATACTCTTAGATGTTAAGGGTTAAAATAGCCTCTTTATATTACAGTTCAATCAAGTCTTGGTTTATGGTTATTAATTAAAGATCAATTTATGAATAGATTAAATATTAATGACTATTAGAAAAAAAATTGATAATTATTTGCATGTTTCATTTTTATATTGTGTTAATTAATTTCCTTTCTTCTGTGAGGGTGTCCAAGGTAAAAATTCAGACTAAAGCAACTGTCGCACATCTGTGAAGCATTGGTTTCACTTGGAGCTAATCCCGATTTCCCGAACATGGAGTTACGGTAATGGCTTCCCAATTTCTCATCGGGAATTACAGGGTGTTTCAGTAAGACCGGTGAATTGGCTGGTTTCTCATCAAGGCCAAATCTGTAAATCTGTTGATAGTATCAGTGACATTAAAGGAATAACTAATGTGTGGACCTCTTTAGCATTGTCACCCACAGCAACACTGTGTCCTTAACCCCTATAGTGCTGGAACCGGCTTCATGCTTCACTCAAACTGGTTAGATCCGGGCCAGCTGCCAAGTAAATTGGCAGTTGGCCTCTGATCTAACCTGTTTGCTACTCTTGGTATCTTTCCTCATCAAAATTATGCAGATATTTAAGGTTTTGGAAAGCAGACGACACAACAATATATTTTTACAAAATTACCAAGCATTCTAAGGTTTAACAAGCATGGATAGCCAGACTGACTTATCAAGAAGTCTATGGAACATGAAAAAATGTTGATGTGAATGAAATCAGAGAAACAGCAAATAAGTTTTTGTAAGACAGTTGAAATACTTTATTTCCCCATGTTATTTCCCATTACATGGATGTTATCGACATTCTTGAAACGACATATTGCGGCCCTTATATGTAATATCATCTTGTTAAGGAGAAATGATGGTCCCAATGGAGACTGGAATTTAAATAGGCCAACATGTAATTCAATGGAAAAACATGGGCTGGCTCTGATTCTATTGGATTACTGGATACAACCTTTCTCTTGGTTGGATTTGGATGTGACGGATAGTTAATGGTTAAAAAACAGTCTGATAAAAAGCGACTTACTCTTTCCAAAAAAAAGCGACTCTTTCTTTCCAATCAGGGCAAAATTTCAGGATTCGATACTTGTTCAAGTCCTTTGGTCCTTGACTACATATTTTGCCTGTAGGACCAGTAACTTCATAGCCTGGGTGGTCCTTGTGACCAAGAGAAATTGAGGAAAGTTTGTATGAAATTTAACCTTTCCACGGAATTTGTCAACATATTTTAGAAAGAATTATATTGTTACTTATTTGCTCTATCTCCTATAAGGAAATTCATAATCCTAATTTTATCAAATTTAACCCTTAGAATGCTGGATAATTTAATTTAAAAATCTGTCGTCTCTTTTCCAAAACCTTAAAAATCTGCTTAATTTTGATGAGGAAAGCTACTCGGACTAGCAAACAGGCTAGATCACAGGCAAGCCACCAATTTACTTGGATAGTAGATAATTGAATTTCTCCTTGAGTCACATAGTAAAACACTTTCCAGGACTAGTGCTCTGAATACTAGTTGCAAAGTACCCAATTATCTAGACTTAATTGATTAGTATTTTATATACGCCAATCGATGGCTCAATGCAGTATTATAGTAAGTGCTTCAAGTTTGTGATGCACTTACTTTAGTCTTGCATTGAACTTTGGAGTCTTACATCCTTCTGTGCTTCTCTATGTTATGATTCACCGATGTCCTGGATGTCCTGGCGTAAAGGAGACAGGAATAAAGAACATATGGGTAATACAATGGTGGGATGACAGTAATGAATTAAGTATAAAATGGTATTGAAGGGGACCAGACTTGCTTCTGGGCAATCTGAGGAAGATTGGCCGAGAAACCTTATAGATTTTCTTGGGAATCTCTTTAGTCTCGACCCTTTCTTTGACCATTTATTCCTATGGATCATATGTCAGCCCTCTTTCGCCTATTGCCCATGTGCACAATTAGTTATCTTATAAAAATCTCTTTAGTTCCAAACCCTTTTCAACCACTGACATTCCCATGCATGATGTTCTATGGCTTTTATGCTTGAATCAAGCTCTCGTCAGTTAGTATCTAAATGGTTATTCTTGGCACAAAAGGAACATATAAATACCCATTGTCAGCCATGTTTGCCTTCTTGCCATGCGCACAATTAACAATCTTATAAATATTTTGAATCTCAAGCCTGTTTTCCAAAAGTTTCTACCCATGCCTTATGTTTTATGGCTTTTATCCTTTCAAGGCTGACAAAATCTTAATTTTGATTTATGTGTTTTTGAATGCCAAATCTTGTTCTGCACTTGTCCATAGAATGGCTGAATAGTACATTTCTGTAAGCATTTGTTGAGATTGCATTGAAGCCTATAAAACCAAAAATTAACAACAAGACGAGGATTCAGTGAAATACTATAGTAAGTGCTTCATAAACATGAAGGGCTTACTATAGTCTAATTGCACTGAACCCATGAAGAGTCTGTCCATAACAAATCCATTTGTTTAAAGCCAGTTAAGATACTCCATTTTCCTGAAATTAGGAGCCCCACCATAGAATACCGCTGAGAGTTATTGGGAACTGTGATATGATCTGATGAAGTTGATTTATTTCTCTGTCTTAAACCTGGATCTTTCCCCATTGAAGATTGCCTTACTATGCTTTCAAAAGCCAACGCAATTTGGGTAATAGAGAATTGGTTCACTGTATAAAAAAGTCTTGTTTTTAATATTTTATTGTTCTTTGGGAATTTTCGAATTATAACAGTTGCTGATGAAAATGAATTTCTTTGCATTACTAAATGTATATACTTTATGTTTGCATCGAACTTTATATTTGTTGAAAAGATGTGTATGTATTTGGAATATAGATAGGACTGTTGTAGAAAGATAATTGGTATGCAGGGGTGGGGGTTAGAGAAACCAAAGGTAGTCTGTAAACAGAGAGTTTCTCCGGGAGGCATCAATATCTTGATAATGAAAATAAATTGCTGTACCATTTAAATAAAGCATGCAATTGTTAGAAAGGGCCACACCCCCTCCAAGAACGACTCAAGAACTGTGTAAACAAAGTTGTTCTTGAACATGTCCATGAGTTTTTAAAGAACATGTTCATGCTTATATTTATTGACATGTTCTTAATTGTCAACTAATCTGTTCTTGAACATGTCCATGACAGCTTTGTGTTCATGAATTGCCATTTTTGTTCATATCTGTTCATGAACACAGTGAATTCTTTATAGGGGAAAGTTGTCGTGTTGTACCAAGGTGTGCTATGGAAAATATTGTTTTGTTTGTGTGGGAGTGCAGTCAGCATAAACAAACAGCAAGTACTTAGTAAATGTGTTTGTCTTTTTTGACAACTTATTTGCATTGCTGTCTGCAATCACGCTGTGAGGCCCTTCTCTGGGACTTCTTTCATATATGGAAGTTGCACCATCAAATTGTTTGTTTTGCTGATGAAGCCCTCAGGATAAGAGTCTGAGATTTAGATCACAAAAACGATCCTCAATCTTAAACAGAACGAATCTAACATTAAAAGAATTAAGAATTTTTCCAAGAACCATGAGTCG
Organism: Cerastoderma edule; assembly: GCA_947846245.1. Taxonomy (NCBI): domain Eukaryota; kingdom Metazoa; phylum Mollusca; class Bivalvia; order Cardiida; family Cardiidae; genus Cerastoderma; species Cerastoderma edule. The sequence goes on along the minus strand of OX401409.1, from coordinate 6,554,616 downwards.
GCAAACCAATCACACAACCTTTTCTCTTTCACTGGCAATTTTCTTGGAAAAAACAACATTTTTCTTGGAAAACAAACTTCTAAATGCCAATTAGATACCTGGAAATCACAGAAACAAAGGCTGTATCTGTTTTAAGTATTATGAATTAAGTTGAAACTTTAAACAAATATTGCACATATATGTTTTGTAAAATTACATACTAACTTAGCGAACCGCAGTCTGATCAGATGACCTTGACATTTGATGACGATGACTTTGTCGCCATGTCCCAAAATATCATAAAAAAATAAGGCAGAACTAAGCTGCATATTTCATTCGCCCATCAGCAACAATGACACTCAACAGCAAATCACTGATCAGCGATACTGGCAGTTAAACTAAGGACATATAGTGTGACTTACAAAAGCATAAAGTCTATACCGATTGGGGTTCAAGTGCTTCATAAATTCAATCCTCATACTTTGGTTGTGCAAATGTGTCTGTATCCTGTGTGGAAGGTTGCTCTGTTGGTAGCATGTCTGACATGGGTTCTGTGTTTGAGGCTCAGCAAGGCCAATACTCTTTGCAAGCTTAAACATTGTATCATTATACATTTATTGTGAATCAAATTCTTACAACTTAGATCTTAAAACACTCTTGATTCTGCTTTCTGGATACATAACCAGTTCTAGTGCCGAATGTGGATTAACAAAACCTCGCATAGTTGACCCACCGCTCATGGGATTTGCATCATTGACAAAGGCCAAAGCTCTACTTCTTGATCACTGTCCTCCACTCATCTTTCTGATGATTAATGAAGTTGCAAAATAATTTGTTTTATCTCCCTGCACTGATCAATGCAATGTTTGTATGGGAAAACATTCAGAATGCTGTGTAGTATCGGAGATGATATCCAAGGAAGAGGTCATTTATTCAATATATCTCCTGCGAAAGTTTCTAGAATTTAATCATGAATTTCATGAACATTCATCAATATTAAATGGCCATTTATGAACTCAAAGCTGTTCTTATCTTGGTCATGAAATTCAAGAACATGTTCATCAACATAAAAAAAATCATGATTCTTGATATTTTAGGGGGTTCTTTAAACGTGATGGGACAAGTAAAGAAAAAGGGGATGCTGCTGGTGCCAAGAATGGGTGCAAAGTGATTATTTTTAATTACTTAATAGCCCATCAATGGACTGGTTATATGGGTTGTGTTGCTATTTTAATGGTGATTATGTAATATTATTAAATGCTGGTGATGATGTTTTTAATAAACATGGCCAGTCATGAGGTTTCAGTGCAAGACTTTAGTAAATGCTTCATATACATGAAGCATTTACTGTAGTACTGAACTGAACCGTCACAGTGTATATGTTTATGTAAGCCATTTTATGTTTGAAAGTATAATAAAATGTTACAACCTTAATATTGAAATTGTCTATTGTTCTGAATTAAAAGCAACCATAGACAACAATTATAGCAAGAACAAAATACTTATTTTATGATTCTGTGAAGAAATTATTGTAACCAAAATGATGAATTGCTCATAAGGAGCAATTTTTTAAGGTGAGGGAATCATGTGACCAATGTTGATGATCTTTCGTCCAAACAAGATGGCTGCAGTTGACTGTTTTAGACATTCACGCCAGTTGACTGCGATTTATCTTCCAAATGTTAGGCAGTGCTATTTTAAATCACTGGTTATCATTATATACCAGCAGAACTGGAAAACTGATGGTCAACTCATGGGGCGTACACAATGCGGCTATCAAAAGGAGCTAAACAAAGCAAAAATACCTGTGGGGCTGCCATCTTTTTTGGACATAAGTTTACATTGGTCATGTGATTCCTCGGCTTGTTATTGCTCACAGTGGTTTCCAAATACATCTGTAGCAGATGCACAAAAGTGAGGTATTGAGACTTGACTGGGTATTGAGACTTGAGTGGGTATTGAAACTTACCTGGGTATTGAGACTTACCTGGCCTGGGTATTGAGACTTACCTGGCCTGGGTATTGAGACTTACCTGGCCTGGGTATTTAGACTTACCTGGGTATTGAGACTTACCTGGGTATTGAGACTTACCTGGGTATTGAGACTTGATTGGGTATTGAGATTGACTGGGTATTGAGACTTGACTGGGTATTAAGCCTTGACTGGGTATTGAGACTTGACTGGGTATTAAGCCTTGACTGGCTATTGAGACTTGACTGGGTATTAAGCCTTGACTGGCTATTGAGACTTGACTGGGTATTGAGACTTGCCTGGGTATTGAGACTTGCCTGGGTATTGAGACTTGCCTGGTATTGAGACTTGACTGGGTATTGAAACTTGACTGGGTAATGAGACTTGTCTGGTATTGAGACTTGTCTGGGTATTGAGACTTGACTGGGTGACTGGGTATTGAGACTTGCCTGGTATTGAGACTTGTCTGGGTATTGAGACTTGACTGGGTATTGAAACTTGACTGGGTAATGAGACTTGTCTGAGTTGAAAGTTATATAAGATAACAGTTACCTCTATATAAATTAGATTTAATGGTTTGAACTCATCATGAAACATTTTCTTTAGTCGACACCAATCTCTCTTTTTTTCTCTCTCTTTTTTTTTATGTATAATAAAGCAAATGCATTGAGGGCAAGGGTTTGCTAGCCCAAATCTTAACTGATGAAAAGCAATAAAGGCATCAACCAATAAATTCCAATACTGCTGTTACTTCCAGGTTTTTACTGGGAAACCTGAAATTGTGGCTTTGGGCTGTAACAGACACTTTACCACACCAAAACTGTGTTCTCTTGTATTAATTCTACTTAAGATATCAGTTATGGGGTGATATTGATATTGACCCTTAGAATGCTGGGTAATTTAAAAAAAATAAGATAAGTTTCGTCTGCTCTCCAAAACCATGATTTATTATATACATGTTTCTGCTTATTTTTGATGAGTAAAGATACTCAGAGTAGCATCAAGTTATATCACAGGCCAGCCTCTAATTTACTTGGTGGGTAATCCATCTTAAAGTATATAATACTTCGCATCTGGAATTTGCTGTACATATTTAAGGGTCTTCTTAGAGAGTGTACAAGTACACATAACTTAGGCTTTTGTTGTAAAACAAGACAATCTCAAAAATAGAATCAAATGTCTTATCAATGATTCTTGGGCCAAAAATTGTGGCCTACTGGTTTTAATGCAGGACCTGAAATTAAATTAAAATAGATGAGAAGAAATGGTTAGGTTATTTGCCAAAGAGGTCTTGTTAGGTTTGTTAGGCTTACATGGGTCTATAGTTATCCTTGTGTCAGTACTATGTAATATAATATATGTTATATAATTATAATATGATATAATAATGATATTAATAATAATATAATGATAATAAATTTATTATATAACATAGAACTGACTAAAGGAAAACTATAGACCCTTATGTTAAGGCTAAATTAGTATAGAGCAATGTTTTAGAGTATAGAGCAATGGTTTAGAGTAGAGAGCAATGTTTTAGAGTATAGAGCAATGGTTTAGAGTAAAGAGCAATGGTTTAGAGTAATTATACATTTCATTAGTCGGGGAAAGAAAACAGCTTTGAGCAAGTATATGAGCAAGTATTTATGGCATACTCTCTTGATGTTATCACATAATTGAAGATGATCCGAGGCTGTATCTATGTGTAGAGAGAATTTTCTTGTCCATAGATCTGTATGATTAAAGCCTTCAGTACTCAAATATTACAGCTTGTATTGTCACAGAATAGTTTAACATTTGAAAATATTCAGACAAAATGGAGAATTAACTCATAGAGAACCAATTCTTCTTGATGTCATGATGTTTTCTAAACAACTATTTAATCAAATAATCATGTTCAGTGCAATACTATATAGTAAGTGCTTCATGTTTGTGAAGCACGTATTATAGTATTGCACTGAACCCTCGTAATGATCGATTAATCTAAAGTGTTTTAATGTCAATTGGTGCAGAATTGATTCAGTTTTTGTGGGATAAAGCTTTTTTTTTCTGTACATGTTAACAAAGCACCAGTCAAACATACACTTTATCAGGAATGTTCAGCTTTAGATATGTTTACAATAGTGCTCAACAAGCATATTGTTAGAGATTTTATTCCCTAGTAGATAATGTCTTTCATCAACCTAGGTTCATCTAAAACACTTTTCCATTACCCCTTGTAAGCCAATACGAAGATGAGACTAGGAAAGTGTTCCTAGCCCAAAAGCATTTAGCCCATGATAGTCAAAGACTTGGTAAAAGAAACCTTACTCCTGCTTGACACTTGGGAGTTACCAACAATGAAAATGCAATCTGAATGTTAAAGAATGCTGGCTAATTTTCTGAAAATGGATATATGTGTTGTATGCTTTCCAAAACCTAAAATATCTGCTTAATTTTGTTTGTGGAAAGATACTCAAAGTAGCAAACAGGTTATATCATAGGCTAGCCACCAATTTACTTGTTGGCTGGCCTGGATCTAACCTGTTTGCATAAGCATGGAGTAGGTTCCAGCCCTATAAGGGTTAAGTTTGGAAAAAAAGGACTGTTCAAAAGTTGTTTCTGAGAAAATCAGATTATGCCATGTTATCAAGTGTGATCAACAATGAGATTCTCTTCCTCACAATACTCAACACTCTTCATGGAGTCTTGGTTATGAAGGTTGGACAAAGATCACTCTGTAACCATAGATAATGTTCCTATCAATTAACTGTTCCAGAAGCACCTGGCAGTTTACCTGTACCAATCTTCCCTTGTAATCTGGCAACCCATAAACAACCCTTACAACTTAATTAATTGGAGGTAGAAGGAATTCACCTTCCAGGATGAGTGTACAACCTAAAGACAAGAAGCTTTTGTTTATCCGCTGACTTATTTTTTAATTTTTTTCCCTGTTCATAATTGTTTGTGTAGCCATTGCTTTATAGCAGGTGGTGTTAACTTTAGAAAACTGTGCATCATACCTTAAAGTTGTAGGTCAATGGTTTGGAGCCCTACTGTGGTCAGTGGTAGTTGCCCCGCTGACATTTCGAATTGTTGCTTACTTGGTATTCATTGTTAAGTATTCTTTGATTCCAATCAATGTGTCAAACAGATAGTCAGACAGGTAGTCAGGTAAAAAATAGGATACTTATGAATGTTTGTGATGACGAAGAAAATTGTCTCACGAACATACATTAATTGTCAGCTTGTCACAAGCAATTTCCTCATTATAACACTATAATTCACCATACATAGAGAGAAAAACATTGTTCCAACTTTTTTTTTCAATGTTCATGTTCAAAGTTCAACATTTCCTGATTGAAATTAAATTATACTTCCGAGGAGGGAGTTTTTAAGATATTTTAGGAAATTTTTTTTTTTTTTTTTTTTTTTTTTTAATTCTTTTGGATAGAAAAAACATTTTGTCAACTTAAATGATTAAAGTAACTGTAATTATTAGTTTTCAGCACAATACTTAGGTATGGCCTTCTCTAGTCTAGCCATTGCCTTGCAATGATCCCTCAAATTTTGAATTCATGGCTCAAATTGTAATGGATTGAATAAAATCAAGAAGTAACAACTTGTTTTCTTTATGGAGCAACAGAATTTGATTCATTATTGATTCAGAAGTCTCACGGAAGAGAATGAAGTTACTGTTTTTCCATAGAAATGCATTTCACTTGAAAGCAATTAACTTTACCAGCTCATTAGGAAAAGTAGTTCACCCCGACTTGATGCATGTGTTGGCCTATAGAGTTATCCAAGTTCTTGCATCATGAGAATTTATTATTGGGCTTCTGTGCATCTTAATACTTCTTGAACTTTTGCCTGAAAGACTCATTCTAAGAGACACTCAAACATGAATGGTCACAGTCTAAGATCTAAGTCAATACCAACATTTTTGCTTGGAAACATACCTTGTTGGCTTTCCAAGTATCTGTATATCATGTGTATTTACTTACTTTTACTAAATCATCTTGGTCTTATAGTTTATACTTGTTTATTCATTTAAATATCATTTCTTAGACTTTTAAGTCTATAATATAGTTGGACATTATACCTCTTAAAGTCTTTGATGTCTGGAATCCTTTTAATATTAAAGTTTACTGTCAGTATTGTATTATTAAATTATTGAATACATTTTCATAGTAAAGTTTATGCCATCATGATTATTACGTTTACTGTTAGCAGCAACCCATCAATATAAAGATATAATTTTGAAAAGAATGACATGCAAAAAGTTAAAGAAACATTTGAGAAAGTTGCAGCAAATTGTTAAAATGTTGTGATAAAAGGAGAAATCCAATGATCCGTCCATTTTCCATTTGGTATTGTTGTTTGTGAAATGTACAAATTGCAAATATTTCAGAACGAGCCTATCAGAATAAAAATGTAATGGATGTTTAACTCATTACCAAACAATAACGACTCTGGAAAACCTTGTGAGGAAAGGGGAAGTTGATCTTAATGCACAATTTCTCCTTTTCCCAAAATGTTTTCTGCCCTATCAGAAAATCATTTTTCAATTTCATCACATTTTGAAATGTCGTCTGCAATTTCTTTCAATTTGGGACAGTCGAAAATTTGGCGTTTGGTAAAGGGTGAAGTAAACATCCTATACAAGTCTCTCCACATTTGAAAGGAAGCAGTGCTTATCTTTGGGGTAATTGTTGAACAATGTTGTGTATTAGATAATGGGAAATTTATTGATGATAAGCCGTTTTAAATAATCAGGGAGCTGATGCCTGGAAGCCATTGGAGCATTTCCATAGAGACCTCAATGGATCTCTTGTGTTGGAGATAGATTTAACCCTTAGAATACTGGGTAATTTTCTAAAAATAGATTTTTGAGTCGTCGGATGTCCAAAACCTTTGATATTTGCTTAGTTTTTTTGAGGAAAGATGGTCAGAGTAGCAAACAGGTTAGATCACAGGCCAGCTGCCAATTTACTTGGTGGCTGGCCTGAATCTAACCTATTTGCATAAGCATGAAGTCGGTTCCAGCACTATAAAGGTAATACTTTTCATCCTGGAACATCTGTTACGCATTTTGTTTTATTAGTTTTTGAACTTTGCTGAAGGCTAAAAGGAGCTATTTTAAAACTACTTTTATATCTATCTAAGATTGATTATTAAATAATTTTTTGAATAAACATCATTATAAACAAGTGTTGCTTTTCCCCGTATTGTGTGGGTTTAAATCCTGGTGAAAGCATTTATATTTTCATGAGAGGTGCTATTCAGTCAGACTTATGGAATGATGGAATGTGCATGGTTCTGACAAACTTGACAAGCCAAATTCTATTAAAATCAATTTTAATAGCATTTTATTCTGTGCTATTTAAGTCTTTTACAAATACCTTGGGTTTTGTTTTTAGGGGTTTTTCATCATTATTCTGGTCTTGATCACTTTTTAGATGTTTTTATTGTTGTTGCCGACTTGATGCAATTGTAGATTCAAATTGGTACAAATTGGTATCTTGATATTTGAGGCTCATTATGTAAGACTATAACAAGTGCTTCACAAATGTAAAGCACTTGCTAAAGTCTTGCACTGAACTCCAATGTTTCCCTCAGAAAACAGTCATAGTACTGTAGCAAAGCACAAATGATGAAATAAAGTTTATAGTAATGAATTGATGTGTACAATAATTCCTTGTTTTCTATCTTCAGTGAATGGACTACAGCAGTTTTTGGAGACCCCACAAGACAAGGATGTGATCAAGGGAAAGACTGTGGTGCTGAGATGTGTCGTAGAAAACAAGGAGGGAGATATACAATGGGCCAAAGATGGCCTCATGTTAGGTATGTATTGTTGGATTTTTAGTGGTAAAGTGTCATTTCAACAGTTTTTTAGTTGTATTCGGAATTTATTTTCCTTACACATTTGGTACTGTAAAACACACCCAATCCATATCAAATTATAGACTAGTTTTCCCAATTTACATATATAATGTATGTTTGAACTTAGCTATTCCTAAAAGATTCCTAATTTTAGAGAAAAATGCAATGATTTTTCCCAATTCGTCCAAATTGGTTCGGTACCAGACCCATTCCCCCCAAAAAAAGAAAACGCTGGTATTGCAAAGTTTCCTTGATCTGAATTGATTCTAACCTTTTATGACATTGAACTTACTCTTTCAGCCATTAGCCAAAGTGCCATGGAGAGAAGGTTATTTCATTGAAAAAAAAAATAATTGTTTTCATTAAAGATACCCATAGGTCAGGCATCTATAAAAAGCACTTCCCAAATTTGAAATTTCTTAAAGATCATGCAATCTTCTTTAAAAAAAAGAAAGTCTATGTCACACCAGCTGCTTTTATGTTATCCAAACTCAGCAATTTCAGCACCATAACCAACTAACTAAATTAACAGGTTCATGCCTTTTCCCAGTTTAAATGCTATATAGTTTTTTTTTTCCTATAACCAAAGTTCGTTTTCTTCCGGTCATTCACTGGTGCTCTTGTAATAGATCGACCCTCTTGTTGTGCCAATTGGCCTGCCTTGTTTCAGCCCTTGCCTAAATTGGAGACTGATAATAGAAGTATTCTTGTAACATACCTCCAAATATCTGTAGACCATGAGACAAGGTAATTTCCTTGCGCTGATTTATTATTCCCAACGATGATCCAACAACTAGCCTAATATAGGCTTCCTAATCCTCCTCTCTGTCTCAATTCTACCTTATGTTTCCCCCCTGTTTGGAGAATTTTGTAATAAGCATCAGATTCAATAATGCTTGAACTATTTTTGATACTGTCAGGATTGAATTGATTGGTTTTTCATTTTCTTAAAGAGATTGGAATTTTACAACAAACTGACGATTCTCACTCATTTAAGATACCCTTTTAGATGCAAGAGATCACTTAAAGGCAGTTAGAAATTATAGAGTGATTGTAAAGCAAAACTGGTAGAAAGTATTGACGAATTGTTCTAACGAGTACCAACAATAAAGGGTTTCATGAAATCGTAAAGGCTGTAAATATGACCATTATCAATATATGATGGGTTAGGCATCTGTGATAATGTTGTACAGTCAAACTTATGTTAAGAGGCCAGCCTATGGGACAGAGTAAATTGGATGTTTAAGACAGGTTGGCTGCTTAACACAAATTGATGTACACTATAAATCTAACAATAGGACTTTCTGTAGTGGTTGTTTAAGGCAGGTTGGCTGCTTAAAAGGGTGGCTGCTTAACACAAGTTAGACTGTAGTTGTTGGGTATTGATTGGCCACCTGGCTGCTTGGGTGCATGGAGATGCGTGGTTCAGAAGAAGAGTGTTTGAAACCCGTCAGAAAGGGGGGGGGGTCCATATTTAGCACCAGCACTGGTTAAATATCCAGAAAGCAGAATCGAGAGTGATTAATATAAGTTGTAAGAACTTGTTTAACAATCAATGTAAAATAAATAAGTTTAAACTAAGCTGCTTTGGTTCGATTCCCAGGCTGCCCATGGAGGTTGTATCATCATGTAGTATTCCTGGTCAATGCACTTTTTTAGTCTATTATTGGTGGAAATCTATAATTGCATGTGAGAACACATTGTTTGGGGGGAGGAGGAGGGAACCATGTGAAATATTGATAAGGTGATTAACAAATATAAATCAATTGATGAATGATTGAGACATTGGATTAAAAGTCCAGTATTAGTGTGGTGGATCATGTGGTATCAAAACAATATGTTTCTTAGATGGGAAGAGTCGATAAGTCTTTCTCTGAATGAATATTTTATGTCGCAATTTGGAACAACTGACAGTAAAATCGAGGGGTCTGTTTTTACTGTTAATGTGCCATGAAAGATTTCAATTACCAGATTACAATGTCATGCAATCTTTGGTTGGCTGCAAATATGGTGCAATTGTTTTGTAACATCCACTGTCAAACTTCTTTTGAAAAAAAGAATGTGAGATATAGATTTGGATGTGTATTATGATAAATTGTTCTGGTTATTTTATTGAACATATATCATATTTCACTCATTTAATGATGTCTGGCTTAATATGGAGGAAGAGCCTTACTTCTCACAAGTCATTGCGGATTTAACCCATTACCAAACAATGACGACATTTGACCACTTTGTTGCAGATGACTCTGGAAAACGTTGTGGGAAAAGGAGAAATGGCTCGTAACGAGCAATTTCTCCTTTTCCCACAAGGTTTTCTGCCCTATCAGGATAATATTATCCAATTTCATCACATTTTGAAATGTCGTCTGCGAACTCTTTCAATTTGGGACAATCAAAAATTTGGCATTGGGTAAAGGGTTAAAGGTCAACCGGACATTCAGATTGGAAAGCCTCTTGAGTATTTGGATGTGGAATTAAGTCATAGTCATGAGATTTTGTTCCGTTTCATTGGTGCCATATTTATAACAGCAATTGTCAATATCTAAATATGGCGCCGCTAGAATGACAAGTAATTAAAGGGAAAGTCTGTGGTAATGAATTTTAAATAATAATTATTTTACTCATCTAACCATCAAATTAACAATCTTCATCAAGGTCAGAGTTAGGTCAGTGGTTTTGGGTGAAACTTTTTATCAAGGATTCAATGTCAGAGTACAGTAAGCGCATCAGCTTTGTGAAAGACTTGCCATAGTCTTGCTTTGATCCCTCAAAATAATCGTAGCTGTTTCCATTATCAATATTTTCACAATACAACATGTATAAAGGCTGCCTTTGATAGCATCTTGACTGCAGAGAATTGTCTCTAAACTGTGAACTGTTTAAAATTCAATTCCTGATTCCCAGTTTTTGGAAATCTGGCTCCAATGTTATTTGAATGTTTCTGTCTTGAACCACTACCAAACAGATGCATAATGTTTTAACATTGTTCTTGCATACCAAACTTCAGTTGGCTAACATCAATGATTTCCTTGTAACAAGGTCTTTTATTCTTCCTCATTTTCACTTTGGCTTGGCAAATAGTTGCAATTCTGGCAAGCCTATCAATATTTTTTGTCACAAGTTACAGGTTGCGGTAAACAGTGTTTCCTTTGATAGCTTTTTCAATTTTTATCAATATCCCTAGTTTGTTTGTACTCTAAAGAATTGTGTCTCTGACAGAGGTCTGGATAAGAGGCACATTCGCATGTATTTTTGCTTCCATTAACCCTTTACCAAACGCCAAATTTTCGACTGTCCCAAATTGAAAGAGTTTGCAGACCACATTTCAAAATGGGATGAAAATGAAAAATAATCTTCTTATAGGGCAGAAAACATTGTGGGAAAAGGAAAAATTGGTTGTTACGAGCAATTCATCCTTTCGCTACAATGTTTTCTAAAGTCGTCTGCAACAAAGTGGTCAAATGTCGTTATTGTTACGGAAAGGGTTAACCCTTTATTGTTGGTACTCACTAGGATCCTCTTGGCAAGAAGATCGAGATAAGATATGGCTATCTGATTTTAGAATAATGCATGTAAGAAACCCAAATATGCCTTTTAACCCCATTACCAAACAGTAACGACATTTGCCTGTTTGTTGCAGACGACTCTGGCAAACATTGTGGGAAAAGGAGAAATTGCTCTGAACGAGCAATTTCTCCTTTTCCCACAATATTTTCTGCTCTATCAGAAAATTATTTTTCAATTTCATCAGATTTTGAAATGTGGTCTGCAAACTCTTTCAATTTGAGACAGTCGAAAATTTGGCGTTTGGGAAAGGGTAAAGCTAAACCGCTGGCTGATATTCTCTGGTGCCCATGTATAAAGTTTGCCAACAGGGCTTTCTCCAGGGGGTCTTTGGGGTTCAGGAAGCTTCATTCCCGGAAAAATAATAACCCTTTTCATGGTTTCGGCACCCATCAAAATGACTGTCAGAAGATTCTATTAACTCTATCTCCCAATGGGGTTGTTCCATTTCCATTGATGGCCGTCTTGGCTTGCCTGGTTTCGTAGCCCCGTCTTGATTTTTTAAATTTGATCAAATAATGAATAACAGAGCAAATATTTGATATTCATCTTTGCCTGATATTTTGGGCCACCGTTTTTGGAAATGTCTGCAGATTTTTTATAAACTGAAATATGAAACTTTGAACAGATCACTTTATATGATATTATTTAGCGGGTAATGATTATTGAAATGAACTGTAAATTAGAAAATTAATGGTTATTTTTTTATTTAAGTTAAAGAGAACACATTAATACAGTTTCATCATCAATACTTAGAACAATATATCCAAGTCATTGACAATTTGAAATATACTTGTTGATTAAATAACATCTTTAAATTTCTGATTTATAAATTGATATACACCTGTAACTCTGTTTTAAAATGAGAAATTTGCTCACCATGAGCAATTTTTCCTTGAATTACATGCTTATTGAAACGTCTTTATATATGATAAATTAAGTTTTAGTTTAGTTTTCTTGTAATAAAGGGTAAATGGGACCAGCTAAAATGTTACCAGCTTAAATGTTACCAAAGATTTGAATTCAATGGATGAAGCAGCTTTTTCGTTTAACCCATTACCAAACAATAACGGCATTTGACAAGTTTGTTGCAGACGACACTTGAAAACATTGTGGGAAAAGGAGAACTTGCTCATTACGAGCAATTTTTCCTTTTCTCACAATTTTTTGTACTCTATCAGAATATTATTTTCCAATTTCATCACATTTTGAAATGTCCTCTGCAAACTCTTTCAATTTGGGACATTTGATAAGTTGGCGTTTGGTAAAGGGTTAAATACTTGCCCCATGTCTCTACTGTATTTACGCTCTGTCTCCAGTTGTATTTGTTTGATGTCAATCTATGGGAGCCATATTTCAGATATGGACATGCTAGAAATCCCGTCTGCAAGACCAAGTTTTGCCGCAGTCTAACTGATGTTATTCGTTATATTATAGCTACTTGTCCAGAGATGAAAAAATTTGAAGTCAAAAAAGAATATCTTTGAATTAATGCGAGATATTTAGATGTTATGTATATAAGGAACCATTGTGACAAAGGAAGAAATTGCTTATTATCCCAATTTTCAGGAGTGGTGAAATCTGATTTTGATTGATTTGTCCGTAAATGACAAATCTTTTTTTACACTTGTCTGTATAACAATTATATGGTAAATTGCAGTGAAAATGCACTTGTCCATTATTAAGGCTATTGGACAATTGATTTTGCCACCCCTGACTAATTAGTTATGCCTTTTATTTTCTTCAATAGATTCTTAAAAAACATTAAGCTCGAGAGTTCAGTGCAATACTATAGTAAGTGCTTCATGTTTATGAAGTACTTACTATAGTCTTGCATTTAAGCCTCGTGCAGGTGTGTTTAAATGGGTTTTGGGTGAAAAAACCATCCTAAATGAATGAGTCTAAATTTACGCAGAGTTATATAAAAGATAGCATAAAAGTCATTAGAAATAAGCCCTCACTTAAACGTTTTCTGAGACCCCAGATGATTTTGATTAGAAACATTATGCTTGTACCATTTCATAAGGTTTTTTATCGGCTTTACAGCTTTACAAAACACAATCAGAACTTAATGGCAATACATTATACCAAGATTTCATTGCAAGACTATAGTAAGTGCTTCACAAACATGAACCACTTTCTATTGCATTGCATTGAACTATCAATATAGAGTCTGAAACCTAATGACTTATAAAGATCCTTGTTGAAATGAGCAATTAATGGGCCTATATTTTCCAAATTGCATATCATTAAATGTAATGGTATTTTCATTTACAGTGGATATTAATTAAAATGGCTTATCCTATTACCTCATACAGCATAATCAAGAGAGTAAGCTTTCTATTATCTTGTTCTTGTAGTGTCAAAATACCTTCTTTTCGATTTAGAGTTAAGGAAATCTTGTAATTTTTCTTTCGGAGTAACTTTTCATTATGCTTTTATGGTTGCATAATCAATCTTAAGGTTGATTTGTTTTAAACCAGTACTAAGATTGTAATGAGTTAATTGATTTTGCCATGATTGTGGGTAATGAAAATAAATGAAGGAAATCCCAGGAAATCATTTCTGTAGTCACATCTAAATAATTCATCAATTGTGAACACCTCTCTGCCTGAAGTTGCACTGTGCATGTTAATTATAAATAAGGACGGGATTTTGGGCACATGTATTAGATCATGGTATGGTCCAGTGTTGTCCAGTTTTGTCTTATTGCAGAGAAAAGAAATTTCTAGTCCTTCATGACTCACTAGGTAAATTCATAGTGATATGTTTATCATAACTTCAAATGAATTGATAGTTGTGACTTAAGATTTTTTTTTAGTTTATATCAAAGTGGCACATTAATTTTTCTGCAAAGATTAGTTTACATTGGTTGAATGTCAAGGCCATACATGAAGGTCAGTTGATTAAAGCCAGAGTTCAAGGGCATGCATTTAAAGCTCACTATAAAAAGATAAGATGATAAGAGATAAAAAATGTCAAAGAATTTTCTCAGTCATTTTAAAAGGAATTTTATAGTATTTATGGCAACAAATATATTAAGATCATGAAATAAAGAGGTTTTTTGTGACCTGGAGGATAAGTTGGAGTTGATAGAACTCAGGGGTCCCAGGTTTGAGCACCAATGTACTTCTAATCTGTTGGAGTGTTAATTGGCAACAAGCTCCAAAGCCCTAGCCTAGTACTGATGTATCCAGGAAAGCTGTAATATATCTGAAAAAGAATGTTGACAAAGTGGTCAACCCCATATTTAAAAATATCATAAAAAGAACATCTTTTTCAAGTCCACTATCAGTTGCTAAAAAAATCTCTAATGAAGGAGTGGGGTTAAATAATCTTAAAAGTTAATTAGATAAGTTAATTAGATACTGATGAGACATGCAAGCTAATAAACACATCCGTGCCGACCCCCAAAACTATCTCATCAATTACTCTGCAGGACACAATCACTGATTGCCAGGGTGTGACCCCCCATTTGTTCTCGGGTATTAGCCCGGCAATTAATTTTCCGCCCGTCTATATATGGTCAAAAAGGGAGATAGAAGTATAGATGCTGAAAAGTAAGGTCGGCATGATACATGTATTTTTCTTTATACCGGGAATTAGCAAGAAGACAGGTCTTGCGATGATTGAAAGTGTGCAATATAATGCTGAATTATATTTATACTGTTTCAAGACATATATTCAAGAGCTTTTGCCGTCTTTGAGTGATTGCCTGATTCAGAAATCATCAAAGGTTATCATTATTGGTAAGAAATTTGGTCAAGAAAAACTGCACAACAATTTTATAAACTTTGAAATCATTGTGACAAAAAAAGAATTTTGCTTGTTGTGAGCGAATTCTCCTTTTTTGCAATGATTTTGATATCATCTGCAGGAAAGGTGTTTAAAACTGTTTCCATGCGCAAACAGACAAAATTAACTGACAAAAGAGGTTGCATAAAACTCATTTTGCACTTTGTCTCAAAATATTTTACAATTTGTCTAGCTTTGTAACTATTACAATTAAATCAAACTTTTGAACAACTGTTATGAGAACAAGATATTTATCAATGCTATTTCTGAAACATACAGCAAAAAAAGATTTTAATTTGTGTTTAGACTATTGATATGATGCAGTCCTGCAAGTGTTTAGACTATTGATATGATGCAGTCCTGCAAGTGTTTAGACTATTGATATGATGCAGTCCTGCAAGTGTTTAGACTATTGATATGATGCAGTCCTGCAAGTGTTTAGACTATTGATATGATGCAGTCCTGCAAGTGTTTAGACTTGATATGATGCAGTCCTGCAAGTGTTTAGACTATTGATATGATGCAGTCCTGCAAGTGTTTAGACTATTGATATGATGCAGTCCTGCAAGTGTTTAGACTATTGATATGATGCAGTCCTGTAAATTTTTCACAAGCATGATGAAGTTTACAAATTTCATTTGGTCTATGCTTTTCTGGAGAATAACTTGTGAAAAGAGAAATTATTCCTTTGTTAACATCATTTTGTACTCAACCAGGTGGAAAATAATTTCTGTATCACATTATAATGTTTGTTTGTTTTGTTTTACATCGTTTGTGAAGGAAGCTTGATTAAGCCTACCAAAGTCACTTTCAATGACTGCTTCCTGGATACTACACCAGTGCTCACACCAATTTGTGGGTTAGTCTTGGCAATTTTCACCTCTCCTACCGGGGATTCAAACCAGGGACCCTCGGTACAAGAGGCCGATGCTTGTCTCTCTTTCAATTTGTTCTTAATTACAGAGTAATTCTTTTTTTAATTAAATTGTCTTAACATGTTCAGATCTTGCCATCTATAGAAGTATTGTTTTAAATGGCAAACAAAATTCTGAAATGATTTTTATAATGTTACTTATTAAATAGTTATTGATTATCCTCCTTGTTTGTTACTTGTATGTTTTATTTTTTTTTGCTTCAAAATCTTGAGAACAGTGGAATGGGTTGATATGGCACTCTTTTAACTCTAATAGAATGCTAGATAATTTTCTAAAAATATATTTTTGTGTCATCTGCTTTCACAAACCTTAATTATCTGCTTAATTTTGATGAGGAAAGATATTCAGAGTAGCAAACAGGTTAGATCACAGGCCAGGCGCTAATTTACTTGGCGACTGGCCTTGATCTAACCTGTTTGCATAAGCATGAAAGTCTGCTCCAGTACTATAAGGGTTAAACATGAGGGAGAGACCATTGGCTAATTGTTCTTGATTAGGTTTTAATCTAATTATTGCAAGGCAGAGAGACTAGTTACAGCTCATAATTACATTATCAGCATGGTATGAGATTTCCCTCCTTTTAAGGCCCGAACTAAACAAATCTCGACTAAATAACTATTATATGTAGAGCCCTTCATCCCTCGGGGCTTTGAAGGGTATTAACTGTATACATTTGAAGAATTGGTTTTATCTTTTGTAATTTAATAAGGTGCTTGTAAACAGATGGTGGAATGAGAGTGATTAATCTAAGTTGTAAGAACTCGTTTCAAAATCAATTTAAAATAGATATGTTTAAAACTAAACTTGACTAACAGATGTGACGAAATTTGGAAGTTTAAAATATATTCTTTAACATATCACAACAGCTGTACTGTTACATGATACACACTGAATACTGGTCATTGTAAGCAAAATTATATCATTTTTAATTCTTTAAAGTCTGTATTCAGTGAATGTTTATGTATTTTAATCCAAAAGTGCGACATTGCTTTTGAGATCTACTGCATTTAAACTGAATGCTTGGATTAATTTATGCTTCCTGAATGATTTATTCCTTTAATAGCTACTTTTGATTGTATATCAAACATGAATGCAAAAACTGTATTGTTTCAATGACATTTTATTTTGACTTTCAAATTTTCTCTTCTGTGAAAAAAGCACCTTAAAACCTGTTTATTTTACATCAATAGCAAAACAAGTTCATACAACTTACACTTACCACTCTTGATTCTGCTAATTGGATGAATAATCATAACTTGCGCTCAATTTGGAAGAATATAAGGTAGATAGGTAGGTATAAGATAATACCTGCTACTCACAGGACCTATGACCATTTTGTCCAGCACTCCATGCTCTTCCCCCTTGACCACTGTCCTCCACTGTTGTATGGATGAAGGTGCACAGAACATTGCTGATTGTCTGGGGACATGTCACCTTTGCAATTATAGAGACATTACTCGACTTCTGGTCGACTAGGTACTGTAAAATGTCTCCTAAGGAACCCATAGGAGTGAGAGGCAGTGATTTGTGATTCTCTCTCCCACGGAGGACATCTGACACAGGAGTTATTACAAGTTTATATAGATTAACCCAACATAGCTCGGCCATTAAAGGCTCTGCCTTGGAAAACTAATTCTTGTTTATTACCCTCGGCAAATAACTTTTAAACATAATAACATCGAGAAGATTGCAGGCCGTCACATTCAAGACAAACCCTGGGTTGTTTCGGTCTTAACCTTAAGTGACAGGTTTTATTTTCCTTCCTTTTCTTGTCTTCTCTTTTTTTTTTCATTGAAGAATGCTTTTAGTGGAGTCCTGATGATAATTTTTGTACTGGACAAAGAGAGCTTTTGTTTTAATTGCAGACTGTCTGAGGCATTATCTTTGTGTTTTTTCTCTCTTTCATTAGACCATCTCATGCTTTACCTCATACATGGTATTGTGGACTGGTATTAATTAAAAGCAACATGTTTTTTAAGTTTGTAAATAGAAACTATTGTTAATAGAGAAACACTATGTCATTAATAGAGAAACACTATGTCATTAATAGAGAAACACTATGTCATTATTTTTTATTACTATGGTTTGTTAGTTACATTAACTTTTGGTATCAAGTTTTCCCTCAATCATTAGCTGCAGCCCTCTTTTCTAGACATGTGGATATGCTTTTTCACACTCCCTGAACTTTCATATTGCCGATCTTGCTAATGACAAGTAAGACACTTAGATGACAAAAGATGTGATTGCTTCCTGCAAGTATTTTTTTCCTTTTTCCACTATGTTTCAGACTTTTTCTCAATTTTATTGCTATCTACTTAATAACTATAATTGTCTTCTGCATATACTTTCAATTTTGACTTATTAAAAGATGTCTCCAAAGGGCAAGTAAGAAATCAATTTGACAAAAGGCATGGCTGTCTGGTGCAAGGATTTCTTCTTTCCTTTTTCCAGTGTTATTTACACCCTTTTCACAATTCCATTGCTATCAACTTAATTACGATACTTGTCATCTGATTGTACTTTCAATTTTTTGGTAATAAAAGATATCTCGAAATAGCATGCATGGTTTTAATGACAAATCAGAGGGAGATGTTGCAGACTGCAGACCTCCTCCGTGTTTAACAATCAAAGACCATTTTGTCTGGCTTTTACCCTATGCAGGATCCTTTCCTCCATGAAAAATGGACTTTGATAATATGGTACCGTTTTCTTCTCCTTGTCATTAATGAGAAGGAATTTTTAGCCTTTGTTATCCATGTTGCTTGCTGAAGGAATCATACCCCCTTTGGAGAAACAACATTAAAGTTATCAACTATTTCATTTTCTTCAAGTAACAGAAGTGAGCTAAAGTTTTCTCTATTTGATTATAAACATTAGTGGTCCCTTATGGAGATGGGCTTAAGATTCCTAAGAATGGACCAGGTTTTCTGTTTATTTCCTTTTCTGCTGGCAACACCACAAGACCAACTCTGTTCATGATTTGTCTAATTTACCGGTAAGTCAGCCGAATATATTGATGGAATTTGATTGGTTACTAATCCAAGAACATGTCGAACTTGCCTCGTGACTTATTCGTAACCAATGCTTATTCAAGATTTACTATGACCAGGATATCAGTGGTAGCAAAATCTTATTTTGATTTACTTGTCCATAAATGCCAAATCTTCATCTTCACTTTTGGATATAATGACTAAATAGTCAGTTTCCGGGAAAATGCTGTCATCCTTTAAAATATTTCTTCATAAGCTGGGCAATACAGGCAATTGATTTTGCCACCCTTGGATAAACTAGTTACAAATTGTGTGCCTCTTGTCTTGCTGACCATTCCAAACTTGACCATAGTATAATATAGAAGTCCTTTCTTCTCTGATAAACATTTTCATAGTCCAACAACACATAGTCGGTGATTGTCCAATCGGGTCCAGACTAGTAGTTGTAGGCAATATTGTAACAGTTTTTTAGCCAGAGTACTGATGAAATATCAGCATCTTTCTATTGATCTACCATGAATTTGACAGAAAGTTTATGAGTAAATAAAAAACATTTATATTGATTGAAGAGAAATGTTGTAGCACTTAATAGAAAAGCCATTCTCCCAAAGAATTCAATCTTTTCCAATTATGGTTGATGTTAAAAGACCAATACGATCTCATATGATAAAAGTTGAAGGGTTGATAATAGCTTCATTGGCTGACTAAAATCATTATACGCAGGCTGTGATGTGGCCAACAGATGTACCCGAGTCTAAGATTTCGGCAAAATTACATTAAGAAGTCATCCCAGGAAATTAAGTGAAACAATGAGACCAAAAGAATCAAGGGCCAGATGCATTAGGGGTCCATGTAAACATGGCCGATATGAAATTAGATATCAGATGGCATAAATCTTCATCATTCAACCACATGGTAATGTTATTTCTCCATTTGGGAATTTGTAAATGCTTTAACTTGAAAGTATTGACCAAGCACATTTTAAAGATATTTCTATTCCAAGCTGAAGATAGATAATAAATCCTAAGGCCTTTGGTATTTCTGGAGACCATGCAATGGCTACAACCATACCATTTGAAATAATAAAAAAAATGATACAAAAATTGTTTATGAGCAGTTGCAATATGCAAAGTTGCTTGATAATTAGAATAGGAAAGGAAATATTTTGTTTAGCTGAAGTAGATATATCCTAGTATATGGGGTAAAAGCACTTCAATGGTTCAGCGCAAGACTAAAATAATTCCTTTACAATTCAAGGGTTGAATGCAAGACTAAAGTAACTGCTTGATAAACGTATAAACATGTATTGCATTGAAACCCTCAACTTTAAGTTTCCAATGATTACATGTTGGGATTGTTCCAAAGGATATGGTCTGCAAATCTTTAAATTGTTTATATTTGTTCGGTTTGTCTAGGATAGAAGTTCATTGTTACCTGTGAAGTATCAATGTTTACAAGAAATTCCTAGATTTGTGAGGTTTTCCAATTGCCTACTTTTAAATCTTAGCCCTTAGAATTCTGGATGATTTTCTTTAAAAAGAAATTGACTTGGCAGCTGGCCTGGAGTTTACCTAATTGTACACGCATGAAGTCAGTTGCAGCACTATAAGGTGTAACATCCTATGATGTTGATACCCTTTTGAGAGTATTCAATTGGCAATATTGTGTGCAGATTGTAGAGAGATTATTTAAACTTGTCCAATCTATCATATTTATATTTTCTTACTTGACACTCAACTTTTTTTTTTTTTACTTGAAACTCAACCCCAGCCAATTAGAACACCCACATTACAATATGGATCGTTTAAATACATTTTTTATGTTTTCATTCTTTTTATTACATCGGAAACATCACACATGCCTCCACCCCCCCACCACACATTCACACACTTCCTTTTTTGTTTTTATACCAAATCTGTGATCTGAATACCTTATCTTACCTGGACCCAGTTTAACACAAAAAACAGGTATGAGTTCATTACATAGACTTCATATTTTTTTTTTGTAGGCAAAATGATATTCCACCAGGTATGTTTCCTTTGTGTTTTGGGAAGGAACCCTGTGCAAAAAATAAAAACCACATTATAATGAACATAACAGGTGCTATTATGATAGCGTTCATTCTTAGATTACAGTATAATAAAGTGCCAACTGGTAATAGCACACTTAACTGAGCACTGGTTCATTCATTTGAACAAATACCTGGGTTTACCATATTCAAGGAGTGTCGATGTTGTCTTATTAATCGGAACTACTCGGGTAATTCCATGAGCTGAGAAATACGGAACTACTTGGGTAAATCCGTGAGCTGAGAAATACGCCTCGGATATAAGTGTAGGGTTACAAATTTTCAGGTTAACCATCCCAAGCTTATAACACATTTCCTATAAGCTTCCACGTTAAGTAGTTCAATGTATATGGAAGTGTTGAACATCGATTTGAATAACGTTTTATCAGCAACTCATACAAAAAAGGGAAATTATATGTCAAATGAATCAAATTAAATGACTATTTAGATTTCACATTTGAGATCTTTATTTGAAATATTGAAAGTACAATGACAGAAGTCTAACGAGAAACAATATGACAACTTCCATATTATTTCAGAGGTGTTTTCATTGGATAAACTTGATGAGTTCAGATTGGTTGTCTTATCCCAAATTAGGATTTGTTGACCAAATTTTAAAGGCGCTTTGTCACTCATGATACAATTTGCAAGTCAAATAAAATGTTGAACAAACACAGTTTTTGCATTGCGGTATAATATTTAATTAAAAATAGATCTAAGCTACTAAATGCAAAATTGAAAGTGTCAATATATATAAATATGTACACATGAGATTTGAGGGTTTTCAAAACTGTTGTGATGCTTTTGGATCTGATACAGTATGTATCTATGCGATGTATACCTATCTAAATACTTTAGTACAGACTTATTTCACTTCAAATGATTTATTTTCTGTGCCTCTCATACAACTCTTCAGCTCTTGAACAGTTTTAAAAAAGATAGAAGTTTAATTTCCGAATTTCCTCACATCTGTGAACAAGCAGCTTTAACCCATTACCAAACAATAACAACATTTTAACTCTTTATTGCAGACAAATCTGGAAAACATTGTGGGGAAAGGATAAAATTGCTCATAACGAGCAATTTCTCCTTTTCCCACATTGTTTTCTATTCTATCAAAGGATTATTTTCCAATTTCATCACATTTTGAAATGTTGTCTGCAAACTCTATCAATTTGGGACAGTCGAAAATTTGGTGTTTGGTAAAGGGTTAAAATAATTGTAGAGGACCCTGTTATGCCCCTTTCATCTATATTCCTATGCTAGAATGGGTCTAGGTGACAGTTTCATAAATAACTGTCAATGTTTACAGCTGGACACATCTGCCAGCAGTCCAAACTTACCGCTCATTCATCCCACTTACTTATTGGTCAACACTGTTTCCGTCAATTAGTCCTGGTAATAGACTGTGAACAGGATCAGAGCACCCAAGATACTGACATAAACATGACTAATGTAAGGGGGAGGACGTGTAATTGGCTGTAGTTTTTGTTACATTCTGGATTAAGTGACATTTATTTTATGCCATTTTACATAAAACAGTAGGGGAAAAAAGAATTAGAAATGAAAAAAAATATATGTATAAATATATATATTTAAAAAAAAAAAGGTAAAACAATGATAAGGATAGAATGATAAATGGTATTGAAATAGATGAAAACAAAAGAATGTTATGTCGTTTTTTGTGGAAAAGGTTTCACAAAGCCAGAAATTTCTACATTTCTAGCCATCATTTATTAAATCTTTTAACTGCAAAATGTGCCAATATTTGAATAATTGCTGTGTAGGAATAAGGTATGATCAAATAAAAACAACTGAACCCCCCCCCCAAAAAAAAAACAAAAAAAAAACATCCACTACATTGGCAGGTTTTGGCCATGACCTTGGGTTGAAGGTCAGTGAAGTGATGAAAGACTGACAGGTGACTGGCATGTGGTCATGGTTACCAGGTTTGACCTTCAACATCCAGGTCACAGTCCATTAAGTTTGTAAATGATACACCTGGTTCCTTTAGATTCGGAAGATGGTTCAATGCATGACTATAGCAAGGCCTTCACCTTTGTGAAGGACTTGCTATAGTCTTGCATTACAACCATCAGTTTGACAAGTAAAGCCAACCATTTAGTCTTGGTCAATTGGACTTGTTGTTGGATGGTAATGCTGACAGTCCTTAATCAATCCTTTCACTTAAAGATGATTGGTTTGTTGAATTTTTACTTTGTTGGAAAAAAGTCAGAGTTTAGTTGAAGAAATAAATGTTATACTTTGGGATTTTTTGTTACCAAAACTGCGCAAGGTTCCCTTAAGCACTTTTCGAGGAAGTCAGCTCTTCAAATTGAATACCAAACTAGCTGATATGGTTTATCCATTTTTTTTACAAAACACCCTAGTTCAATACACCTTCATCAAAGTTTGCAGGAAAAAGTGTGACAAAAGAAGAAGTTGGTTGTATAAAATGGTTTCTACCCAATACCACATAGAAAGATATTATTTCTCTTGTGTGATTATATTTGTGGGATGACATTGCTTTAATTTGTTACCAAGGACTAAACCCCAAAAGATATGAGGAAATGAGAAACGGAAAACAGACAGACCTGATCAGGTCTATAATCCAAGCCGGATTTCATTTCGGATTTCATTTTGAGGGGTTTAGTGAAAGCAGCTAGCAATCAGCACCTTCCTGACTTGATCTGACATACTCAGACGGTCTGTAAATGGACTGGAAACAAATTGGGCCCCAAGGAATGGACAGAGCTGTTCATTTCTGACAGACGTGCAGCCTAGAACTTCCATTGACCATGACCGCTGACCTCTGCCCCCTTAACCCATTACTAAACAATCACGACATTTAACCACTTTGTTGCAGATGTCTCTGGAAAACATTGTGTGAAAAGAAGAAATTGCTCGTAACGAGCAATTTCTTCTTTTCCGACAATGTTTTCTGCCGTATCAGAAGATTACTTTTCAATTCCATCACATTTTGAAATGTCGTCTGCAAACTCTTTCAATTTGGGACAGTCATAAATGGGCGTTTGGTAGAGGGTTAATGCTTTACCAACATGACCCAGGTGCCTGTTTCTAAGATTCGTAACTAATTAGTCTTTACAATTATGAAATTTTCAATTTTTACAACCCTTGAATCTCGTCAACTTTGCTTTTGTGAATGAAAAATAGACATTTGTTTAGAAATATAATAAAAGCTTTACTGGTAGGACTCATGCTTTGTTTATGTCTAAGTTAGTGCTTTTCTTAGGTACTCTTTTCCTTTTTATGTATACAAGGAAATCTATATTTTATGAACGTTTGTTAGACAGGCCCTTGGGATTTTTTCAATCAAATTGGGAAGAGGTCATATGGCTTAATGATATTGAAAAGAAATATCCCACAAAACGCTGAAATTAGCAACCCAAACACTGGTGTAACCTTTGTTTTTGGTGAACATTTGGAAAAGAATATAATCTAATCTTAGGTTAATGCTTTTTATAGACTGCTGTTATATACACTGTAATAAGTAAACGCCTTTGGACCGTCCAATGGATTCTTTATTGGTGTCATAAAGCTGATAATTTAATTTATAAATAATGTAGAGAAAGGAGAAAATGATTATCCAACATGTAATTAATAATGTGGAGAAATAGTACCATGTGTAATGGCATGTTTGTAGAAAAGTCATCAAAGTTGGTTATGATTGGAATGTTTTCCTTTGGTCTTAATGATTTCATTTCTTAAATGCTTAATTGATACAAACCTCTGTAGTAGACTCGCTTGTCTTTCACTAAACCATTCATTTGACACTATATTTCATGTACTTCTAGGTTTCAAACGAACAGATATAATTAGTGTAGCCATGCAATGCATGATGAAGCAACAGGCAAAGAAAAAAGAAACAATAGAATATTGAGGGTACAATGCAAGACTATTGTATGTCTGTCACTTGTATGAAGGATATACAATGTAGTCTTGCATTGAACCCTCGAACTACAGTACCTGATACATTCCTACATGCCAACTCTGGCAGTTGGTTGGCAGGGAACCAAAACTAGCAGGGAAAAATGGGGGAATGGGGTGGCTATAGCATTGTTTTAGTGTTTTCTATGTGCTTTCTGGCTGCACTATGCCCATTATATATAGCAGATATTGTTGTAGAAATTTTGAAATAAGTTTCTTATAAGTTGACAAGTGATGTTTTTAGGTCATTTACGCCACTCAACTGCAATTTCTCTACCAAGTGTTAGATGTATAACGCTGTTATAAAGCATCTGTTATCAAATACCACCAGAATCAGAAAGTTGATTGTCAACTCATGCATGGTACACAATGTGGCTATCATTGGCAAAAGAAGGTGAAAAAGCAAAAAAAAAAAGTGTGGCACGGCACTCCTGTTAAGACATAAGATTGTAAATGTTGGTCACATGTTTCCCTAACTGGATGTATTTACACTGAAACATCCTCTTTTTCAATTGCAGAAATATGTCTTAATCATCAGTGAAAGCACAATTGTGCATGGTTGCCTGCTCTTGATAGATGTATGCTTTTTATAGATGTAATATGGAATATCCTTTGGTTACAGTTGCAGAAATATTTAGGAATATGATTCTATCATTTGATGAGATACAATATGGAGACATTCCTTTGTCTCTCACAGAGTGGCCTAATGAACATGGAAAACAATCAACAGGCTGGCAACGATATTGATGTGAAGTTGTGGTTGGGAAATAATTGTAACTGAACAGATGTGCTGGTTCATATGACCAAATTTGGTCAACATTACTTTATTCTGTATAACATCACTTTGTAGCATCTGCTAAACAAATTTGAAATAAATTTTAAATGGAAATAAACAATGCAAAATGAAAGATAACATATTGAAGGTTCAATGCAAGACATATGAAGTAAGTAAGTCTTATCGTAAACATGAACACATTAACAAAGGTCTTGCATTGTGAAATTTTACCTAATAAAAAGATTTGTACTAAAGACACAAGACTACTGTAGCAGATGTGTGGAAGTGAAGAATTGTGGAGTAAGAGGTTAACCCTTAGAGTGCTGGGTAATTTTCTAACAATAGATTTTTGTGTTGTCTGCTTTCCAAAACCTTAAATATCTGCTTATTTTAATGAGGAAAGATACCAAGAGTAGCAAACAGGTTAGATCATAGGGGGCTGGCCTGGATCCAACATGTTTGCTTAAGCATGAAGTCAGTTCAAGCACAGCACTGTAAGGGTTTTAACTATGGAAAGAGTTATACTGAAGGATGAGAGATATAAAGATGTCACCATATAGGTTTCAATGTCTGGAACTTGTCCAGTACTATATTGCCTTAATCCCAACTGATTTTGACCAAATGATCATTTGGAGGGTTTCTGGTAAATGTCAAGGTCACAAGTCAGGTGACCTCAAGGTCATATTACAGATTACAGGACACAAATTGTACATCTCCAAATTTAACCTTCATCTTGAGCAATTTTCATGTTTTATCACAAAGTTTATATGCCTCTAAAAGGAACTGATGTTGCTTTCTGTTTGGTCAGGTCAACTAGGTCTTTTTACAAAGAAGTTAGCAAGATTTACCATTTCAAGGTTTTAATGCAAGACTATTGCAAGTGAATCATATTTGTGAAGGACTTGCTGTAGTATTCCAATGAACACCAGATTAACAAGTTTCACTTTTTCAAGCGTTCGATGCAAGACTATTGAAAGTGCTTCACATTTGTAAAGGAAATACTAGTGTCTTGCATTGAACACCCGATTTATTGTCCGTTCTTGTCCTCAAAAGCTTGATCCATCGTATATGTATACATCATTTGGAGGAAGGTTTCGGTTAATCTGTTTACTTGATGCTCCCCTCATTTAGACAGGGACCCAATCTTGATTAATTCCTCCGGCCATTCGCTCAAAAAACACATTCTGTATTAAAAAAAAAATCCTTTCTTGGTCTCTGTTGATTAGATTTGGGTCATACACGGGGCTTACTGTCTAATAACTGTCCATCCGGACATGAAGCTTTTCCTGCTTCAACCATACAGGATGCTGGTCAGATTAACCCTTAGAATGCTGGGTAATATTCTTAAAAAAGATTTTTGTGGCATCTGCTCTCTGAAACCTTAGATATCTGCTTAATTTTGTTGAGGAAAGATACTCGAAGTAGCAAATAGCTTAGATCACAGGCCAGTCACCAATTTACTTTGCCGCTGGCCTATGTTCTAAACTGTTTGCATAAGCATGAAGTCGGTTTCAGCACTATAAGGGATAAGGGGTATGTACAAAGGTCTATTATGACAGTATTTTTTAAAAAAACCTGGATAAATCCTGCATTGTATGAACTCATTAGAACTGTCTCCTCATGACAATTCGAATGAGTACCCACAGTAAAGGCTTTTAGAGAAACATTGATGGATTTCCCCCCAGCATGAGTTCAAGTACTCTTAATCCAATAAAGGAATTTGTGGCCGGCCGAAATTGAAAGGATTAGTTTACTGCTTTTGTAAAGTACCCTAGTTGTGCGTAAACTGAGGCAGAATTTTGTTACTGGTTTGAATCTAAAGTACAGTCTAACTTGTGTTAAGCAGCCACCCTTTTAAGCAGCCAACCTGCCTGAAACAGCCACTACAGAAAGTCCCATTGTTAGATTTATAGTGTAAATCAATTTGTGTTAAGCAGCCAACCTGTCTTAAACAGCCAATTTACTCTGTCTCATAGGATGGCCTCTTAACACAAGTTTTACTGTAATGAACCAGTTGACAAATCTCTGACCCATGTTTGTCTTAGGTTTTAGGTTTTCTCAGTTAGAGCTCTTCAATTGAGTCCAATGCCAATATGCAACATGTTTGTCTGAGGTTAATATATAACATTTGGCCAAAGGACAAATTGAGGGTCCATTGCAAGACTATAGTAAGTGCTTCAATGGTGCAAAACTTGTATAAACCTTTCAATTCTAGTTAGATATTTGAAATAGTATTGCAGCAAGGGATCGAGTTGGTTTTTCCAAACAACTTTTATGTGAGAAAGTCTCCCAGCTAACTGTTCTATGGATGGTTCTTCTGGCCTTGACTAGCCTTTGTGAGAAGTTGAATTATGGGTCTTCCTCCATTCATAATGAGTCGGGCATCTCATTATAAATTTAAACATGTTGATGTGATATAAAAACACAATGAAAAAAAGATACTTTTTTTTCCAACATTACAGATTAGCTTATATCCATTGAAACTTAAAGTGTTATCAAAGAGAGAAGAACCCTCTCGTATTATCGATAGAATACTTGTCAGAAACATTCGGCGGCAGACTGTTTATGGACTTGGGGCTGCAATAGATTGACAATTCATTACATCTTGCGTAGAGATACTTACAGATCCACAAGTGCTTGCATGGTGGTGTCATAACCTTTAGGCTGCCTTCATTAACCATGCATCCGATGGCAGACGATTTAGGGGGACAGGACTGCAATAGATTGACAATTCATTAGATCTGCTTCAGAGAGGACATAGCCTGTAGACTTCTTACGTTAGAGGTTCTCACAAATCCACAAATGCTTGCATGATGGTGTCGTAGCCTTCAGACTTCTTCCATTAGTGCCACTCAATAATCTACAAGTCAAGGCTTCAATGGAAGACTATAGTAAGTGCTTCATGTTTGTGAAGGACTTCTTTTGACTTTGATAGTTCTGTAACTGACTTTATGCTAATCCAAACAGGTGGGGTCCAGGCCAGCCGCCAAGTAAACATCTTCATAACAACCTTTAATTTCTTCCAACATTTTTATGACTGGCTTACATTTTATGTAGTTAGAAGTTCAAACTGGTACGAGAGTGTCATATTTGTGCTGATATTAAAGGTGAAGTCTAGACATTCACCAGTAGATCTGTTTACGGTAGGGAGCCAATTCAATGACAATTCATCAGATCTGCTGTGGATTTTCAGAGAAATTGTATCAATATAGATGTCATATAACATAGATGTTATGTTTAGGATTCTCTCATGGATAACAAACTGAAACTCTATATTTCATTACATTTTTTTGTTTATCCCTTTCCCAAACAACAAATTTTCGACTGTCCCAAATTGAAAGAGTTTGCAGACAATATTTCAATATGTGATGAAATTGGACAATAATCTTCTGATAGGGCAGAAAACATTGTGGGAAAAGGATTCTCTTTTCCTTTTCCCACAATGTTTTCTACAGTCGTCTGCAACAAAGTGGTCAAATGTCGTTATTGTTTGGGAAAGGGTTATGAGGTATTCATTTAAAGTTGTTTGTTCTACTTTGCCTGAACTTTTGCCTGAATGTTGATGTTGAGAAATGTTTATTTTCCAAATGATGTTTAAAAAGGATGGGTTTGGCCATTTGGACAGTAATGTATCTATGGAGGTGTTGTTGAGAACTTGGTGTGCCATACTTGGTCTCAATCTGTCACCAGTCACTGATGGTACTGTAAACAGGACCTAGCTAACAAATAAACATTCTGTAGTACGGGACCCAAGAGAGCAAATTGTGGCATTGACAAGACAGAATGCTATTAAAGAGAAAAGTATTGCTTATTTGTTTTTGTAATCAATTCTTTCCTGGCTATCTATGTAAATGTCAGATACTTTTTTCACAATTTAAGTCTGTTTTGAACGGTTTCTTACTATTGCTTGTTTGTCTATTTGGGTCTTGGTTTTAGATCTGTCAACGGTTTGTTGGTTTGTTTGGAAAGGTTGTTTATGATGATTGGGGATGACCCCTTTAACTGTGGTCTGCTTTCCAAAACCTTAAACATTTGCTTAGTTTCATTGAGGGAAGATGCTAAGAGTAGCAAACAGGTTAGATCACAGGCCAGCTGCCAATTTACTTGGCAGCTGGCCTGGATCTTATCTGTTTGCATCAGCATGAAGTTGGTTTCATCACTATCAGGGTTAAAGACGCCTTGAGCATTTTGGTTGAGCCTCCAATCTAAAGTGGTCAAGATGGATGCATTTTTCTTTAAACCTGTTCCCTCACATAGGAGTTTATGACTGCTCCATATTGAAAGCATCAGCATGTGACAATTACAAATTTATAGAATGTAAGGAAACAAAAACTAAAACTCTTTGTGATGATGGTTGGAAACCATTGTCATAATGGAGAAATTGCTTAGCAGTTAAGTTAGGGGTTTTCTTCCATTAATGATCTGATTAATAAAATTTAAGAATTGTTGTCATAACAAAATTACTTAATAAAACATAACAGACAAACTGAAGTACAAATGTCTGTATTGTATTTATATAGCATCACTATCAAACCAAAAAAGCCAAATGGACTGTTTAATCCAAGACTATAGTAAGTCCTTCACAAATGTATAACACTTCTAAACATATAATACTGAACCAATGATATAAAGCATCCAGGAGCTAAGTAAAGCATTCAAGGAAAAACTATGGTAAAGATTGCAGTATTACAATAGTATGGTGCCTCTTCACTATGGTTTGCAAGCAATAATAAATGACAAAAATATAGTGCCTCTACATAAAGCAACATTTCATATATCCCTTCTGATTCATGCTCTAAGGGGGATTTCTCTTTCTCTTTCTAATAGTGTTTATTTAACCCATTACCAAACAATAACGACATTTGACCACTTTGTTGCAGACATCTCTGGAAAACATTGTGGGAAAAAAAGAAATTGCTCGTAACGAGCAATTTCTCCTTTTCCCACAATTCTTTCTGCCCTATCAGAAGAATTTTATCGCGGTTACGGCAAAAGCTTTAAGATAAAAAGTTAGTGCAAAAAAGGCAAGTGCGTACAATTGATTGTAAAGGTTGTTTAATTAAGGTGAAACTGTTGCCAAATGTTAATGGGAAAAGATTAAATGAGATTTACAACTTGCTTATAGTTTACCACTCACTAGAAAGTACAATCCATATTGAAGCTCCAGCTAAAACGTGTTTATTTTATATTGATTGCTAAATAAGTTCTTAAATGTGGATCAGTGAAAGGTCGCGAAGAGGATCTTGCTACTTACAGGATTCGAATCAACGACCCTCGCGTCCAAAGGACCGTGCTCTATCGCTGGACCACTGTCCATTGCAGGCTACATATGCAAGACCAAGGGCTTAATTGTTCGAATACAGAATAGAAATTATCGACATCACTTGTACCCCACTGAAAGATCCTTGACGTCATACACTAAGTATGTATAGGTAAAAAGTAGAATTTGCGTATGGTATCCAGCTATGCTTTTTCTGCAAACTCTTTGAATTTGGGACAGTTGAAAATTTGGCGTTTGGTAAAGGGTTATTCCAGCAATGAGTGTCTATCAGAGATCTCATAGCTGAGAGAAATACCAGAAATATTGTATCAATAAATAATTGTCACAATAAAAGTGTCATATAAGTATGATAACACGGCTGTCTTGTATGAGGGATTGGCGGCCACCAGTCCTGATTGTCTTCGGTTTAAGGGTACATGATGTTGTGTAATTAACCCTTATAGTGCTGGAACCAACTTCATGCTTATGCAAACAGGTTAGATCCAGGCCAGCCGCCATATTAACTCGTACTTTAGCTTTCTGAGTGACTGGCGTCAGTATTAACTCTTAAAGTGCTGGAACCAACTTCATGCTTATGCAAACAGGTTAGATCCAGGCCAGCCGCCATGTTAACTCGTACTTGAGCTTTCTGAGTGACTGGCGTCAGTATTAACTCTTAAAGTGCTGGAACCAACTTCATGCTTATGCAAACAGGTTAGATCCAGGCCAGCCGCCATGTTAACTTGTACTTGAGCTTTCTGAGTGACTGGCGTCAGTATTAACTCTTAAAGTGCTGGAACCAACTTCATGCTTATGCAAAGAGGTTAGATCCAGGCCAGCCACCAATTTACTTTGGGGCTGGTCTGTGATCTAACCTGTTTGCTACTCTTGGTATCTTTCCTCAACAAAACTAAGCAGATGTTTAAGGTTTAAGAAAGCAGATGACATTATAGAAGCGCTGACTGACACGAAGGCTCACTTCACATTATTTAATGAATGATAGGGATTCAAGGGTAAAGAAATTGAAAATGGTAGTGACAACGAATGTTGATATAAAAATTTTTATGTTTTTACTCCAAGAGCACAGTTACCCCTGAGTTAAGTCCCTTTAATGCCTTCGAAATTTATCTGAAGCACGTAAATTTTTGCAAATGTTTGGTAACAGTTCAACATGCAAATCTTTTTTACCCAAGACCTGTTTGTAATTCATTGCTGGAAATTACATTTGATAGAGTATACTCAGAGGAATAAAAATCTTGTTCATTTTGCCTTATTTCAACTGAAACAAATTATCCATGCTAAACAACAAAATGAATTTGTTTGAATGTGCAGCATATTTGGCTATGAAACTATAGTAAACCCCTTTCCCTGCTACAGAAAACTTAACATGGTTTTGAAAGAAATTAGCATTTTGATAAATGATATAAAAAAACAATTAAATATCCTTTTTAGCAAATAAGAC
Organism: Cerastoderma edule; assembly: GCA_947846245.1. NCBI lineage: Eukaryota > Metazoa > Mollusca > Bivalvia > Cardiida > Cardiidae > Cerastoderma > Cerastoderma edule. Next base: position 6,522,000 of record OX401409.1, on the reverse strand, counting down.
TGCAAATTCGCAATAGTTTTTCCATGAAGTATCTGTAATTCTCTATGACAAATCCCATTTTGATGGCTTTTGTTCAAATCCTTTCTTAGAAATAATTATAATGAGAACTTACAAGAATTTAATCTTGTCAATGAAACAATAATAAAAAGTATCCACTTGTACATGGCAAAATTGCAATGGTTTTTACCAAATTCTCTCACATACTTCATATTTGATGCTAAATAATTCTCATCTGCTGTTGCATTCTTCATGGACTAGTCAAAAAAAGAGAGAAATCATTAATTTGCAAGGCTTCTTTGAACAACAGAACATACAGAATTGTAGAAGAAAAAAGTTGAATTGTGTTTAATGCTATGTCAAGTCATATAACAGCTCTCCTGGATCCACCAGTACTAGGCTAGGGCTCTGAAGTGACTTGCCAAAGGACACTTAGTTCCAATAAACCAGAAGTTTTAGTGGGACTGGAACTGGGGACCCATGAGTTCTTAGCCCACCACCTAAACCCATTACCAAACAATAATAACATTTGACCAGTTTGTTGCAGAGGACTCTTTATTAGCAATTTCTCCTTTTCCCACAATGTTTTCTGCCCTATCAGAATATTATTTTTTTAATTTCATCACATTTTGGAATGTCGTCTGCAAACCCTTTCGATTGAGGACAGTTGAAAATTAGGAACAAATTCTTGCAAAAGCAGCCATCCTAATTGAGAATAGCATGATATTACTTAACCCTTAGAATGCTGGTTAATTTTCCAAAAATATATATTTGTATTGTCTGCTTTCCAAAACCTTAAATATCTGCTTAATTTTGTTGAGGATACACACTCAGAGTAGCAAACAGGCTAGATCACAAGCCAGCCACCAATTTTCTTCACAGCTGGCCTGAATCTCAACTGTTTACATAAGCATGAAGTCGGTTCCAGCATTATAATAGTTAAGATACAAAGGAAAACTTGCTGTAAGATCAAGCGTGCACTGGAAAAGGATTAACATGTAATAAATCCATGATGAATTGAAATTTGTAATTTAATGTTTGAATCGATACATGCTGAAAGATTCTCCATGGAATACAGTCTAAAATATCAAAGTCTTCAAATAACACACAATTACATGCATTGGATTAGGGCAATATTCTGTGCAGCGAGCAGTTGATGCAACTGAAATGTATTGACCTTGGCAATTCATTTGTAATCTTGACCTTTAAGAGGAAAAGTTGAAATTACTCCTGTTGATAAGCTTTCATTAATAAATAATTTCTTATGCTTTTTGAAGAAGAAAATCTTACGATTTTCCGCAGTGATAATTATAATTGTCATCGTAACCTAATAAATTTTGGGTAACTTCTTGAGTTCTTCATCTACTAAAGCATAGATCTCCCATCCCAGCTGTGTTCTTTCTGAATCTTTGTGAAAAGAGTATCTGCTTGAATTGAGCAAGCGTTTTGTTGTCATTGCAAGACTAAAGCAAGTCCTTCAGAAATATCAATGGTATATTAGGGATCAATGTAAGTCTTAAGGAAGTCGTTCACAAGGACATAAGTCATGTATCAATACCTGTGAAAGTGTAGTTGTTAGAGAAGGTTCATGGTGTATACAGAAGTAACTTACCTTTTCTGACGGAAGCATGCAGTGTTTGTTTTTTGTGTGCAAGAATACCAGGATAGATTCTCAGATTCCCTCATTTCTTCATTCCTTGCTTCTCAGGAATGATGCAATCAAAGGCATTCCACATGCTTTTTGCAAGTTTTTTTTTTGTTTTATGTCCCATTTGTTTGACAGCAGCAATGTTGTCTTGTCCGATATTTGATGTCATTAATGTATTACTCCATCATAGTTATGTTAACTTGCTTGCAGATGGAGCCTTAAAGTTACTTGTGATTGAACTTGGACATTAAGATTTTATTTCTTTAAAATTATGTAGCAGCAATACCATTGTATGAGAAGAACTGGATAATTAGGCAATGGTATATATTTAAGTATTAAGTGCTTTTTTGTACAATGAATGAATACGTATTCAGATCCAAAAGCATTAGTTACAATAGTTTTGAGATCCACCATATACTTGCTCTATATGTAGATAGATCAATACTTTCTGCATCAATTTTGCCTTCAGTAGCTATTTATCAAGAATAGTATACAGCAATACAAAAATCGTATTATTTCAACGCTACTTTATTTTGACTTGCAAATTGTTACAAGTGTGAACAAGGAGCTTTCCATTTTCAATCATTTGGATTTTTTTGTGTGACTTGTTAAGATTGAAAGCATCTTTAGACTGCAAGATAGTGAGGTATGAAAAATAGTCTGCTGTTGAGTAAAAACTTTTGTGACTAAATAAAACATGCTCAACACAAGCTTAGGGGCAAAATTAGTCTAATGTGTTAAGACTGGTAGTAGACAGGGAACCGGTATCTAGTCTATCAAATATAGAGACCGGTGTGGTACAAATATAACAGGCAGAATTCTGGCTGGTTACAGCAGGAATGAAAACAGCATACTGTCCTTAGAGGTCAACGTTTGCAGATTCAAATAAATGGTTGGCCGTGATATGAAATTTCCTTTACGTAAAAATTGGTCAATTGAAATTGAAAGTTAGATTTTGACAAACATTTGATACAAATCAGTAGATAATTAAAGTCTGATTGATACAAACCAGTAGATAATTAAAGTCTGATAAAGGGCTGTCTGCTTCGAAAATCCAAAAGTAATGATTCAGGGGAAACAACCGTATCCTTGTTGCATCTTGGAATGTTGCATTTTGACCAGTTAAATCGCAAAGGATTTGTAGGCTGCCCGTTGTCTATCTTGTGGAACATAGTGGAGCAGACGACAGCAGTGAACCAGTTAAGACTGATAGTAGGAGCTATTAGACATTTCCCCTCTATTGAGAGTTATCATGAACAAGCAACAAACATTATAGCCAATAATGAAGTCAATATAACATGCCCCTTAAAAGCCATTGCTTAGGAATATTGACAAACATCTTTAATGATTGGAAAAACCTTCTGCTGCACTGGCTACATAAGATACAAAACACCTTGGTAACAGTAAGAGAATTCTCAGTATGCCAATGAATGCCTGCCTCAACTGGTAACTCATAAAAAAAGTGAGGGGGGGGGGGGGGTTCTTATAGGTCTAAAGGGAGAAATGCATCTTCATTAACTTACAGCCCTGTTGTTTTGAATTTAAGGAAGGTTTATCAAATCAGATAGAGGGATGATTGATTGGCAGAGTGATCGGTAGCAATGTCCTATCAGTTTCTAACCCTAAACAATTTTAACTCGATTTCTTAACCCTTAGAACGCTAGGTAATTGTCTTGAAATAGATTTTTGTGTCAATTTACTTGGCGGCTTGATTTACTTGGCGGCTGGCCTGGATCTAAGCTGTTTGCACAAGCACTTACTATAGTATTGCATTGAGCCCATGATACACCCTTAGAAAACCTCAATACCTCTCTTTCAGTCTTTTACAGTCTTTATCCTGTCACTAGTGCCATTTTGGGGCCGATAACTAGGTGCCGTATAACATTTGTGATATCCGGCACTAGCCATATATCACATGCACGTGACGAATCATGACGTCATAAGAACGAAATGACGTCATGTTTACATCATTCTCTACTTATTTTTGTCCTTTTTTCTCGTGTTTTATTTTCATCTTTTTTCTTTTAAAGAATACATAAAGGTAACAGGATAAATAGAATAGATAGTTGGTGTCTTTGAATGGGAAATGTTATCGGGCTCGGCTTCGGATTATTATCCGTTTCGCCTTCGGCTCACCGGATAATATTCCTAAGCCTTGCCCGATAACATTTCCGATTCACGACACCAACCATCTATTCTCTATTTCTTTCCTATATTTCCAGGCTACAGCAGAAACATTCCAGGATTCTTGAGATACAGTGTGATAGGGAATACACCCAAGGAGTTCAACTTACAGATCGTCGATGTTCGACTCGACGATGACGCCAGATACGAATGTCAGGTGGCACCCGTACCGTCTTCCAACAACCCAGGGCTCATCGCTGGGGCCAACCTACAAGTACTCGGTATGTTCTATGTTGTTGGTACGCATACATACACAAAATTGAAGTCTGTCCAGCATGGTGCTTGTAATGGTTGTCAACCAAGACCATTGCAATTATTTTTTTTTTTTAATTTTTATTTGTTATTTTTGTAATTCAACCTTTTCCTGAAAATGGTTTTGACATTTCCCTAACATTTTCTTTTGTTTTATTATAAAAGCACAAAACCAACCTCATTCACAGGTGATGTAACAGTTAAAAGTGAAAAAATAGAAGCGTTTTTGTTAGGCATGAAAAGCGTTTGAATACTTTGTAAGACATTAATTATGTTGAGTCAATCTTGTATCAAACAACCAAAGTAAAAGGATGCTGAATTGTGGTATATAAGACATCCAACTACTTAACCCTTACAATGCTAGGTAATTTTCTAAAAATAGATTCTTGTGTCATCTGCTTAATTTTGATGAGGAAAGATACTCAGAGTAGCAATTTGGTTAGATCACAGGCCAGCCACCAATTTACTTGGCGTCTAGCCTGATTGAACCTGTTTGCATGAAGTTGGTTCTAGCACTATTAGGGTTAATAAGGATGCCAATCACTCAGAAAGCTCCAGTTTAAGTTTTCTGAATGTCTTGTGTCCTTTGTTAAGACAGTCCCAGACTTAATCTTTCAAGCACTGTCTAACAATGGTCACTTAAAACAAGATATATGAGCCATTTTATCTATCTTTACTTTTCAAACATAAATCCCATTCACATTGTCCGGAAAGAATGATTAGACACTTCTTCTGCACTTTTTGGAAGAGTGGTTTTAATGGAATAGAGAGTGGTTTAATTTGGCTTAGACTCCATCACATTCGTCATTAATTCTCCAATACAGTGTAAATCGTGTAAGACTAGTAATTAACGAGTCTAGCCAATGTCGTTACCAATGTCGTTTCTGTCCGCTGCTGGCGGTGACATATGTGGAACCCCTTATGGACGGCAGATCTTATAAATTATCGAAATTAAGTTGTTTCTCCGAATGTAGACACCTATTGCAGACAGACAGGCAACGTGATGATATATTGGCAATATAACTTTATTTTGTCCAAAATAAGTCGGTTGTTTTTTTTCGTCATTGGAAGAAGGAACCGTTTGTAGGAGACCATTGAAAAGAAAAGAAATATATCAATGAATTGTTTTAGGAAGATGGAAATCATTTGTTAAAAAAGGAAATTAGGCTAGCATGGATATAACCTGTTTCCATAAGCATGAAGTCGGTTCCAGCACTATGAGCGTTAAGCCAGGAATGACATCTATAGCTTGTAAGGTATTCCAGGAAATTGAGTAAGGTGTCAGACGATCTTATTCGAACTGAGCAGATTAACTTGTCCAATGTATCAAAGTAATGGTTTGTCGGGCCCTGCTATAACTATAAGATATAGACAGGCTATGGAATTACAGACGGATTTGGCTGAGATTAAAGTTGTATTCGTTCGAGTAGATTTTGTGTAATGCCTTTGAATAAGTTTTTAAGGAAAAGAAAATGCAAAAACCATCAAAAATTGGTAAATCATTTACAAAATAGTGTCAAATTCATTACTGCCAGATTTAGTATACTGCATCTTGAGAAATTAAAATCAAGGGTTCAATGCAATACTATAGTAAGTGCTTCATGGTTATGAAGCACTTACTATAGTCTTGTATTGAACCCTCGAAATGTGGTATTTTTGTTAAAGTTGAAATGAATGTGTCAATGTGCAGTGTTGTAGTTTCTTTACATATCAAACATTCAAAGTTGATGAAGTTTGTTTTGAATTGGTCCGTCAGTCTTTAGTAATAGATTTCATTAAATTGTTTTAAATGGCAAATGTCAATTCCATCAGCTGAAAGGCAGAAGAAATGACTCAAAGGTCAAAATAATTAGTCATAATGTTGATAAATCTTGCCATTTTCTATTAGTTTTTGTAACATATTGCTATAGATGCAAAACCAACTATATTGTAGGGTAACAGTTTTTGTTCAGAAGTATTTAGGTTCAACCCTTATTAGAATGCTGGCTAATTTTCTAAACATATATTTTGGTGTCCTCTGCTTTCCAAAACCGTAAATTCCTGCTTAATTTTATCAAGGAAAGATTCTCAGAGTAGCAAAAAGGTTAAATTCCAGGCCAGCCGCCAATTTACTTGGTGGCTGGCCTTGATCTTACCTGTTTGCATAAGCATGAAGTTGGTTCCAGCACTATGAGGGTTAAGAGCAAAAACTGATGAAGGCTTCTTTGGTTCAATTGAGTAACTTTTGTGGATAACAAATGGCAGTTGCATGTCTCTTGGTTCAGAATTTAGACAAATATATACCTTTTGTAGTTTCAATGTTTGATTTATAACTAAGGCAATTTACCTTAGATTTGCAGGGAAGACTTAAAATGCAAATAGAGTTGAAAAATATAGGTATAATAGCAAATATAGTTTTTAAAATGAGAAAATGCGTTTTTTTGTAATTTTTTTCTTCTTCTCATTGGTGTTATAGTTTGCATTAAATTTTAACAATCTAATAAAACATTCAGATTGTTTATTTGGAGGTATATCCATCACTGTTATTTCAGCTTTTTGGGAGTCAAAAAGCTAACATGATCTCTCACTTCTTTCATTTTAGTTCCACCAAATATGCCAGAAATTATTGGCCACACCAATGGTTCAACGGTAGAGGTACTGTTCACGCAGCGGGTACTACAACTTACATGCATTGCCAGGAACGCGCGACCGGCCGCAACAATCAAGTGGTTGCGAAACGGCATAGAAATCACAAATGGTACGCAGTACACAGTGGAACAGATCGAGAACGACAAGAGGGAGAACTCGCAGAGTGTGCTGATGTTTGAGCCCAGATACCCCGCTGATAATGGGGCCATCTTCACCTGTCAGGCCTTAAATAAGGCCTTGGTTAGCGGGCCCCTATCCGTCCATGTTAACCTCAGTGTTCAATGTAAGTATTGCATAATACACACGCCCCAGTATGCCTCAACTTTGAAATCATTATTGTTCTATCAAATGCATGTTTGTTTTTATAATCTGCAAGCGTATATTGTGATCGATTCGGAATCCTTCTTTACCTCTAGGGGCTCAATCATCGCCGAGAGAAAGCAAGTAGATCCAACTTCTATGTGAATTGTTGTCAGTTATAACTTCTTGAATTCATTTCAAATTAAATGGTCCTTTTTTTAAATAAATCTATTCTTCCTTGGTTTGGTTTTTATGCGTTTGTAATGTGCAAGAGGTAATCAAAGGTAATGCATACAATCCACGTTAATTTCCAACCATCCTAGAACTTCTAGTAAAAGGTATCTAGTGGCATCGTATCAAGACTGTGGGATTCCCACACCTTTAAAGGAATCCCCATCATTTTATTACTCAGTGCAGGACAAAGTCCCTTCTTTAAATCATTTGTAAAATTCTATCAACAAACAGGCCTTGTGTCAGAAACAACGTAGAGTCATTCATGACGGAGAATCGTGATTTTGGGTGACATTAAGAGCAATTTCTCCTTTTTCCAATAATGTTTTCCAGAATCGTTCATCTTGTAATAGTGTTCAGTATTAACCAGATAGACAGAAATAGTGAAGGTGTTGCTATGGTCTTGCACTCAGTCCATGTTGAATCCTTATTGTTTCAACAGATGGCTGAATGATCTAAGGTTAAATAATTAAGGAGTTTTCCAGGCACCTTGGAGCCAAGTCATCTTCCATTTCTTCACATTAACCTGTATTAACAGTATCATTATTCTTCACAAGTTGTATGATTAAGGAATATTTAAAGAGTTTTTGCTGTAATTAATGTCTTAATTTGAAAAACATAGAAGACAACACAGTCATAATCTTAAGCCATTACCAAACGATAACAATATTTAACAACTTTGTTGCAGAAGACTCTGGAAAACATTGTGGGAAAAGGAGAAATTGCTCATAACGAGCAATTTCTCCTTTTCCCACAATTTTTTCTACCCTATCAGAGGATTATTTTCCAATTTCATCACATTTTGAAATGTTGTCTGCAAACTCTTTTAATTTGGGACTGTCGAAAATTTGGCATTTGGTAAAGGGTTAAAAGAGAGTTTTTTGCAGTAATTAACTTCTCAATTTGAACAAAGAAGACAATGCTTAATCTTAAAAGAAAGAATGCAATGCTTTTGACTGCTGTTGGTATTTGGCTTACTAGTCTAAACAAAGCAAATTGGCAAAACGTTACTACCCTCACAGGATTAAAGATAAATGAGACATTTGGATTAACAAGTGACAATTACAGGTAGACCTGTTCAGACTTATCAAGATTTATCAATGGGATGTAATGAAGACTGACGGAATCTTGAGAAGATAAGGAATGGAAAGTGGCCTCAGTGGCACATTTCACTCATGGTCCCTTTTCCTTCCGCGCATCATCATCATTGATATTACTTTTGAGAATTTTATGCAAGACTACTGTCTTTCAAAAAACGAGAAACACCTACTAATAGTCTTGCATTGAACCCTCAACTTAGTATGCAAGGAATTTGCCTGACTAAATGAAGAGTTTATTATTGTTTTCAATGAAATTAAGAATGAGATGTGGTTGGTAATTATGATGGGTTTTTGTTAAGTACAGGTTAGGAGTGCAGATAAGTTTCTGAATGGCTTAATATAGATTAAAAGAAAAGTAATCAAAAATGCAGTTAAAAATAGCAAATATGTTCAAGATAGATAAAGGCAGTGGTGTTGGGTTAGAGTGTCGGCCTCAGGACACGAAGTTCATCAGTTTGAATTCCATGAGTAGCGGAATCTGTCTTGCGACCTTTCATTAATCAATATTCTTTTAATGCATAACCAAATCTCAGAGTTGAACAGACTCCCTGATCTCGCTTTTAATCTGAACCAGTCAAAAATGTCGACATGAGAGATTGGGTCAACTGACTTATAAGATATCATCAATATGGGATTAATTGGTGGAAGTAGGGAAGTAGGTGTGTTGATTGGCATTATCTAGGATGTGTTTTACTTGGCACTGTAACTGTTATCAAGTCTGTAAGTGAGGGGAAATTGAAGCCTGTCACCTCAATCAGGCCATTGCACTTTGGTTGGTAAAATGTAAATTTAAGAAAAAATATCAAAATTGCTGTTAAAAAACTAAATTTCTCAAAGATTGATAAAAATGTAGAGAGGCTTGTTTCATTGAAAGACTATATTGAAGATAGATATTGCAAGACTATTAGAACGTCTTCCACAAAATTGGCATTATCTAGGATGTGTTTTACTTGGCAATGTTTCTGTTATCAAGTCTGTAACTGAGGGGAAATTGAAGCCTGTCCCCTCAATCAGGCCATTGCACTTTGGTTGGTAGCGTGAAAAGAGTTTTAAGTCAATTGTTACATTAAAAATTCTCGGTTTCATCTTTTAAATAATGCAACTTTTAAAAGTGATTCCGTTTCTCCATCCATCATTACTGATTTTTGCCATTTCTAAAAGGATAATATCAATCAACAAGAAATTGTTGTGTGTTGACACTCTTAATTGGAATCAATCATCTCATTTGATATGAAGTTCATGAAATAGGTTACAAATGGGATTGCCTCTCTGTTTTTGATTGTCTACATATTATCTCTTGACTTATAAGAAGGTGAAAAAGGTTTTTTTTTTCTTATTTGAAGTATAGGGTTTAACAACATGTCAACAATTTTTGATTGGTCCGAGACACCTGGGTCATGGGTTTGAATCCTGTAAGAAGTAGCATGTGCCTTGCGACCTTTCATTAATCCACCTTTGGTGCTGGAAGTGGTTATGTATCTAGGAAGCAGAATCAAAAGTGATTAATCTAAGTTGTAAGAACTTGTTTCTCAATCATTGCAAAAGATAAACTAATGACTTTTGAGTTTATATTCCTGTTTCCCTTGGATTCACCAGCACTAGGCTAGGGCTTCAAAATAGAGACTTGAATAGGTACTATTACATATCAAGAAGAAAGTATATGGACCGGAAATTCCTCTCAGAGTGCTGTAGATTCTCCATGATTCCGCCAGACAAAAAGCAGCAATTGATGTTTAGAAAGTGTCAGACTGTTGCTGATTGGTTGATTAGGCTGTCATTGCCCGTCATCATCCAATCAGGGTTGAGGAATTACTGTAACAGACCTGTCAACAGCCAGCCTACACACCTTAGATAATTCTGATAATTTCCAACAATGAGATTAGGGAAATAAACAGGAGAAAATACCAAGCTTAGAAATGTTATCATTGCTGAAGTTCTATAATCTGTCATGAGCTTTAAAGGTTATCGAAATGAAGCCATCAACAATTCATTATAGGGTAATTACAGATAAATTTGTCTTAGCCCTTAGAATACTGGGTAATTTTCTAGAAAAAGATTTTTGTATTGTCTGCTTTCCAAAACCTTAAATATCAGCTTGATTTTGATGAGGAATGATACTCAGAGTAGCAAACAGGCCAGATTACAGGCCAGCAGTCGATTAAATTGGTAGCTGGCCTGGATCTAACTTGTTTGCATAAGCATGAAGTAATTTCCAGCACTATAAGGGTTAATTTAAGCAACTCTACATAGTAAAAAGAGACATAACCATGGTAACACATCTTTCAGCTTTCTGAATAACTTGCATCCAGTTTAAAGACAGTCTAGACTTAATATTTTCGTGCACTGTTTATGAGTGATTGCTTAAACAAGATTATCAATCCATGTATTGTGAATATGATGTTAAACTTCGACCCATTCAAAGAAGAATATTTACCACTCAAACGATAGACAGCATTAGTAGCCATTGGACTGTCATAAGGAATTGTTCAGAATAACATTAAATATACTCTTACATCCTGTTTACATGCAAACATGGCACTATTTAACAATTGGATTAACATGTATGAAACTATACTGATTAAGTATTTATTTACAAGATTTATCATTTTCTCATTTTTATATATGTCTTATTAAAATAGAATATGACTGTTAATTTCATTTTCCCTGATAAACCCGAACAAGGTTGATGAAAGATTATTTCATTTCCAATAATAATTCCCAAAAAGATGAAAATTCAATAAATTTCTTTTTGTCATGAAGCAAAATGGTGAGCGAGGGAATCAATAAAAAGTAACAATGGTTTGAGAGAGACATTGAGGGGTAATATTTTTGTCTGCTGTAACTTGTGGAGGTCGGCCTGGAAGATGGAGTGATGTGTCTCGTCTCGATTTTATCGTCTTGTCTTCGTTTTACCATCTTGTCTCAGTTTTATCGTCTCTTCCTGTCTTAATCTTTGCTTACATAAGGTTCTTGTAATGGCCAAAGTTCAAAGCTTTTATGTATCCTTTACGGCTTTTGGGTTGAAGCCATTGTGACAAAAGTATCAATTGCTCATGATGAGCAATTGATCCTTTTGCCACAATGGTGTCTGTTCCCTTTGCAGCAGATGCGAGAAAGTGAGCTGGACGTTAATGGTGTACGGAGGTTGAATGCTTTGTCTGGTTAAGACTTATTAGACCCTCTTTGAAGCATGTGAAGCCTTAAAAAAAAATAATTAAAGATTGATTTTTGTGTTGTCTGCTTTCCAAAACCTTAAATATCTGCTTCATTGTGATGAGGAAAGGTGATCAGAGTAGCAAGTAAATTGGTGGCTGGCCTGTATCTAACCTGTTTGCATAAGCATGAAATCGGTTCCAGCATTATAAGGGTTGAATAGGACGATTTGCTCAAATCATATAATTGCTCATTTTTGTCCAAATGTGGTCAATGTTGCTGTACAACTTATGCAATTTTTTTTTGAGAGAATACTCTTGATGTTTGTTGGCTGAAAGTTATTTTAACATTGAGGATGGATGGGGTTTTCTCTCTAGGAGTATGGGTTTGTGTTTAATTTGCATTGGAAACAGTTTAACCCCATCTTTGAGTCTTGTCTAGCATTCAATTGATCTTTGGCATGCAGACTTTCTGTTAACTAGGTATTCCTTTAAGAGTGCAAGTTAGAGTTGTTGTGCATTCTGTCTGTACAAAATCTATGTTGAAGGTTCTAGAAAGAAAGTTCAGATTTTAGAATTTTCATGACTTGGGAGACATAAAGATGACCAACAGTTATCACTAAAGAGTGAAATGATGAATTTGGTCAAAGAAATATCTTGATTTTCCAGACAGTTGTTTAATTGTATGTTTTGTTTATTTATTTTATTTATGAATTCAAATACCTCTTTTTATCTCTTTCCTTTTTGGTTCTTTCATGAAATAAACTGATAAAAGTCCGAACTAGTGAAGTAGGATGATTGTTTGAATGAATTACAATAGCCCCTAGTTTTATTTCAAAACAATTTGTAATCCCTTGTACTTCAGGGAGGTGCATTGTGGGATCTTTCAATATTTGAAAAGTAGTTGAAAAATTCCTGAATTATGAGTACTCATTTTAATCGTCTTGATGAGTCAATTTTGATGAAAACACGCAATACTTCTTTTTATTAATGTACAGCACTCACTCTTGAGCATTATAGTACATGCATGGCTGAAAGTGTTCAGGATTATTCCTGAATTTCAGGTTTTTGAGACTCTTTGTCCCTTTATAACGCTATAGCAAACATGCCTTTTCAGGATAAAGCACTACAGATTTCAGGTTTTTGAAATTTTTCAACTTTCACCCATGTACATGTTCCATGGACGAGTTGCCATTACTACTTAGTACTTAGTATGACTTACCTCCATAAAGGTTTTAAAGAAGCAAGAAAGAAATTAGCAAAGGAGAGCATGCTTCTTATCTGGGCTTATGAATACCTATGATTTAGAATTTAGGAGAAGCTAATAAGAAACAAACATGGGAAACATGCCTCGTATCTGTATCTCTCCTCATCTATTTCAGACCCACCAGGGCCCCCGATCATCACGGGCTACAAACAAAACGAAGCTGTCAGGGTGAACGACACCGTCGTGTTGATCTGCACATCGACGGGCGGTAACCCACTCGCCCAGGTCGCCTGGTTCCGTAACAGCATGCAGGTAGACTTCTCGTACAACATGCGTGACGGGGAAACGGTCAACCAGATGGTCATCAACGTGGAACGGAGCGACAACGATGCCGTGTTTCGCTGCGAGGCGTGGAATGTGGTGAATACGGACAATCCTCTGAGGGAGTCGAGGAAGCTGGTCGTACATTGTAAGTTACTGTGTGGAATATTTGTCTGTTCGTTTACAGGTTAAGAATAGACTGAAATCAACCTGAAGCTGTTAATGGCTCCAAGACTGTAGTAGTAAGTCCTTCACAATTTGGAGATGGATTTACTATAGTTTTGTATTGATCCATCAAGCATTTTGAACTTTAGATTCTTTTTAAAAAATGTCTGCTGCTAATTTTTATTTGAACAAGTGAATATATTAAAATGTTTGATATGACAGTTTGGGTTAACAGTTAGAATGCTCTGTAAATTTCTAAAAATAGATTTTGGTGTCGTCGCTTTCCAAAACCTTAGATATATGCCTGATTTTTATGCAGAATGATAATCAGAGTAGCAAATGGGTTAGATCACAGGCCAGCCCCCAATTTTCTTTGCGGCTGGCCTGGATTTAACCTGTTTGCATGAAGTTGGTTTCAGCACTATAAGGTAATGTCAGGTTTAATCTTAGAGATGAAGAAAAGTCTTGAAGAGGGACACAGACTGTTTCTTCCTGGTCCATTCTAAATAATGTGCAACATGAGTGATAGTAATGTGAGAGAGTTGTATACCCAGACTGAATAATATGTTCTCCTTCAATTTATTGTGCCATTTAATCAAGTAGGTTTCTGAAGCTGTTTTTTACAAATAATTGTCTGTATAAGAAAACCCTTTTTTTAAGGAGGGGGGGGGGGGAATTTGTAAGAATGTTTAAGCTTTCACCTCTGGCAGATCGTCAATGAAATGAATAACGATAAACAAGACAAGATATTAGTCGATACATGTAATATGTTTCACTGCATTAACTACAACCTTTATTTAGTTTATTATGACCTTGTAAAACACAGCGTGAAATATCGTATTGTTGGAAAACAAATGATATGGTGAGGAAAATGGCGTCAATGAGACGCCTTTTGGAAAACTGAAGTAGTTTATTTGTCCCTCTTTTTTTATTTGACATACTGACTTTCATATCTTACATTTTAAAGACATTATAAAGATAATCAATCATAACCAAAAGAGGTTGATTAAAACTTGTAGATGACTCTGGTATTTTTGGCAGAAAGCTAAATTCAGCCCAATATTTAATGTGGTGGCAATGGAATATGCAGTGATTTTGTTCTTTTTATGTTTGGTACCGTTAAACAGACACATTCCCAATCAAATTAACTAAATATTTTTTCCTATTTCCAAATGAATCCTATGTTTTTAATTTAGTTATTTCTGAAAAATTCCCAATTTGTTCGGTACTGGAGCCATTTCCAAAATTTAACAAAAAAATCGCTGAGGTATAACGTACAGCAAAAGTAACCTCTGTGAGGATACTGGGTAAAAGGGAATCTTGTGAATCATGGTTTTGTCTGCCTGGATATGGAGTAATGGGGAATGTAAAGTAATACTGAAACATTACCATTGTAACAATGGTTTCTTCAGACAGTATTGAGTAAAGCTATGAATCAGGATAACTCATGGTTTGACCCTTTACCAAACGCCAAATTGTCGACTGTCCCAAATTGAAAAAGTTTACAGACGACATTTCAAAATGTGATTAAGTTGGAAAATAATCTTCTGATAGGATAGAAAACATTGTGGGAAAAGGAGAAATTGCTCATTATGAGCAATTTATCCTTTTTCCACGATGTTTTCAAGAGTGGTCTAGACTACAGCGAAGTGGTCAAATGTCGTTATTGTTTGGTGATGGGTTAACGGCCGGAACACGGGGTTACAAGGCATGTAATGCAATACTAATGCAGCCCATTAAGACCAGAATACTTAACTACTTTTCTAGACTGAGACATCGAAAGCAGACATCATTTATACCAACTATCAAAGCAAATAGGGGAATTCTTGTCCTTTAAAAAAGACAAAAGGATTTAGTCTTAGGAAATGGAATAATTGAATAAGAAGCTTTGAAAAAAAGAATTTGCTCATGGTGAAAATATTTGATATTTTAACACAAAAAAGATCCAAATTTGAAATTGTGCTAAGTAGCCTACATTTAAATCAGGTCTTTATATCTTATATATAAAAAAAATTCCTTTCAGGAATACAGAGACAATCGATATATGTAGCAAAAAATAAAGGGGAGATATTGTAGCTAAAATACATGGAATAAGAAAATTTCTCATTTTATTATGATGTCCTTTTAACTGCTTTGCATGAATTGCTTATGGTAAAGGAGGAGGTGGATAAAACAGTCCAAATGTGAAGAAGCCAAGATCTTTAGATGGGCAGCATGTTGTATTCTCAATTTAAAATCACGCCACAACGTCTTACACATTTGTTTATTTCCTTTGGCCCAGTGCTAAGGTGGCAGTATAAGAAATAGGGAGTCACAGGCTCAAGCCCTACCAGTACCATGCAGGATTTCATTAAACTTTGGAGTTGGAGGGTGATTTGCAAAAGTAGTCAGGGGTATGGGGGACCTCATCAGTAGATTTATAAAACTGTGCAAAGTAGTCATTGGTTTTGTGGGAGTGTCCTATTTGTCATGACACGTCGGAGTCCTAGCGCGATAATGACTTTAGCTGTTGATACGCCTCAAAACAACATTCATTCATTCATGGCCCTAGCCTAGAACTAGTAAATCAAGGAAAGCGGAAACCAAACTGAAGAATTGTTACAGACCAACATTTTATCTATTTCTATTACTTGCAGTTCCACCAAAGAACCTGAAGATAACGGGGACCCGAGAGGCCAAGGTCAATGAGACCGTTACGTTGACCTGCACGACCTCCAACAGTAACCCGCCGGCCAACATAACCTGGATACCGCAGGGGACCAACATGGTACAGACCGCCACGAGGGTGGTGCCCTCACCCGACGGCGGGCATATCTCCATCTCGGAGATTCAGGTGACCTTGACAAATGCACAGAGCAGCGCCATCTATACATGCTCCGCGACAAATAACCAGTTAGGGATAACGGTGGCAAATACGGTGACTGTCGGTGTGCTTTGTAAGTGATGTTCTGAAGTTTTTGTGTTATAGTCAATCTTGTTTTAAGTGACCAAGTACATGAAAGGTTACAGTAAATTTAAGGGTTCAATGCAATACTATAGCAAGTGCTTCATGTTTATGAAGCACTTGCTATAGTCTTGCATTGAACCCTGAATTTGTAAGCGATGCTTTGAAGTTTTTGTGTTAGAGTCAATCTTGTTTTAAGTGACAAAGTGCATGAAAGGTTATATATGTAAGTGATGTTTCGGAGTATTTGTTTTATAGCCAATCATGTTTATACCCTTTGCCAAACGCAAATTTTTCCCCTGTCCCAAGTTGAAAGAGTTAGCAGACGACATTTCAAAATGTGATTAAATTGGATACTAATCTTTTGGTTGGGAAGACAACATTGTTTGAAAAGGAGTAATTGCTCTTTAAGAGCAATTGCTCTTTAAGAGCAATTTATCCTTTTCCCACAATTTTTTCTGCCCTATCAGAAGATTTTATTAAGCAATCTTGTATGAAGTCACCTAGCAATGTTAAGAGATGAAATCATCTGTTGCACAGAAGCAATCATTTATGATTTCCAAAGCATTGAGGGCCTTCCATCAAAGGCCTCTCTGGATTAGGAGGTATGTAGATGGAACAAATTAGTTGTAGACAGGGGCAAAACCTAATCTATCAGTTTGACAAAGCACAGACCAGAGAAGATCTCATTGTGTTTTCATACCATATTGATCCTGGAAATATGTTGGGACTCCAATTTGGGGGTGGGGGGTTGTCACAATTAGTGGGAGAATTGATTAAAAAATGTGGGTCCAGATCCGGGGATCTTATCCCTCGTTAGTTTAAACTTATTTATTTTACATTGATTGTGATTTGAGCTTGAAGCTTGTTAAATTCACTTTCGATGACTGCTTCCTGGATAAAAAAAATGTAGTACTTGCTCTTATTCGTTGGCTAGTCCCAGCATTTTCGTCTCACTGCTTATGGAATGGAACCTAACTTGCGCGGGAAGGTACGCCAAACTGTGGATTAGTCCCGGCTTTTCAACCTCGCCACTAACAAGGATCGAACCCAGGACCCTTGGTACCAGAGATAATATTATGCTCTTTATTTCAGATCCTCCTCACGACCCATCCATCTACGGGTACAATGAGGGCGATTCTATTCGGGCGGGCCAGTTACTCCGGATGACGTGTCGATGTTTGGGTGGGAACCCTCCAGCAACCCTACAGTGGTATAAAGGTACAGATATGTTTTTTTTAACTTAACCATTCACTTCAAACAGACTCGCCTTTCTTTGTAAAGATCACTCGCAAAATTAATTGTTTGTATTGCTCAGCTTGTACAATAGTCTTAACCCTTAGAATGCTGGGTAATTTTCCTAACATAGATTTTTGAGCCATCTACTTTCTAAAACCTTAAATATCTGCTTAATTTTGTTGAAGAGAGATACTCAGCGTGGCAAACAGGTCAGATCACAGGCCAGCCGCAATTTTATTTGGCGGTTGGCCTGGATCTAACCTGGTTGCATAAACATGATGTCGGTTCCAGCAGTATAAAGGTTGAATAGGGAGAAATTGGTTAAAATGTTCTATATAGGTTTAAATGCTATGTGGGTGAGGGGCGTTGGTTTGGGAGTTTCTCAATCTCACAAACGTAAAATATGCATTAAACATTTTAATATTGTGTCAGTTTCTTTCCATCTATTGCTGACAGATTTAATACATCAAATTTGGTAAAAAGAAATAAAAAGAGAGAGAGAGATAGTATGACAATTGTGGCTGTCTTGAATTCAATATGTCTTTGTCAACATTTTTGTTTGTTTGACAAACTACTTCATAAGAATTTTTTTTTAATTGTTTTTTTTTACATAGGATTAATTCACTTTTTGAAAATATTAACATTTAAGAGAAAAGTTGCTTTTTTCATTCACTTTGGTAAAACTTGTTCCCCCTTGTTTAGTATTTACCAAAGAATTCTGTGTGAGTCTTATAAAAATTATTGAGCAAAAAGGAAATATGGCTCATATGAAAATCTTTTATTTTGATTGACAATTATTTCAAACTGTGGAATGAAATATAATTCTTTTCTTAATTTCAGTTTTTTATCTGCAAATAATTTTACTTCGGAGCAAGAAGTTCTTGCTTATCTGGATAAGTAATTTGAAATTGTATTAAGATAATTTTTTGTTAACTTTTTAATTTTTTCATAAAAAGAACAAGTCAGTCTTCATCAGACAAACCTCTAGTCTGATTGATAACTTCCGTTTCATAATCCTGTGGATGATGTAGTTCTTATTTATTTATCATTTGTAACAAATTGCCCAGAAAGAATATTTTTTTCATTTAAATGTAATTTTTCTCTCCTAACAATATGTGAATTATGTCTATGTATAATCAGAAAATTAATCTTTTAATATGTTTGATGTAATCAGCCAAGTTTTAAGTTTCTAACTCAAATTTGATAAGGGCATGTATTGGCCAAAGTCATAAAACTTCAATGACAAAAAGAGGCAAAAGATGAGAGGAAATTTTGCTTAAGCAACACAAGATACGTTTGTCAAACTTTTAGTTAATTAAAAACAGGACCTAACTTCGAAGTTGTATTGCGCATGTCTTCTGCATATAACAATCATTATTTACAGGTTATTAAAGATTAACCCTTAGAATGCTGGGGAATTTTCCAAAAACAAGATATTTGTGTCATCTGGTTTCCACAAACCTTAAATATCTAATTAGTATTGGTGAAGAAAGATACTCAGAGTAGCAAACAGGTTAGATCATAGGCCTGCCGCCAATTTACAAGGCGGCTTGCCTAGATCTAACCTGTTTGCATAAGCATAAAGTCTGTTCAAGCACAGTAAAGGTTAATGTTATTAAACAGAAAAATTAAGGAATTTTAAGTTTTATTGTGCATTGCTTTTAAATGTGTCTACTGTTAGACAACAGAAGTTATTTGCTGTGTGCTTGTTGTGAATAATTAATTCAGATTTTACTCTAAGTCTATCTGTTACAGACAATGAGCTGATCACAACTGGTATTAACAATAAAACCATTGGGAACATCCCAGCATCTGAACTGGTCCTGGCCACAGAGGCCGCAGACAACAACGCCATCTACCGCTGTGAAGCGACAAACCGAGCAACAACAACGCCTCGGACAGCCGTGAAGAAACTGACTGTACACTGTAAGTAACTTATGTGCATTTGTATGCCTTATAATGAAGCCTGGGCAAAATAAAACTATTTTGAATTGTTGTTAAAAGGGATGAAAAGCTTGTCTAAAGCTATTTATTGTTGATTTTGTTGTATTTTGTTTTGACCAAACAGTTATATCACAATACTTTGTAAAGTGCATGTAGTCTGCAAATGCCTATCAGTTGAAGGTTTCATCATTTGTTGATTTCATTTTAATGGAATTTAAGAAATGAATTAGTTCATTTTTGACAAATCTCCTTTTTCTAATACTCTGTTAGCCATCCCTTCATAAACACACACTACAACACATCTGCTAAAATACAAACTCCTCACAGTGATCTCCCTTTATGGGTTGATCACTGCCATCACAAATATCACATTCTTAGAAACGAAAATGGTGTTAAAAGATGGCGGCGAAACTAAAAAATTGTAATCCATTTGTGCTTTATTTATTATCAAAACCAAATCTTTTTTTCAACTTAACTGGTCAGAAATCAATATAACAAGATATTGTTACTAAATTAACTAAGATATCCGGTAATCTCTTAACAAAACAGCGTCATTTGAATTTCATCCAAATTTGGATGAAAAATCTTGTGGTGGCAGTGATCGATGCAGCGTAGCGAGGGGAGATTACTGTGAGGAGTTTGGCTAATATAATGGGCTTAACACTGTCAAATATTATTCAGTTATGTTTCTGCTATCTTGGATGCACTATTATATACTTGGCTAGGAGTCTGAAGTGTCTTGTCAAAGGACATTCACAAAACCAGAGGTACCTATAGGGCTCTAACCTAGGACCCAAGAGTTTGCAGACTACCCCTTTAACTTAACAATTGGGCAACTTAGGACTGGTCTACTGGTCAATGGAGAACACATCTAGAGTAAACAGCCAAGGAAACAATTGTGATGAAAAAGGAAACTGCTCATAACAAGCAATTTCACCTTTAGTCACTTTGGTTTTTTTTACCTAATTTCACAAAGAAAGCACAATATTTTATACTTTAATAGGTGATGTGTCATCTATTGATGAATTTCACCATTTGGACCAGTCACAAAATTGAAAGTGTTAAGGTGGCAGACTTAAAACTCGGGTCCTTGGTTCGAGCCCCTCTAACACCTATGGTTTTGTGGGAGTGTGCTTTGGCAAGATACTTCAGACCCCTAGCTTAGAACTGGTGGATCCAAGAAAACCATAATGTAACTGAAACTTTGTTGACACAACATCAAGCACCATACAAACAAAACAAAATGGGATTGGTAGAAATGATATAAAAATGTTTTGCCCATCTTCAGTTCCACCTGCTGCAGTCAAGATCAAAAGCATTCCAGAAAAAGGTCAGGCGGGACAAAAGTTGACGTTGATATGCGAGTCCACGTCGAGTAACCCGGCGGCCATGATAACCTGGATCTACAAGGAGAAGGTACTGCAGGGAACCGACCTCGGGTTGTCAGACGCGGAAAATGGCGGGAAATCCTCCAAGAACAAACTGGAGATTCTTCCCACGCCAGACGACCATGGGCTTACCTACGGTTGCCGGGCAACCAATTTGGTGCTGCAGGAAGCTGTGCATGATGGGATTACATTGGATATCCTGTGTAAGCTTTTAGGCTTTTTGTGATGATAGTCTTTTCAGGGGGTGGGGAAATCTGCCTTTGATTTACTTGTCTGTAAAACAAAAATCTTCTTGTGCACTTGTAGGTTATATAGAATTTTAGAGTAATATGAAGTTTTCCAAAAATAATACTTCACAATATTTTTTCCAGCAGTCATGTCAAATTATGGCAAATGTTATGTAAAATGTTAAATATACATTCACTAACAGTTGAACTGTTTCTTTTTCCTTAAACTGTACAAACGAAACAAGGCTTTTCCCAAGAACGATATTTAATTTAAAATTTTTAACATTTTCCAGTTAAACCAGTATTCAGCCCAGATCTTGACGAGATTGTTATCAACGAAGGGGAGAGCCGAGTCATTAACTTAACCGCAAGAGCGAATCCTCCAGATGCCACATATACTTTACTCCGAGATAATGTGACGGTCACCACAGACGAGATCAGCAGCTTTGTCCTGGAGAAAGGGGAGCTAACTGTATCCAGTATAGCCCGAGACCATGGTGGCACCTTTGTTGTGGAGGCTTCTAACACAGAGGGGGTTACTCGCCATGAGTTTAAAATCAATGTGCAGTGTAAGGAGCTATGTTCTCTGTGATTAAATGTCTGTATTTGTTTGGTTTATATGGAAATTTTTCATCATGACAACAACTTTTCTGTTTGATCTTATGTTTGGTTTATATGGGGTTTTTCACCATGTCAGTGACTTTTCTGTATGATTATCGCCGTATTTGTTTGGTTTATAATGGGGTTTAACACCATGTCAACAACTCTTTAGTTATGCAGGCCTGCTAATTTTCAGAACTGGTCCTGATTTCAGGTTTTGAGATTTTAGATTTTCCTTCTTTGTTCGTATTGAAGATGTTAAAATTCAGGCTTCAAGTAATGATTTCCTTAACAATAGTAGGCCTGTTATATTTACTTGATTTACCTGTGCTAGGCTAGAGCTATAAGTGTCTTGACAAAGGACATTCCCAATAAACCAGTTGTACCTGTGGATCTTACAACCTCCGATTTCTAAGACTTCCACACTAACCACTGGGCCATGCAAGACCTTGACATCTTTTGAACATATACTTGAACTTGCATTGTTTTATGGACCTATGTGGTCAAAATGGTTGGAGCTAGAATTTAAAATCACATGGCACCTCTCTGCTTGGATTCAAAGTGATTGCATTTTGTCTTCCAACTGACTTATGGAATGTGAACCGTTCTACTCGACTTGACAAGCACTTATTGGTTGTTAAGTTTTCAGGACTTTCTCTATCTTGAGTTGGGCATCACAACATCACTATAAAATTATGTTGATGTGATGTAAAACCCATATGAATAAAAACATTGCATTATTATGTGCCTTCTTCTGGACATGCTGAAACTACTCACATAATTCAAAATGGTACGCACTCATTTATTTCCTCTTCAGATCCTGCTGAAATCTACGAATCTGAGACTGTCGAGGCGGAGGTTGGAGGGAATGCGGAGATGAAATGTCTCGTACGTGCCAACCCCATGGCTCCACAGATGGTGAGCTGGTCACGGGAAGGTTTCGACATGACGCGGGTTCTCGAGAAGTACGAGGAGGGTGTCGGGACGTTGTTAATTGAGACTGTTGAGAAGACGGACTCGGGGAAGTTTACCTGTACAGCGCATAACGGGATCGGAACAGAAGTCTCTGAAGAGGTGGAGCTTGTTGTTAAATGTGAGTATCATGTGTTGATAATGGGTTTCTCCACTTGATAGTGGAGGGTCTCTGAGTGGTCTTTTTGTAAAGGTTGGGGTCTTAAAACTTTGGGTCCCCAGATTCGAGCCTCACCAACTCAACTTTATGCCTTGCTGGTTCCACTCGTTTCACTCGATTGTCCTAAGGCAAGACACCTCAGAACCATTGAAATCATTTTAACTAAAAGAGAATTTGCTCATTATGAAAATTACAAGGCTCTCATCTCTGATCAAGGTATTTGTTATGGAAAAGCAGCCTGTGGCTAAGAAAAAGGGATTGAAAGTTTTATTGAGCAAATGCTAGTTATTGAAATTGTTTCGATCACCATAATAAAAAGGGAAAAAAAAAAGGAATTTAGATAACTTGAGCTCTTTTTGTCATTTTTTATTGAAGACCTTACAAAAGGTTAAAAATCAACATTTTATTTATCAACATTTTATTTCTATTCACCCATCTTTCTTGGAAATCATATCTTTTTGTTAATTTCTGTAAGCTTTTTACATATTTTTGATGTAATTTTCTTTTCACTTTCTCGCCCAAACAATACATTTTCCTTTCTTAACCCTTTACCAAACAATGAGGACCTTTGACCAGTTTGTTGCAGATCCTCTGGAAAACATTGTGTGTCTTAACAAGCAATTTTTTCCTTTTCCCACAATGTTTTCTTCCCTTACAGAAGATTATTTTTCAATTTTATCACATTTTGAAATATCATCTACAAACTCTCAATTTGGGACAGTCGAAAATTTGGCATTTGGTAAAGGGTTAAGGAATTGCTTTCTCTTTTTATGTACATTATACTTTAGCCGATAATGGATCCAAGAATCAACAATCTTGTGGTAAAGTATCACTCACTGCTGGCTACAAAGGCATTTTGTTTTATTTCTAAGTGTATTATAGGCTTGCAATATATTTGTACTTGTAAATAATTTACACAGAGATCAGGTGTTGGTGAAATATAGCCTATCAATAAAGTTTGCAAGTTGTAGCAAATTAAGGTTTTGTTTTTTCTTCACCACTGAGTTGCTTAGACTTATGGACAAGGTTAACATTTTACTTAATATCTTACACTGAAAGTTAGTGCAAAGTTCAAAACAATATTCCCCATCTTTTTAATATTGAGATAAGCAATGTTGAAATGTAATACATCATTGGAATCAGGAGAGGCTCCCCCAATGATGTGTCACATTCAAATATTGTACTTGTATAAAAGTTACAGGTACTCTCAAAGTACATGTTTATCAGTCTGATGCCTAATGGTAAGAGTAATTAACTAGAAATCACTAAGCCCCTTTCCATAAAGGTTCAAATCATGGTAGTAGTAGATTAGAATTTTCCTGGCTGATGTCATTGCCTGTCCTAATTTGCAGTTAAGCAAGACATAAGTGGCTTTAGAATAGGTTGATGAATCAGGAAATATGATTAAGAAAAGGTAGATGAAGTTTGTTTTCTTTAGCCTCACTTAAGTACTGGTCATTGGACTTGAGACATGCAGCATTGATTAAAGAATTATGACTGTAGAGGCATTTGAAAAATTGCTGAAATTGGATGACTTGTGGAAGGATAAAAATTGGCCCTGCCTTCTAGTCTTTCCTTGCTATATGTTTTTGATAAATCATAAATGTAAAATGTTGTCCATAGGAGTGTCATGGAATTGGTTGTGGATATAGTTGGTGTTTTGGTAGATTCCCTTTATTTTTAAATGGGGTTGTCATTCTAGATTTTTCTTTTTGTAATGAATATTAAGGGACATAATTTTATGACATAGTTTTACATTTTTAACATATTTATCTCCCTTTAGATAAGGTTGTTCCAAGGACATTTATCATATATTTAGACGGAAATATCATCTTTAATCAGCAATATGCTTTGCTTTGAACGGTTACATGCACTCAATTGTCTACTTAGTCTAGAAAAAAATGATGGATTTTGACGATTTAATATTTTGGATAGAATTACTGGTTGTTTTACGCTTAACCATTATAGGGCTGGGTTATTTTCTAAATAAATATTTTTGTGTCATCCAATTTCCAAAATCTTAAATATCTTAATTTCGTTGAAGAAAGATACTTAGAGTACCAAACAGGTTACATAAAAGGCAAGCTGCCAATTTACTTGGCGGCTGACCTGGATCTAACTGGTTTGCATTAAGCAATAAGGCAGTTCCAGCACTTTAAGGGGTAAAATTGGGATACAGTTAACCTTTTTCTCATTATTTTAGCTCAGCTACAAATGAACATTTTTTGATAAATGATTTCTTTTTTATATCAACGGTCTTGTACAAATATCACAAAAGAAAATGTTATTAGCATGCCAAAGGTTTAATGCAAGACTGAACTAGTAGATGCCTCAATAACATGAGATTCTTACTATTGTAATGTACTAAACCCTCAATACTTTGATTCTTGTTGACCTTACTTTGGACCAGATACAAAGTCTGATATAGAGCAATGGATTCAGTGGGGCCTCCGTTGCCTAGTGGTTAGAGTGCAGAATTTGAAATCACATGGTCCCTCTCTGTGTGTGTTTAAATCCTGAGAGGGATATGGATTTTCATGAGAGGCAGTCTCCTGACTGACTTAGGGAATGCCAATGGTTCTACCCGCCTTGACCAGCAGTTGAGTATGGGGTCTTCCTCCATCATTAAGAGTCGGGCATCGCTACGTAACTGAAATAATGTTGATGTGATGTAAAACCCATATATAAATTTAAAAAAAAAGGATTCAGTTTCTTCATATTTTTTTATATATAGTAAACAGAATAATTAATCAATATTCTTTTTAGATTTTTTTAAAAGTTTTTTATTTGGTATTCACATGCTTTATTTGCTTCATGGTGATCGGTATGGTTAAAAAATGTATTAAACAGAGGCTTCTCTACATCAAAAAGCATAAACATTTGAGATAAAATTCTTCAAGATTTCAGAAAAAATGTCCTTTTTTTCCCCCCCTTATATCTGATAAAGACTTTCTCTGAAGAGAGGACGACTCCAATCAACTACTGTAGTTAGTTTGTTTATTGTTAATGCAGGTCTCATGATAATGGTGTACATGTATATCCTATAGCTTTACAGGTTACTTTTTTACACCTTTTTTGTTTCTCAACTAACAGTTTCACACTTAAATTGCTGGATAACTTTCTAAAAATAGATTTTTGTGTTGTGTGCGTTCCAAAACCTTAAACATCTGCTTAATTTTAATGAAGATACTCATAGTAGGAAACCGGTAAGATCACAGGCCAGCCGGCAATTAACTTGGTGGCTGGCCTGGGTCTAACCTGTTTTCACAAACATGGAGTCAGTTCCAGCACTTTTAGAATTAAGGACATCTAAATAGTTATAGTAAACAGACAGTTCAGTGTAAGACAATACCAAGTGGTTCATGTTTGTGAATGAGTTATTATAGTCTTGTGTTGAACCATCAATATAAACCATATTCAGATTCAACAACATCCAGATGAATTGAGCAACTTACATTGATAATGGAAAACAGTCATTTTTTTAGGAAATGGGGAATTTTGTTAAAGAACTCACACCTATTTAGATAGTTGTTAATAACATCATGAAGGGTCAACTCGAACAAACACATTTTTAGTTTCCCCATATGGTAACAATTTTCTATTAAAAGAACACTATTAACCCTAAGAATGCTGGGTAATTTTAAAAAATTAGATTTTTGTGTCGTCTGCTATCTGCTTAATTTTGATAAGGAAAGGTACTTAGAGTAGCAAACAGGTTATTAATTTACTTGGCAGGTTGCCTTGATCTTGCCTATTTGCATAAGCATGAAGTTGGTTCCAGCACTATAAGGGTTAAAGAATGTTAATGATACAAACTCTAAATGTGCATGTTTTATGATACTGTTTTATGAATACAGCTCTTGAATGCTTTGATTTCACATGGATATCTCCACCCAATAACGATTGTCCCGTTGTTATATTTCAGTTTCCCCTGTAATTGACCAATCTCCGGAGTATCAGAAGGCAGCCAGTGAGGCGGGGCTGACGGGCAAACTCATCTGTAAGGCAGAGGGCGCCCCGACTGTGGGGTTTAAATGGCAGAAGGTATCTGTCTGATTTTAGTTAAATACTTTTTTAATATTGTCACAATGCTTTTCTCAATTCCCATAATGCCAAATAGGGATTCCATTACTACTGCATTGTGTTCGACAGATGTGCTTTGCACTAACCTGTGTACGATGGCTTAAAATATTATGGGTAAATCAATCTATAAATAGAGGTTATTGTGATGTCACAAGCTAGCACTCAAACCGAAAGGTGCTCTTTTGCACAGATATTGTTCTTCTACGAAAAACTCCTATACATTTTTCTATTTGCTAGCTGGATATTGATTCAAATGTTAAATTAACCTGTTTTGTCGTTATACAGGTCTTAATCAATTTCGATTGTGATTCTGTACGTAGGTACACAAAAAACCATATTGCCCTGTGACGCGTCGTAGTATAGGGGTCTGTCGTTACTGATGACGTAGACCCCTGAAACCGATGATTACTACCATTGTTTTCAGTGTTTTGTGGTGACTTAAAGGGTCCTGTGTGGTCCTGTGTTGACCCTGGTGGTCTTAGAAAATCAATGTTTGATGACAGTAAATAGTAAAGAATGATGTAAACATGACAATCCATTTCATGTCATCACAAATGACCTTATGTATTGTCACGTATTGTATGTTTAATGGTTAGGGCTAATGTTTTACGGCACCTTGTAATTGGTCTGAAAATGGCATTTGTAACAGGATATGTATTACATAGTAAATATTTTCAACCTTTAAACCAGATATAATTATGTAATAAAGCAGAAGAATAAAGGACATGGTGTTGATGTATAACTTTCTACCATACAGGAGGATGGTTCTATAATAGAACCAAACGCTGATGTGGGCAAGTATGAGTTAAAGGAGAATAAAGACACCATCTATTATGAGAACATCCTTCTGATAAAGAATGTGGAAAAGTCTGACTACGGTGTTTACACATGCATTGTCACTAACGAGAAAGGAGATGCAAGGTTCTCCATTAGATTCCATGAAACAAGTAAGTTTTATTTTCTATACTCAACAAAACAGTTAAAGGGTCACAAACTTAATGTTGAAAGGACTTTTTTTTTTACCTGACCAATTGAATGCGTTAAACAGTGTGCCTGCTTGCTATAAAAAAAGACTTATTTGTCTAGAAAAGTAATTCCTAACCGTTTAATCATGAATTGCCAAAAATGTTATTCAAATTGCATTTTTATTTAAGAAAGGTATTTAACCATATGTATGTGACTCTTTAATGTTTTTCTGGAGCTTATATTGGTTTTAACCCCTTTTGGTCATTTATAGTTTCAACACACTTGCTGTAGAATATTTGAGAAAGAACATTAAGAAAACTTAAGTGACAAAAGAAGAAATTGCTTGGAACAAAGAAAGTTTTTGTCTAGAAATAATTTCTAACAACTTTATTTATCATTTTTTATATTAAAGAAAATTCATCAAGCTAAACTTTTCATTTAAGTAATGTGTTAATCGTTTATAATATATAATTGACTTTTGTATCAATAAACATAAAAATGTGAACTATCAAAGCATATTTTGTTTGCCTTTAAACAGCAAAACCAGATGCTCCATATGACATATCATTCGTGAATGCCACACACAACAGCATCACAATTAAATGGAAGAAGTCATTTAACGGAGGTTTGGACGAGTCATTCCGAGTTCGGTATGAGCAGGTCGATCGACCAGGGCTTTACGTCCAAGTAGATGTTCAACCTAGGGATAGTACCGTATTCACTGTGAAAGGTAAGCTTGATCACTCTGATACAGACATCTTATATATCAAATATATTATTGACTAAGAGAGGTATCAGTATGGTCAAAAAGAAAAGCAAAAACAAATAACCATTTTGTATGACATTTGTTAAATACTTGCACTAACCTAATAAAGGGTTGGCATGATAGTTTTAGCAGTTATAAGCTAAGAGAATAGTACAGTATTCACTGTGAAAGGAAAGCTTGACAATAATTCACTTAACATTTGCATAGTATGTTGAGGTCCTCTGTTAGAGCCCTTTTTTGCTTTGATTTTTTCCTCTTCTTTGTTTCAAGTGTCTCTTTCAATTCTGCGTACAGTATTTCGAGCTGTAGTGTTGTTGCACTTGAGATATATAGCAGGCCTGTACCATGGATCCTCAAATTGTATAGATTTTGTCTCATCATTTAAAAAAATAACAATTTTTTTCTTTTCTTTTTGTTTTGCACCATGGGCCAATTTGGCATGTCTTCTCTAAAAAAGTCTGTAGCTCTGGTTGTAGTATTGTCATTGTGACACTCTGCATATTTTACAGGTCTAGCACTGGGAACTGAGTATGAGCTAACCGTGATGGCCTTTAATGATCTAGGAGGGAGTCAATATCAACCGGTATCCGTCAGGGCTAAAACGTCAAGTAAGTTATCATTATCAAGTATCTTTCTTCTGGAAATAATCAGTAATGGCTACTTAATTTTGGATACCTTAACCCTTAGAATGCTAGTTAATTTTCTGAAAATAGATTTTTTTTATGTCCTCTGCTTTCCAAAACCTTAAATATCTGCTTAATTTTGATGAGGAAAGATACTCAGAGTAGCAAACAGGTTAGATAATTGGCCAGCCGCCAATTTACTGGGTGGCTGGCCTGGATCTAACCTGTTTACATAATAAGCATGAAGTCTCCAGCACTGTTAAGGGTTAAACCCAATATAAAGCAAACCGAATACTAACCAAAGGGGTAAAATATTTCCTATGATATATGATAAACAATCATTGTGATAAATTAATAATTTGCTCATGAATGAACAAGTTTTACTTTTGCCATGATTGTGCAAAAGTTGGTTCCAGCACTATAAGGGTGTATGTTCTGTAAATGTTTGATTGTCTCTATTAGTTTTAGATGTAATTGCTCATCGAAAGGTAGTGCTTTATCCTATATAAGACTCACCAAAAGGTTCTGCAGAGTCTGTGACCAACGTTAGAATAGTCTTTTTGATATAACACAAATAAAATTTTTGTTTGAAATATATTTTTTGATTAAAGTGAACTCTTTCAACTCTGCATGATAAATGTTTGGTTTAGATAAGTAGGGACCAATTATTCTTTATCGACTTGTTCATGATGTTCCAATGTCGGTTCCAGCACTATAAAGTTAAATGTTTTGTAAATGTTCCATCAGATTTAAAGCCTGCGGGTGAGAACGATTCAATGGAGACGAAGGACGCTGAGGACACACCAGTCATGATTATTCTCGGTGTTTGTATCGTCGGCGTGTTCCTGTTGGTCTTCAACATCATCCTCATCATCTTCTTTGTGCGTCGCAGGAAAAAACGTATGGAAAGTATGTTGTTCATTTCTGTTGTAACATAGAGCATTCTTCGTGGAAACTCACCATCACCTGCCAAATCGATTTTTGCGTTAGTCTGTATATTAGTCATCGAGTAAATTTCAGTTCACTTTGAGGGTTCAGTACAATACTCTAGTAAGTGCTTCATGTTCATGAGGCACTTACTATAGTCTTATATTGAACCATTGACTTGTATGTTAAGTTTTTTGGACAAACTGGGCAATATGGACATTTGATTTTGTGGCCACTGGCAATTATCAGATGGCGCATGTTAATTTAAATTGAAATTAAAAACAAAAGAATAAAAAAAACATTTTATGGAACATGCTTTGCAGGTTGATTTTGGATTTCCATACATAAGAAAGCATTTAGATTCGCCTAACTACTGTAGTAATCTGTAAGAAAGAACTAAGAGGCTGTTGTAATTTGTTCTGAGTGACTGATTGTATTATTGTATTTTAAACATCAACAAATGGCATTTTTCTTGTTATGACCTTGAAATCATTGTAAATTAAAGAGAAATGTGTTTCTTTTCATCAAACGAGTGGCCAAGCATTTTAGTATCTTATCTAAGAGTGAAACAGATTTTGCCAAGTAACTATGTTTTTTGGGTCAAAAGGATAAACATTCTCATTCAAGTCGGTTTACTCTATAGAAAAAATTGCTTAATAGATTTTGTTTCTAAGACAGCTTTTCATGGAACTTTCTGTATCAATAGGCTTTGTAAGACTATAACATGCATGATAATCTTTGTAACAACATTTAAACATTTATATCTCTGGGTACCATTTTACTAAACGTTTTACGCTAAAAAAGTGTGTAAGTTTGAACCAACATTCCCTTTTATTTCAATACATGAATAAGCTTTATTGCCAAGTAACACATTATATGAAGCGTCTCGGAGAGACACTTCTAATGACGTGTCTCATTGCAATAGTGTCATCTTATTAAAGGACTATCCATGTTTATCAGTTTCAACTTGCGCAAATACTTTCTTCAAGTTGTTTAGTAAGACAGTACCCTAATCCGTAAACAAAAAATTCCTATGTTGGATTGTAGACTAGTTCTCGCAATTTTTCCTTCCCCTTGCTTTGGAGAAATTTCATCCAGAGAAAATACGTCCAAAGTGAATATAGAATGATTTTAAAACTTTCCCCCCATTCATTTGAATTTTGGACTGATCCAAATCGAAAGGAACAGCAGACGAAAATAATTTATAGCATTTAAAAAAATACATTTTGTTATATTCACCTAAAACCATTGTGACAAAAGGATAAATTGCTCATTAGGAACAATTTATCCTTTCGACACAGCCATTTCCAAACTTTGTTGTTTCAGCAAATGTGGTAAAACGAGGTTTCATGGAGAAATGTGTTAAGTTAACGTTCAAAGCAAGATTGTGTGAAGAATGATATTTTAGTTTGTGCATGTATACTGCACTATCATATTTTGGTAGGCATTTAATAAACAATCTGGAGCTGGATTTACTATGAAATGAATTCTGGTTGTGAAATTGAAGACACAGATAAAAGGTTTATTCCTTTAGCTTTATTCTTGATATGCTTCTCAAAACCCTGAATTGTGAAAATTTATAAGAACAACCTCAAAGATAGAATTAGAATAAGAAATGTTAAATGAAGAGATCTACTTAATGTTTTTTTTTTCAAATACTGCATGTTAAAGAGCATAGCATGGTGCCTTATTAAGCCTAATGGATACGTTATAGATTGTTGTCTTAGAGAATAACATGTACAGTGAAGCCTCGTTTATCCGGACCCCGATTATCCGAATGTCTCGAAATCCGAACGAAATTGTAAGGGAACGGAATCATTTGACCAGTTTGTTGCAGACAACTTTTGAAAACATTGTGGGAAAAGGAGAAATTGCTCGTCACGAGCAATTTCTCCTTTTCCCACAATGTTTTCTGCCATATCAGAAGATTATTCTTGAATTTCATCAGGTTTTGAAATGTCGTCTGCAAACTCTTTCAATTTGGGACGGTCGACAATTTAGCGTTTGCTAAAGTGTTATAAGTATACACATGCATACAGACCGTTTATGTCTTAATGTGTACAAGAACATGCTCTACTTCATTAGTCCGGATGTTTCGGTAATCCGGACATTTTGTTTGGAATGGACGTGTTCGGATTAACGAGAAATCACTGTATTATAAAACGCCTGTTGTAACATTTGTGGTGTTAATTATTAACATTGTGTCTTGTATAATCGAAACCTGTTGCTAACATAATTTTTTTCTTAAAACTTTTCATCAGAGGATATTTTTAAACTTGGTGACAAATTCATGATGAGTAAATTATCGGTAGTAATAAATGATGTGCAAACCATTTGTTTTACATTTAGGTTTCATCCAAATGCCATAGAGAATATATATCATAATCATTCAGGCAATTTTTTATAGTAAGCTGTTTATCTTACTAAGATTCATTCACAAATTCTCATGTTGAGGAATAGACTAGTTAATGTAGGTACAAAATGATGTAAATCTTTTTCTATTTTCTTTTTGCTTCTCCATAGATGGAAGTGATACGACAAGTCACACCAACACTATAGAGCTATACGGACCAAGCAAAGAGACGGCCCTGTATCCGATGACACCGTCTGACGAGTCGCGAAGTTACGGCACTTACGATAAAAACATGGATGACGACTTTTCCGACGATTATAAATCCTATGAGGTAAGCATATTTTGTGTGCTTGATTTCGCACCTTTATTTATTCAGAGGTTGGTGTGTCATGCTTGTCATTAGATGGGTGATGTTTTTGATTACTATTTTGTATAACGTTTTTGTTGATTTTATTTTTTCATAGGCTATATGGAAACATAAATAGGCTATATGGAAACATAAATAGGCTATATGGAAACATAAATAGGCTATATGGAAACATAAATAGGCTATATGGAAACATAAATAGGCTATATGGAAACATAAATAGGCTATATGGAAACATAAATAGGCTATAT
Source organism: Cerastoderma edule (assembly GCA_947846245.1). Taxonomy (NCBI): domain Eukaryota; kingdom Metazoa; phylum Mollusca; class Bivalvia; order Cardiida; family Cardiidae; genus Cerastoderma; species Cerastoderma edule. The sequence goes on along the minus strand of OX401409.1, from coordinate 6,489,005 downwards.
GGAAACATAAATAGGCTATATGGAAACATAAATAGGCTATATGGAATAAATTTTACTTTAGTGTATGAATAAGTTCGAAGAAGGATTTGGGCTTTTTGACTTTGAGTGTTTTAATTCATGTGATTATTTGCTGGAGGGTGGACTCTTCTTCTAATTCTTAAACCATTTATCCCATAATGCCCATCTGTTTTACATTATCACGCTTTAACCATGTACTTTGATGCATGCTTTTAAACACAATTATATTCCCTGTCACATTAGGAAAAAAAATTCATTTACGCTTTGAAGGCTATTGGGGTACATCTACAGTATATATTTGTTTGAAGGCAAATAGAAAGACTGTAATTTATTTGGTGTGATTTTGCATGAGAACAATTGAATTGGTGCAGGGTTATGGTATAATACAAGAAACACTTGAAGATAAATAGATACAAGACTTGGCTCTGTGGCAAAAAAACATAAAGAGATACATAAATACTTGAGTTGGCTCTGACGCAAACAACCATACATACTTACATACAAAACAAGGCACTCTGAGAAACAAACAGAGGCACATATGATACCAGTCTCTGGCAAACAATCATGCAGAGAAAAGGACATACATAGATAGGATGCCAGGCTTTTGGGTAATTTTGTAAATAAAAATTTAGAGATACACACATATAGAATTTGGCTCTCTGGCAAACAAACATACAGAGATACATATATAAAACACCAGACTTTCTGGCAAATGAATTAATGGAGATGCATACATATGATACCAGGCTATCTTACAAACAAACATACACAGATATGTACAAGAACATATATTTTGGTAAACAAACATACAGAAACACATATTTAACAAGGCTCTCTAGCAAACAAACATACACAAAAATATACTTAACAAGGCTCTCTGGCAAACAAACATACAGAAAAGCATACTTAACAAGGCTCTCTTGCAAACAAACATACAGAAAACATACTTAACAAGGCTCTCTGCCAAACAAACATACAGAAAAACATACTTAACAAGGCTCTCTAGCAAACAAACATACAGAAAAATATACTTAACAAGGCTCTCTGGCAAACAAACATACAGAAACACATACTTAACAAGGCTCTCTAGCAAACAAACATACAGAAAAATAAACTTAACAAGGCTCTCTGCCAAACAAACATACAGAAAAGCATACTTAACAAGGCTCTCTTGCAAACAAACATACAGGAAACATACTTAACAAGGCTCTCTGCCAAACAAACATACAGAAAAACATACTTAACAAGGCTCTCTTGCAAACAAACATACAGACAAACATACTTAACAAGGCTCTCTTCCAAACAAACATACAGAAAAACATACTTAATAAGGCTCTCTGGCAAACAAACATACAGAGATACAAACATGATAAATTTTGCTCTAGACAAAGTGATTGAACAGCAATAATATGGACGCATTTTTATTTTCAATGTTGTCAATCAACAGGTGTATTTTTGTATATTCATTTTGAATGTGAAATGTATGTGTAGATATATATGAAAACTGTTTTAATATTTAATCCTGTGCATGGTTTCCCTCTTGTTTTCCCCCTAACCCTCCCACACTGTGTTGACCAGTTATTGTTTGTTTCCAGCCTAAGAAACATTTGCCGGGCCAAGAGTGTGTTTGCCTCCAGGTAGGCAAGCCCTCTTCATGGAAAGATAACTGCTGTTTTTCTCCAGGGGTGGGTAACTCTAGTGACGTAATCAAGGCAGTCTCTCTTAGGCTTTTATTGTGTATAGTTTTTGTGCCGCGAAGAACGGGTGAAAGTAATTTATTTGTTGTCAATTAAATCTAGTCTTTGATCAGTCCAAAGAGATATAACATGTTGGCATTATTCTATTGATTTGGTATTCCGCACCTTAACCCTTTACCAAACTCCAAATTTTCGACTGTCCCAAATTGAAAGAGTTTGCAGACGACATTTCAAAATGTGATGAAATTCATAAATGATCTTCTGATAGTGCAGAAAACATTTTGATAAAAAGGAGAATTTGCTCATAATAAGATGCTTTTACCCATTCTTTACCTTGTAGCTTTTCTCATTACTCCATTCAAGAATTTGTTACAGGTCAAAATAGAAAAGCATTGATAGATTGCATTAAAAATGAAGAAGACAAAGAAAAATAAACTGTTTTCTTTGAGCATTTATGACTTCTCTTGTCTGAATCACTCATCAACTCTTCTATAATTTTTATAACTAGTTTGGAGTAATGGCTTTAAGAAATGATCAGCTTTCACTCTAATGTTTACAGGCATCTTTATTTGTGTTATTCAGTACGAAACTACAAAGGACCATACAGTGTCCTATTAGCTTTGATTGTAGATTTGTGTAGCTTTCATAAGATTTATCTGCTTTTAACACCACTATTTTTGTACTCAGAATAACATGTAGTTGTTCAGACCTTTAATTAACTTGTTTGACTTTTTCATTGACTTTTCTTTTCCTTATGGTCCGTATTTGTTCTTTTTTTTTTGTTTTAAATGTTTTAACCCACATTAAAGACACAAAAGATCACCAATGAAATCTTTATTAAGTTAGGTATAAATAGAAAATGGAAAGGCAAATATGACATCTATAAACAATTTCCATTTTCCAACAGTAATTTTGAAAGTCGCCATTTTAACTGTTTTAAATCCAAACCCTAGCTGGTGTTGAAATGCTGTAACCGAAAACTTGATTGCATCTTACTTACAGCCTTATAAGACTGTTCAGTTTTTGTAGCTGTTCTGATATGTGGAAGAGCATTGGTATGAAATACCATGTAAGTGTTGCCTTAGTTGATATCATAGCAATTTGACAATTGATATTTCAATAACGTTTTTTTTATCACATAAGCTAAAACTTAGTTGTTTTACATTGATTGTGATGCAAATTCTGATAACTAAGAATTAGATCAATCTTGATTATAACTGTAAACATAGCCAGTACTCGTGCCTATTTGTATTTTATGAGAAGTCGTAGCAAGTTGGACACTCCTCCTCACTAGATATAAACCCACAGTTTTCCTATCTTTATGCTTTTAACCAAGAAATGGGTAAACTGATACAAAAAGAAAGAAAAAAATCAAATCATACCGTACAAGAATTGTTTGGTTGAGGGTTGACCAAGGTTTTTGTTCATCTTTTCTCTCGAGAATGTATTCTTTTCTGTATATCTCTTATAATGAGCCCATTTATACACTGTCAACCTGCTTTTATAGAACTAGAAATATTGAGGCAAAAATAATTAAAGCCATACTTGCGCTCATTTACATTGTGAACGTTCTAGAATAATTGAAAATTAACTTAAAAGAACTTTAAATTCTCTTTTACAGAGCAATTGAGACTATAACACATTCACATAATGCTTTTAAACGAGTGAATTATCCAAGATTTGTTTATAATTAGCGATAAAACAAGGTCAGCCGAGAAACGTTGGGAACCAATAAAACCCAAGAAATTCTCCATTTCTAATGTTCACATTGTTAATATTGGATAAATGTCAGTATTTTTATGTGTTTCACATTAATTTTCTAACCAGGTGAGCGCCACTCATTTATCAGAGCGCTCCTTGCTATTTTACCTGTTACTCAAATGTAAATTATGAAGTTAAATTGGTGGGCACCAAATTTGTGAAAATAGCACCTCGAAAAATAGATAATGATAGTACAGGCGTTATATTGTCATAATCCTGTGATTTTTGTTCTGTTCCAACATACTCATAATTTTTAATTCATATTACCCAGTTTTGCAGTTTTTTTAGCGCTAGTATGCTTTTGATAGTGTCAAAGCAGTTTGTAATTTTTGGTCAGAATGCTTTTTCATAAATTTAGTTTCAAATACTCTCTGTATGAGGGAAGTATTTATGAAAAGTTTAAACTTAGAGGCAAGTCAGTATAGAAGTCAAGTTTTTATCATCTTGTATAGTTCTGTTATATAATGCATAAACATTATAAAAATTGATATTATTAATCATGCATATACCAGATGATATTATTTACAGATATTATTTATCTATTGAATTCTTTTCAGCTTTTAATTTTACCAACTTCATCATAAAATGTTGGCAATTATCAAATTTGAAAAAATATGAAAATATTTTATTATGATATTTAGTTGAAGCCATTGTTAAAAGCAATTCATCCTTTTGTCACAATGATTTTATTTATATCTCTTATTACAAACAAGTATGTATTAAAGCAAGACAAAAAATAGATCTACTTATATTTGTGGTTATTTTCTGTTTATAACCATTTTGATGTAGGTACTCATAAGAATCTACATTGTTAGCTTAAACCTATGAGATAGATTTAAGAAAGGTTTTGATATTATCTATGTAGATGCTTTCCAGAAATGTTTGTGAAAGACTAACCCCTCTCATCCGAATTAACCCTTGAACTTGACTCTTTATCACTTTATTTTCCATCTTGCTTTTGTAGAACCACTTCTCAATCATACAATTTTTTAAGGTAACGCCAACATTGTAATAACAGTACTTTATGGTATTTTCTGTTATTGATACAATCAATCTTGTATTTAGCGACCAATTTAAAACACTGCTTGAAAGCTTATTTAGTCTAAGGCTATCTTAACCCTTTCCCAAACAATAACAACATTTGACCACTTTGTTTCAGACGACTTTAGAAAACCTTGTGGGAAAAGGAGAAATTGCTCGTGACGAGCAATTTTTCCTTTTCCCACAAGGTTTTCTGCTCTATCTAAAGAATATTTTTCAACTTCATCACATTTTGAAATGTCGTCTGCAAACTCTTTCAATTTGGGACAGTCCAAAATTTGTTGTTTGGTAAAGGGTTGATACAGAATGCTAGTCATTTAGAGAACTCCTTCTGGAGCGATCTGATTGACAGGTGTCTCTATTAAGTCTTGAATATACATGTATTATACACAAATGATTCTGTCCCTTTTCTATGGTTGCTTAAAACAAGATGTGAATGTTGTTTTACACTACAAAACTCCTTTTGGTGTTTATGGCGAAATCAAGATGAAAGAAGGTACCCTACTGTTAACTTCTTGGTTTCTTCTCAAAACCCTGTATTGTAGGCATTTATATATATACTTAAAATACCTTCTCACACGAATTTGTGAAAAAGGTGTGAGGAAACTTGAAAATTAAAGAGTTGATTTGTTTTCAAAACTGCGCAAACAGCTGTACTGGTATATGATAATCACTGAACTATTTTCATTGGAAGCAAAATAAGATAGTTATTTGTTCAATAAAGTTTGGATACAGTGAATATAAACGAATGTATGTATGTATCTTAATCCAGAAGCGTGACATCGCTTATACAATGAGATCTACCGCATATAGATTGTACAAACTAAGATAAATTAACGCTTCCTATATTCATGTATTTTGAAAGTTCTTGTTTATACCATTGCTAGATGATAATTGAATTCTGCAATAGGGTTTATATTCAGAAACTATGGTGACAAAATAAGAACTTGCTTATTGGAAGCGTTGTCTGTTTGGCATACTAGTTTATACTTGATTTGTTAATGCAAGTGATTATCTTCAGACATGCAAGTTTATGTTTGGAGATGATCCAATTGAATTAATGGTATAAACATGGCTTTTGATTTTGTCACGGCACCATTTCATACTATAGAATTATTCACCACAATGATGTCTTTATGTTTTTTAGATCTTATTTATCCCCATGAAGTGTTTCATACATAGTTCACACAACCATTAGAGTTGAAGTGTGTTTTTCATACAGTACGTTTAAGAAAATTTAGCTGCTAAAAGTGGTTACAATTAATTCTAACAAAACAGTCCCAGGTTTGAGCATGACCAACATGGTTTCATGATGTTGCCCTTTGACAAGTCACTGCAAAACTCTTCCCTAGTGCTGGTGTATCCCAGGAAAGCCAAAAAGTACCTTAACAGTATAAAAAGCATACTAGGTATCAGCAAAACTGGTAAAATATATCTTACAAGATATGATAAAAATTCATTGTGACAAATGGAAAATTTGATCATGAATTAACAAGTTTTCCTTTTGCCATAATCATTCCAATGTTTAAAGGATCCAGCATGGCTCAGTTGTTAAGGTGGTGGACTTAGAACTTGAGTGTCCAAAGTTTGAGCCTCACAGACACCTCTAGTATAGTTGTTGTTACCTTTGGCAAGTCACTTCAGAGCCCTAGCCTAGTACTGGTGGATCCAGGAAAGCAGTAACATACCTGAATAACTGTTGACACAGCATTGAACACTATACAAACTAAACTTTAATGTTTATGAACAAATGAAGCAGTTTTTGATTTGTTGTGACTGATAGATAATTGATGATTTGTTTCTGTTGTGTGTTGTTTGGTTTACCCACTTACTTTATCAAATCTCAAAATACCTATTTATTCGAGAGTCAGCAGAAAACCCTTCGATTACTCTTCATTGGACCAAATGTAACAAATATTACTGGTTTTCCTTGAAGAAGCATGTCATTTTGAGGGTTCAATGCAAGACTATAGAAAGTGCTTCATGTTTGTGAAGCACTTACTATAGTCTTGCATTGAGCCCTCAATTTTTACTTTTCAACCAAGACTTTCGATTTGTTTGAATAATAAAGATGCCAATTTTTATACGCCTCAGGCATTGTTTGACACATGGATAACAATAAGCGGAGTGATTATGTACTTAAACTGTTAAGTGTGTAGAATGCCATATCTGTCCAATATTTGGACCGATTTTTCAATTAAATCTTAACTTGTAATCTGTATGGTACAACAGAAATGGGTCAAAACGGGCAATATCCTGATCCTGTTAAACGTTTTTTGAAGCAGACAACCATATATCACATACCGGTAGTCTGAATATATCTGTAAAACAAAATTGTCAAAAACTTAGTTTAGTACTTATGGTGAACATTGCGAAGAACTCAATTTAGCATTAACCAATTACCAAATAATAACGACATTTGACCAGTATGTTGCAGAGGACTCTGGAAAACATTGTGGGAAAAGGAGAAATTGCTCGTTCAGAGCAATTTCTCCTTTTCCCACGTGTTTTGCCCTATCAGAAGATTATTTTTCATTTTCATCACATTTTGAAATGTCGTCTGCAAGCTCTTTCAATTTGGGACAGTGGGGAATTTGTTGTTTATGAAAGGGTTAAGAACATATATTAATCCTGATGGTGAACCTTGTGAAGAACTTACTGTAGCTTACTGAACTGTATATTTGGCATCAGCCCATTTTTACAATTAAGACTTATTCCCATTATCACCTATCTCCTCTCAGGACGATGATTTAAAGCGGGTTTTCCTCCCACCCCCGGAGTATGGGGAGGTGACATACTCCCATAACAACATGGACTCGCCCACATTCGAACACAGACACCCGATACACACAGACTTAAAACACCCGTACAATGGAAGCGATACAGACTCATGTCGGAAATCACCCTGGAGATACGAAGGTAAGTGCTGATTGTTACGTGACAGCCTCACTCTATAGCAAGGCAACAATCAATTTGAACAATATCTAACCTCTGCGTTATTGAGTTGACTCTTTAGCTCAGTCCTTATGGTCTTGGACTGTCGCCCCGGAGAACCGGTATCGAATCCCGACAGGGGACTATAAATCCTATGTGGATTTTTCTGGCTATGCTTCGTTGCAAACATGGTTTGTAAGAGTATGATCTGTTTATTTCACAATAACATGGATTTGATCACAATTACCCATAAACTGGGAACCGGTCTCTCATCTATCGAATATAAAGACTGGTATGGTAAAAATCTACAAGGCTGAATTCTGGCTATCTGAACCATCAAGGAATGATGGTATTCAAGCTATTTAGATAGAGAGATTGTTTATATCAATTTTTGAATGTTTATTACTCTGATTGCATTAATCTCTGAGTAAGTCCCTTTAAAACTTCATGTAGCAGTGTAAGCAAAGGAGTTGTCCCATGCTAACATACAAGCATATTTCTTTAGGTTCTCTTGTTCCAGATTAATCTGAATTGGCGTAAAAGCGGTGGTAATGATTAGGGTTTAAGACTGGGCCAACAATCTTTTCTGTGTTAGTTCACAACTTTCTAAAGTAATAAGTGACCATAATCACAGATCCATTTTGCTTTCCAGATGCCTATAAAGCTAATAGAGGTAAAGGGTCCTTTGATCCAGATCATGATTACCATCATGGAGGTCATATGTATGAGCCCAACGGACACGCAGGTGGATTCACTAGACCTAAGGTAACCAAGAGCATAAATTGATTTACATTTTCCCTTGTAGAAATCTGCAATAGATTCAAATTGAAAGCAACAGCAGATGACATTTATGAAATATGGATATAAAACATTTGCCTTTTGATATCAGGTGGAGCCATTGTGACAAAAGGGAAAATTGCATATAATAAGATTCAAAATGGGTTGAAAGTCTAATCATGTAATGCTAGCTAGGTTCTTCAGAGAGCAATTCCTTGACTATTTTGTATATTTCTATCCAAACACTAAAGGACTGTAAAGTTTGTTTTCACTTATTTTGTATTTTTCCATCCCTACACTAAAAGACTAAAGTTTGTTTTCATTTATTTTGTATAGTTCCATCCAAACACTATACATACAACCATAGTATGCCGTTAATTAACGGCGAACATTGTACATAAGGTGCTTTTAGTGCAAAAGTTTCATTCTATGATAATTTTTTACAGAGTATAACAGAAATGTCGGAGAGATCCAGTAGGCCGTCCAGTCGCGGGGCTCCCAACAACAGAACTCCTCCCCCTCCGCCTGTACGCTCGTCAAGTAAAGGTGCCGCCGATAATATACCACCACTTCCTGCCAGAAACTACGGGTCACAAGAACACATACCCAGATACGGTCCACCGCCTGGTAGGCTTCTTTGAGTTTTTCCCATTTCATACAGTAAAAAAGTTCTTTAGTTTTGTCCTGTTACATACAGTAAAATCTTTAATCCTCAAAGTTTAAGGGACCTGATGGAAATATTCGACATAGAGAGAGTTAGACATATAGATGTCTGGAATATAAAGACATAGAGATAAAGAACAAATGCTTCAGGAATTACTTACACGTATAGAAGAGTTTGAACATTAGAAGTTCGATATACTGATATTCTACTGTAGCGCAAAAGGTGGTGTGAAAAAGGAAGAGGTGAAAACTATGGGATTCATGATTGCTTGATGTGTGACTTCCTTAACCCTTTATGAAACGCCACATTCTCCTTACGAGCAAAATTTTCAACTGTCCCAAATTGAAAGAGGTTGCAGACGACATTTCAAAATGTGATGAAATTGAAAATCAATCTTCTGAAAGAGCAGAAAACATTGTGGGAAAAGGAGAAATTACTCGTTCAGAGCAATTTCTCCTTTTCCAAGAA